>CM074307.1:4767500-5147500 GCA_037194245.1 Opsariichthys bidens | reverse complement strand
AAACTCTGACCAATAAGAGGATAGTTGTACTCTCATGTGACTTGCATAAACACATTTTGGTACACTTTGAAATGTTGGCGTGTGAAAGCGAACCGAACCAATAAGAACATTGTAACAAATGTAGTCCCTGTTTCGGAACAAAACAAATGATCCCTAGGTGTGAAAACACCCTTAGAGTGAAACCTTATTCAAATCACTAACAGTGCAATTACACCAAAGTTTGTTTTAATCAAACCAATTCTGACAAGTGTGAACACAACCTAATGGTGCTTTCACACTAGCACTTTTGGTGCACTTTCAGTTCATTTGCATGATATGTTTTCTGAACTTGGGTGCGCGCCATAACCGTACCCGAGTCTGCATAAAAAGAGTTGTCTGGGGTACGGTACAGTTCGCTGCTAATGTGAACGCAATCATACAAAATCGTGGAAGTGAACCGCTATTCATAAAACTGTATGTTTGTGTGTTCTCACTCACTTTCCTGTCAAGTATATCTCATTTCTGCTTGCTGTAGTGATTTTAATCTTAACTGTAGCGTGTTATTCGATATTAGATTTAATTACAAATATATTTAAATACATGGCACAAGTTTCAATAGAAATAAAGTATATTTTAGTTTAGCGTAAATGCTTGTTAGTAAACTTGGCAGTACACTTCATCCATATTTCACAGTAAGACAAAAGAAATAATTATGAAATTCTAAATATGTTCTCAAGTCAAATTTAAGGGCCAATTACACTTTCCAAATACTATAAACACTGTATACTAATGTAGTATGTAGATAAGAGAGAAACAACATTATAAAGTAATCTTTATTAACCTAAAATAAGCAGGGTAAGCTCAAAATAACCAGTGCTACAGTAACTTTTCTTTGTTGTCTGCAAAACTAAGAAAATGAACCATCCTATTCACTGTGGATCTCAGTCCTGGTGTTGTCAAACCGTCATTTTCGTCTTGATTTTGATTGATCTTTGGTATGTTTATACAAAAATATGGCGTTTAAAATAGAATGCAGTATTTTTGAATGATGCACTTTTCCACAGCATGTATGCACTCATGGGGAGCACATTTCCATCACATCAGGGCATGTTTGCTCTATGCTTTATTTATTAGCTTCGTTCTTGACAATCGGTACACAAGCTATTACACTATCCCACCCCATATTTTCCAGTCCTGATTCTCACAAGCAGAGGATTTTCTTCAGGGGCTTTCCCAGATTCCACTTTTAGAACAAGGAGGTGAAGAAAGAGGACAGTGCACAAGATCTGATATGCTTTGATGTATAAAGTGCTTTGATTCCTCCACCACCTTTAAATAGAAGACAATTGCTGGGGGGGCCCATGCACGAAGTGAAAAATCCCTCCATCTCAACCCCCAAAGGAGTGATGGATGGACAGAGTGAAGGTGTGGACCGCCTCCAGCTGGCCGTGTGAATGTCAAGGGTTGCAGTGAACCTGTGAATCAGAGCTGTCTTAGCCAGAGGTAAGGTGAAAAAGGAACGACTTTCGGAGATGAGATGGTCGTCACGTGGAAGTGGCACCAAGAAAAACTGGGAGAAATCTTTGATTGTTTTTGTTATGTTTGCCATTACAAATAGGCTATCTAAACATTCTTGAATAAAGATATATTAACTTGAAAAGCAAAATGACTTGCAATATTATGTCATGTTTTCTGAAAAAAGTGTGAATGTGTATAAATATATAAAACACAGAATTTTATATATATATATATATATATATATATATATATATATATATATATATATATATATATATATATATATATATATTTGCAGATTTATTAAAAAAGAAAAACTGAAACATCACATGGTCCTAAGTATTCAGACCCTAAGACCCTTTGCTCAGCATTTAGTAGAGGCACCCTTTTGATCTAATACAGCCATGAGTCTTTTTTTGAGATCCTCTGCCATTGATCTTTGCAGATCCTCTCCAGTTCTATCAACCTTCAGTCTGAGGTCCTGAGCACTCTGGAGAATGTTTTCGTCCAGGATATCCCTGTACTTGGCCGCATTCATCTTTCCCTCGATTGCAACCAGTCGTCCTGTCTCTGCAGCTGAAAAACACCCCCTCAGCATGATGCTGCCACCACCATGCTTCACTGTTGGGACTGTATTGGTGATAAGCAGTGCCTGGTTTTCTACACACATACCACTTAGAATTAAGGCCAAAAAGTTATATCTTGGTCTCATCAGACCAGAGAATCTTATTCCACCATCTAGAAGTCCTTCAGGTGATTTTTAGCAAACTCCATGCAGGCTTTCATGTGTTTTGCACTGAGGAGAGGCTTCCGTTGGGCCACTCTGCCATAAAGCCCCGACTGGTGGAGGGCTGCAGTGATGCTTGATTTTCTACAACTTTCTCCCATCTCCCGACTGCATCTCTGGAGCTCAACCACAGTGATCTTTGGGTTCTTCTTTACCTCTCTCACCAAGGCTCTTCTCCATAGATAGCTCAGTTTGGCCGGATGGCCAGCTCTAGGTTCTGGTCATCCCAAACATCTTCCATTGAAGGATAATGGAGGCCACTATGCTCTTAGGAACCTTAAGTGCAGCAGAGATGTTTTTGTAACCTTTGCCAGATCTGTGCCTCGCTACAATTCTGTCTCTGAGCTCTTCAGGCAGTTCCTTTGACCTCATGATTCTCATTTGCTCTGACATGCACTGTGAGCTGTAAGGTCTTATAAAGACAGGAGTGTGGTTTTCCTAATCAATCAGTATAATCAAACACAGCTGAACTCAAATGAAGGTGTAGAACCATCTCAAGGATGATCAGAAGAAATAGACAGTACCTGAGTTAAATATATGAGTGTCACAGCAAAGGGTCTGAATAATTAGGACCATGTGATCTTTCAGTTTTTCTTTTTTAATAAATTTGCAAAAATGTCAAGAATTCTGTATTTTTTCTGTCAATATGGGGTATTGTGTGAACATTAATGAGGAAAAAAATGAACTTAAATGATTTTAGCAAATGGCTGCAATATAACAAAGAGTGAAAAATTTAAGGGGTCTGAATACTTTCCGTCCCCACTGTGTATATATATATATATATATATATATATATATATATATATATATATATATATATATATATATATATATATATATATGTGTGTGTGTGTGTGTGTGTGTGTGTGTGTGTGTGTGTGTATGACCCTGGGCCACAAAACCTGTCATATGTCACAAGAGTATACTTGTGACAATAGCCAACAACACATTGTAGGGGTCAAAATTATCGATTTTTCTTTTATGCCAAAAATCTTTAGGATATTAAGTAAAGATTATGTTCCACGAAGATATTTCGTACATTTCCTACAGTAAATATATCAAAAATGTATTTTTGTAAGTGATTATGTATTGCTAAGGACTTCATTAGGACAGCTTTCAAGGCGATTTTCTCAATATTTTAGTTTTTTTTTTGCACCCTCACATTCCAGATTTTCAAATAGTTTGTATCTTGGCAAAATATTATCCTATCTTAACAAACCATACATTAACAGAAAGCTTACTTATTTATCCCGAAAGCCTCTAGATGATGTATAAATCTCAGTTTAAAAAATGTGACCCTTATGACTGGTTTTATGGTCCAGGGTCACAAATATTAAGCATAAACTCACTTTTTTTTTCTGAAAATAAGACTCAATATTGTAAGTCATTTAGCTTCTCAAGTAGATTTTTCATGATTTAAGAACGTTTAGATATTTGCACTGAAAAACAAGGCAGAAATACTTTTTTTTTTTTTTTTGCAGTGCAGTGGGAAGCAGCTCAGAGATTGTCTTTGCCATCGATGATTGACGTGCATCTAATCGGTAGAATTAATATGTTAAATAGGTTAATTACGTGCAAAAGCCGCTCATGAGTGTCACGTTAAGATGAACATAATTGCGATGCATGTGATAATGTAGCCATAAATTTAGGAACTGACTCATAACCAGCATATATCAGTTAAGTTGGGCAGTGATGAGGTCGCAGCACAAGATTGTTTCTGTCGAAGCCAGGCATAGCTGTGAAAATACCCAGCGTTCACTGGGGCCTGAGGGCTGGTCTCCATTAACCCGAATCTGCTGTACTGTCAGCAGCAAACTGACTGTCAGCAGCTGAGATAAGAAAGGGAAAAAAAAAAAAACAATAACAACAACAACAGAACTAGGAAGTGATTTAATTCAGGACTGAGCCTGTCTCCCAAAGCAAGTCTGTAGGCCTGTATTACTTTCTTCCAAGTCTACAAATCTGATATTATGTCTTTCCCTTGAGGCGACATGTCAGAAGTGACATGTCCAAATGCAGGCACTCTCTTTAACCTCCTAAAAAGATCGTCTTTTGCAAACGGTTGCCATAAATGAGTGCGTAATGGTGCTAATTTAACACAGTTACCCGCAAGAACGGATGCTCAGGCTGATGAATTCGTTATTTCATAAATCCAATAAATGACATATGAGCTTAACTGCTACTGTTAAGGCATTTATAATATCGATGGACGAGGAGTCGATAGCAGCCTCCACGCAGGCTCATATAATATCACTCATGCGGTGTCAGAAAACGAAGAACACACAATGAAAGGGAGGGGGAAAATCAATGGCCATTGCCGATATTAAAAGAAACACGCAGATTCTTAACTAATGGAGATAAAGAGGTTAGAAACATCTCCATCGAATGACAAGACCAGGCCAGGCTTTAATCTGAATAAGATTAAACCCTTGTTAGTTTGCTAATTATTTAGCCGTGTCTTTATTAACTGTTAACAGTGCCAAAGTGGTTCCAACCATAAACATGGCAAAAGGAGTGAATATTTCACAGTGTGGCAGAGGACTCGTATACAGCACATAGTGCCCCGCTGCCAAGCGCTGCGATCGATTAAAGAAAAAGAGTGCTGGGACATGTCTCTAATTGAAATAAATTTGGTATAGATAGACAAACAACTGGCCCAGTCGAACTTTTACAGCAGTGAGTGGAGCCAGAAACATTTTCTCACCTTTCATCCTAATGGCTTATTGTCAGCGTGCTCTGCGAATAAAAAAGAATTGTCTTTTTTTTGGTAATGGATTGTGTGAGAAGACAGTGTGAGAAGTGAGAACTGTCCTACTTTTTCTGTGGCAGACATGTTGGTAAAGGAAATCTAGAGGGAGGCTTCAAGTAAAACAATTAATATTATTTATTTAAAAAAATGTTAGATACATTTTTAATATTCATTAACATTAAAACGATGAATGATTAATTTAAGCTCTGGGAAAGATCAGGCAAATGAACACACACATATATACAGTATATAATAGCTATTTATTAATTTTTTAATAAGAACAGACAGACAGACAGACACTTTGGAAAGGGGAAAACACATTCACTATTAACTATGACTTTTGCCTCAATAAAATGAAAATTCTGTCATTTATTCCTCACCCTCATGTCGTTCTACACCCGCAAGACCTTCGTTCATCTTCAGAACACAAATTAAGATATTTTAGATGAAATCCAATTACTCAGTGAGTCTCTATTGCCAGCAAGACAATTAACACTTTCAGATGCCCAGAAAGATACTAAAACATATTTAAAACAGTTCATGTGAGTACAGTGGTTCAACATTAATATTATAAAGCGACGAGAATACTTTTTGTGCGCCAAAAAAAATAAATAAATAAATAAAATAGTAATAATAACGACTTTTCAACAATATCTAGTGATGGCCGATTTAAAAAAAAATGCTTCAAAGCTTTACGAATGTTTTGTTTCAAATCAAAGGTTCGGAGCGCCAAAGTCACGTGATTTCAGTGAACGAGGCTTCGTTACGTCATAAGTGATGCGAAATTGGTAGTTTGATACGCGGACCAAACCACTGATTCGAAACAAAAGATTCGGAAAGCAGTGTTTTGAAATTGGCCATCACATTGTTGAAAAGTTGAAAACAAAAAAGTATTCCCCATGCATTATAATACTGAGGTTGAACCACTGTACTCACATGAACTGTTTTAAATTATGTTTTAGTATCTTTCTGGGCATCTCAAAGTATTCATTATCTTGCTGCCAATAGAGGACACTCTGAACCATCGGATTTCATCAAAAATATCTTAATTTGTGTTCTGAAGACGAACAAAGGTCTTACGGGTGTAGAACGACATGTGGGTGAGGAATAAATGACAGAATTTTCATTTGGGGTAGGATTTAGGGATGTAGCATATAATCATGCAGAATTAGGCATTAAAATGTGCTTTATAAGTACCAAACAGCCAATATGCAAGCTAATAAACAACTTAAAAGTGTGAATTGTTCCCCATACTGATGGATGGATGGATGGATGGATGGAATCCAACCTACATCATTGTGTGTGTTAATGTGTATTTTGTTTCTTTGTTTAACACATTAGAGTTACAGCTTCTGCGGTTCTACTGCTAATTCCACAGTGCTGACAACAATTTGTTTACTTGGTTCATAAGGATATTTAGGCACTCAAGAATATGAATTTGTAATGTAGCCGCTGTTCAGTAAGCCACAATACAAACACACAAGTCATACTTTAGATATTAACACTTTCTTTACAGAATAGGAATGCTTTTTGACTTATTTATGTGGCAGTACTGGAAATTCGAGAACGGTATCAGTATTGGGGGTATAATGCAAGCAAGATTCGAACATTGCATTGTTGGCACAAGCACATCCCACTGTGCCATTTTATTATTTGCCTTTTGACACTTTTATTGACAGGAAACAATATAGACAGTCATAGCATAAAATGCAAATTTCACTTGAACTCACATTGTCTTAATGAGCAATACAGCGCCACAGCACTTTCATTTAACTAAAACCTTAGGAATAGCGACATAAACTACCTGTGTACAAAATGCAACGGGAAAATTATGATGAAATAAACCATGATAGTGATACATTCCATTAATCCAATTTACTTGACAAATTGTGATCAAATTCCTCCAGTGGAAGTAAATTACATGTGCAATACTTGAGGTGTGATAGGAATTATTCACACATAAAAACGAGCACCAGTCATTACATTAGTAAATGCATTGTTCCAGACTCTATCTAGGCAGCAATCATCCTCTAAATTCTCATTTTCTGTCAATAAACAAAGCAATAATTTCTGTGTGATTATGTTTGATGGCGCCATATGGCTCCATCCCACTCTGTGTAATAAATAATGAGTCATTCAATGGAAGGACGTTTGAGGAACATATTTACACCCTTGACTCGAAAAAGATGATTTAATGAACGCATACAGGTTTAGTTGGTGATGAAATGCTGAATGAAATTATTTTCAAAACTGAAAAGAGATTATAATGAAACTTAAATGATGACAAATAATTGGTTTCTCTCAACCACCCAACACATTGTTTTGTCCTTTTACACTTGGCTTTTCTAATTAAAGAGGGGATTTTATGTGTTAGTTGATGTGTCAATAGAAATTATGTCGTTGGCAAGCGCATTTTATGCTAATATGCAATCTTTTTTTTTGTGCTGTTGATTTTTGCGAAACACCAAACGCAACGAAGGCCTGTGTGATGAAACTTCCCTACATGACTTGCTCTTCAGTGTGCACTTGGTAAATTGCTAAGCTTCTTGATAGGGCCAGACACCTCAGCTAATGGCTCATTTGAATATGAAAATAGAGCAAACAGAAAAAACAGTTTATGAACATCTCTGGCCAAAAAAAAAAGAGGAGGGGGTAGGGTATTTGTAATTCATTGCAAACAATAAATTGGGCATAAAAGTAGATATTTGACCAATGAAATACAACACACAAATGGTGATACTTACATGCATTAAATTGCATTGGAGGTTAGCTATAAAGTATATTCTATACTTCCTGCAGTAAGGTTGCTTTGTGTTTTTGGAGACTTGCCATGTCAGCAGAGAGGCAAGGACAATTGTTTCTGTTTCAAACCAAAAATAAAATAAACAAGTCCCTAACAACATCATTTTGTCTGCATGCGGAGAGAGATTAATGTGTTATCAAAGTAAAGAACAGTAAAATTCATCTGTGTAGCGTAATTCCGACCCGGGGTGCGTTTCCCGTACAACAATGTAACTCACTGATGAACTACCATAGCATAGGCGGAGTTTCCCTTTTGTGCTTGGGGGGGGGGGGGGGGGGGGGGGGGGGGGCACCAACCAGGCCAGCAGACCACGAGCTTTTTTTAATATCATATTTATATATCATACATTCTACATATAAAATACATTTACAATGAACAATGACTTTATACAAAGAATAGCGAATAGAACAGACTCTTTATAGTTGCTGTTTTGTTTAGCATCGGCAGTGATAGGGTTTTAACACGGGGAGTTCAGAAGTGCGGCAGAAAAAAGCGAGTGTGTTAGACGGGTGCGCTTGTTACAGTGTGTTCCTCTTCGTTCCCATTAAAGTTCATAAACAGAGCCTCCCTTGACCTGTCATAGAACTACTTCAGACATTACAATATCTGACCTGAATCAGCGCGTAAAACAGAACGAGAAGAGCGTCCACTCACGCACCGCGATACTTTGAGATTCGCAAATCGCGGGAGAATGTAATAAAGCTACAGTAATAAAAAATTAAATACAGTAATTAAAAATTAATTAGCCATATCTTACTCATTCTATACACAGAACTAATAAGATAAGACAAATAAAACGAGAAAATATGAATTCTGTAATAAAAAAAAAAAATATTCAAAGCACAAGGCAGGCATTAATTGGCCCTGGTCTGGGGGGGCGTTGCCCCCCCCCAGGCCCCGCCCCAAACTCCGCCTATGTACCATAGTATGTTGCACCGTTGGTGAAACTAACCAACTAATCATGACTGTTTCCTGAAACCGTAGTTACATGGTTGCACATCTGTCGTTTGAACCACATTGCTACAAAAATATATATTGTTGTTAATGATGTCACTCACAGGTGGAAGAGTGATAACTTTTGCTAATTAATCTATTCAAGATCTCCGAGATGCTACTGTAACGATCATGGCACCTAATGACTACTTCACAGTTTTTTTCCCATGTCATTTTGCTTTATTTGATGTTACTGCAAAGACATTTTGTGTACTTTTTTTAGCTCATGCTCTCATTATAGTGTTAAAGGTGCAGTGGGTGATCTGAGAAATGCTAATGTTAGCCTGCTAGCATTGAAAGTATACAATCCCTGCAAGCCCCGCCTCCTCCAAAACACATGAACGCACACACAAAAGAGACTGCGTTAAACTACCTCATGTCTCAAAACACATAACACTACAATAATAATGAATGAATATGTAGATATATTTCGGTGTTGATACTGTTGACATGGATACGCAATAATTCCAAGTCTGAGGATGAGAAAAGCTCCATTAGAACATCACGTTTTGCTATCTATTAAGTATGGTAGTTGAACACAGCATAAGCTCGTTGTTTTGGAGGAACTCTAAAAGCTGGCTGATGTTTGTTTGTGGTGCTCCTGACTGTAATCTGTAACAGTGTGCGAGAGGGTTTGTGAAAACATATGGTGACAGACAGGTAGGACATCGTTGTCACGTGTGTGTGTAACGGAACAAGCGCACGGAGAATGAAGATTTCTTAACATCAAGTAGTTTAATCTTGAAGAGGATACAGATAGGGTAATCCACAATTCCACAAAAGTAACGTTAACGACGAACAAGGAATGGACAGACACAGAGGGTATAAATACACAGGAACACATGAGGATTGATGAGCGGGCACAGGTGACAGACAGACACAGCTGATGCAAATGAACTAATAAAGGTGACTATGGAGGACAGAAAAACTCGAAACAAAGCACACATGTGACCAATGACAGAATTGGGGAACGGATAAACAGACATGACCCTGACAATCGTATTATTTCATTCGGACCAAATATAATAATTGTACTTAAAATAATAATAAATGAACATTTTATGGTCCTACGCCTTCCACAGATGATATATATTTATAAAAATATATTTAGACTGTTTAATATAGTCATGTGTCAACCAGTATAACAAAAAATGTTTCTGTAGAGAATCAACTATTGCACCTTTAATATTATATTTTGCATGGTACTTAAAACCATCAACTGTTACTTTACCTCAAAAGGTTGCTAGAAAAGGTCGAAATATGTACCAGGCAGCAATACAAGATATTTAGTTTAAGTTCTGGTATTCAACAAAGGTCAAAATAAAGTGAGAAGCACTATGAAAAAGTAATACCGCAATCACAGACATTCCTAACGGGGCAGGATTAGATTTCTCAGAGGAACCCTGAGTCAGCCGAAAAACTATAGGTAATTTGCGTCGTAATTTTTCCTGAGATTTTATAAGAAAAACACAGACTTGTTTGATTAGGACAGGATTAAACTCAAAAAGCATGTGTGTGATATTGACCTGACCTGCTGAGGAAAAAGTTTTTCCTTCCAAACAGGATTTATGACTGATATTTGTAAGTTAATATTTCTACCTTCTACCTTCTGATGTTATACCTTAAGTGTGTGTGCGTTCTTGTATATATGGTTTGTGAGGAATGTGTATAATGACATGGGTATTACAACGTAATTACAACTTACAACTTTTGTTTTTTGTTTTTAAAATTTTGAAACTCAAAAAATGCCAAAGCTTTCTATGATGGATAGGTTCAGGGGTAGGTTACTGTAAGGAGATAAAAATTACATTTTGTACAGTATAAAAACCATTATGCATACATATGAAGAGTCCTCATAAACCACATACTCAAGACTGTAAAGTATGTGTGTAAAATATGGTTTGTTCAAGCCCTCCTGATGGGAAGTTTGTATTTTCGATGATTATGTATCTCAACAATATTTTATTAACTCTACTCGTTATATATACTTAATTGTACAATACTATGGTATTTGTACATGCAATTCATTGCAAAGGGAAAAAAAATAAATAAATAACAGCAGCCATTGTGTCCACCCTATTTTTTCACTGACAAGAACACTATTTGAAAAACTCTGGGCTTAAAGAATAGACAGTGATATGTATTTGCCGTAAGTATAAATAGTAGTTAGATGCTACTTATACCTTTATACCTATATTTGCACCTCAGTGTATTGTAGTAAATTATAAAACTGGGATAGGCTCAAGCCCTATGACTTAGAAGGTCGCATAAGGAATAAAGAGAAAGAGATGCAGTAACATGTTCAGTGTATTTGATTATATTTTTTAAAATCATAAATGCTTTCTTATGCCTAAAGCCCTTCCCTACACCTAGCCGTTAAATGCTTTATTCCCACTATTAAATAATCTTTAGGCACTTTATTTCCACTTTTTGATATTGAGGGGATGTTTCATGTGCATTCAACTCCAAAATGACTTGAACGGAGTAAAAGTCAGTGTCCTACCAGACAAAATCATTCTTTTTCCCTTACACACACATTTTCCCTCTCTCTATTTTCTCAGAGATCTATTTCCTCAGGGAGAACGGGGTGCTGGGTAAAAGAAGACAAGAAACTTTCAGACACACTACATTACTTTTTCATCAGCACACGGCAGCAGGAGACTCCCTAACGTGAGTGTGTGCGCCTAAACAGCGGGATGTCCCTCCATCGCATCACCGGCAAGCCCTTTCCCACTTCATACTCACAAAATTGCATATTCCCAATGATACTATGACTGCATCTCTGATCTCACAAAAGATGGAGACGCATGACACATCAACAGACTCCCAGCCTGTGAACTCAGTCAGCTGTATTGTAAGGTCAACACACACAAACAGAGGCCACATCGTTCTGTTTTGAGTCCAGCGGGGCTACCTTCAGGACCAATAAACTGAAGTGAATGAAGTGATCACTAGAGGACTGGTCAAATCTTTATTTTAAATAACCTTTTGATATCAAATATACGAAATAATTTTTTTTTTTTTTTTTTAAGAAATGTGAGTGGTGCAAAACTCGCTGTCACATTGCCGGGGTCTTGTGAGTGGTCGCTAGAGCGTTGCTAGGGGGTTGCTAGGGTTGTCAGAGAGATTTTAGCCAAGTCATTTAGTGTTCTGGATGGTTGATAGGCAGTTACTTACTGGCCAATTCTTGTGAAAAGGAATGGTGCTTAAATGTGCTGAATGTGAATTTGTAGTGTAGTTCCAAAAAAGAACTGCAGATTATATAATATTAATGAAATAAAAGGCCACTTAAGAGCATTTATAGAGACTACACTTTAATGACTCTTTTAAAAGGTGCACTTTGTAATAATGTCAAATTAATTCATTTTAAATACATTTTAAATAAATTTTTTGTCATGCTTTAAAGTACACTAATTTTGAAATAACAACACATTTAATGTACTTGATTACATGTTTACCTTAGTGCGTTATTTGATGTTATTTATTCTATTTAATAAATTGCAACTACATCATTACAAATATATATAAGTACACAACATGTTTTAATAGAAATGACATTAAATTATTTTTTGGTTTACCATAAATGCTTGACAGCACATTCAGCGGTAACAATATTTCAAAGACAATAGAAGTAATTATGAAATTAAATATAAAGATGTACAGTACATAAATACTACTCAATTGGGTCAAAAAACGCTTCAGCTAAGTGCATTCAATAGAAATTTAAACTATGGAAATATAATGATAGAAATTCCATTCAATTGGAGTTAAACTGCAGTTAAGTGTCCAAAACATTACATCCAGTTCATACTTAAGTATATTCTTTTAAAAGTGTACTTTTTCACAAGGGAAGTCAGTCACCCACATCTGGCAAGCACTATTAATAAATGAATGGCACTCATCATTAATAAACCTTTATATAAATATAACGGAAATACATCTTCATCTGTGTTAGGCAGTAATGCATTATTAGTACATTATTACAGCCATCCATAAAATAGCTTGTTACAGCGTTATTTCTGTTGCCTCAACCCCTTCTGATTTGAAATCCAACAATCCAATAATTCATTTTTGTAATCTTCACAGAGAGCTAGCTTGGAATATGGAAAAGCTTTCACTGACCGGCTGGAAATATTGATATTATTTTGACAACATACATCATGAAGTATAACCATATCTGGTTAGCAGAGGAATTACAGCTACAATTAGAATAAAGCTACTCATGACAATTTATGAGATTTATTACTACGCTTTTACTCAAAACTCACTATAAACTACCATTAAGTGTTTGTAATGACTTCCGATTGTGATCTAATGTGTATTTCGGTCATATGATGGGGCAGAAATATGTTGTTTGTAGCATTTAAGAAGAAGCTAATCGCTACAACTGCTTAGCATTACTCTTGTAAACATGCTTTATTCTTATGATAAAAAGCCCAAATCACATGAAAATCACATAAAAATCATATGCTGTCATAAATGTATGTTTATTAGCTTCATGATTTATGTGCGTTTCAGTTTGTGTTAGTGTGTAAGAAATGTAGTGGAAGTGTCATCGGAAGGGTTGTGAACAGGTAATATGAGTGACAATGATCTTCCTCAAATCATAACACCAGCTCGCATAATTCAGTGGAAAATTAATAGAAACTATATTTCTGTCTAAAGAATATACCCGAACATTCATATGTATATTCATATTCACAACATATCAATAAGTAATAAAAAAGTAGTATTATAATTTACTCGTATAGTGTAACGAATTACTGTCACCAGGTATTAAGTAAAATAATATGTAAAGTAATATTACTTTTGAAAGGAGTAATGAGTAAAGAGTAATAAATTATATTTTTTCTGCCCTTCCTAAAGTGTGCATGGTCAAAATCATGTTGACAAATGTCGTATCAAATCTTGCTGCGATTATCAATTTGGCATTTCTGTGAGGGGTCAGACTCAAGCCATATCCAGCAAGTTTGTAGAAGCAGTAGATAAGATGCACAAAAGTGGAAAGAGGTGATCCCTTCATTTTGTCCCCCCTAGTAATGATCATACAGGGAAATGAGTCCCTCCATCAGAGAAGAGAGATTGCCCTAAAGCTGCAGGTCACAAGTCATTGTCATCCACCTTTCTCACCCACACACTCGGAAAGAATGTGTTTGCGAGCAGGTGAGAATGAGACCGTGTGAGAGTGAACGGGGCATCAACACTTCTCTTTGGCATCAAAGCGTCTCTTTTGGGGGGGGACACACACACACATAATAAATGAAAACAATGTGTGTTCTAAGATCGCCTCAGAATACCAAACATATTTGATTTCCTCTGACTGAATGGAATCAAAGTCTGGGCCCAATTGCAACAAAGTCTTTAAAAGGAAAGTTGACCCAAAAATGAAAATTCTTTCATCATTTACTCAACCTCATGTAGTTCCAAACCCATAAGACTTTTGTTCATATTCGGAAAACAAATAAAGAAATTTTAATTAAATTGGAGAGATATCTGTCCCTCCATTGAACAGTCTACGCAACTACAATTTTGAAGCTTCAAAAAGTTCATAAAGAGATCGTAAATTTTAATCCATATGAATCGGGTGGTTTAGTACAAATTTTCTGAAGCTCAAATGAGCTGTTTAACACAGGAGAATGAACCTCATTGTAGAGACCTGCGGCGCGGGACAAGATTTGATGGGCACGTGCGTACGGAAAGACACTCGTGTATGCGGGTTGCGGGAGGATGAAATGATTTGCGAGACTCCCGCAAAATAGAAATATCTAAAAACTATACTAGAACAACTAATATAAAATAAAAACGGTATACAGTCTCAAGCATATGCGAGATTCTATTTATAACACGTGTTGGCAGTGTTGAGCAATGTAGCCAATCACAGACAAATCTGTTGATTTCTGAGACACAATGGCCAATCAGAGGTGTTGATGTTAGAATCCTCTCACCGCTCAAGACGCCGTAGTTTTTACGCAGGGCTGAAATTTGCGAGCAAGAGTAGACATTATGAAACATTCGTTATTCATATATTCATTGTGTTATAATAGACCTTTGTGAGATCAGGATGAACTGAGATGTCAGCTTTTTTAGATTTCATGAAGGGAGCGCTCTTTGCGCACATTCTGCTTACTTTCCGGTTAAAACATTTGTGAATGTTGATGCTTTAATGACAAATATTTTATCGGGAGTGTTTATGCTGGAATGTTGTGGCAACACATAACTTCAAATTTCATGGATGTACTGACAAAAATCTATGTAGGCTACTTTATGTGAGATTTTGCGGGACAAAACATGAATGTTGCGGGCGGGAGCAGGACAAGATAACATGGCGAGATGGATTTTTCAGGATCAAGTCTCTACCTCATTGATTCTCACATGTCAAGCATGTTTGAGCTTTCGTTTACCATATCTGATGTGCGAGTTGATGGAAGTTTATATGTGAATAAAAGCCTAAATTTAACCTGTTCATCATATAAAGTGATTGTGTCTCTTCAGAAAATTTGGACTACACCGTTCAATTCATATGGATTAATTTTTCAATCTCTTTATGAACTTTTTGAAGCGTCAACGTGGTAGTTGTGTAGGCTGTCAATGGAAGGACAGAAATCTCTTAGATTTCTTTAAAAATATCTTCAGTTGTGTTCCCGAAGAAGAACAAAAGTCTTACAGGTGTTGAACGACATGAAGGTGAGTAAATGATGACGACATTTTCATCTATGGGTGAACTAACCCTTTAAGATGATCTGAACACTATCCACAGACCATCTCAAGCTTCACCAGGTATTCTTTGCCTTCTAGTGTTAAATTATCAACATAATCATTAAATTTTAGCTGTTGTAACTGTCCTCTGATCATCGTATTTACTGTTATAGCAGTCTGCAATGAGTTAATCATTGGTGCTTTGGTAGGACACAGTTGACCCTTCGCAAACAGTTTGATTGACAGGCGATCTGACCAATCATGACCTCGAATCTGCCATTTTGTCTGACAAAGCAGTCAGGGGAGTTAGTAGATTAACGTTGGTGAACTTGAACTTGAAAAATTGTGTGTACTCACGTCTTTCTGCACATGAACAACATTCCTTCTGATGTTCATTCATGTTTATTTGATGCTATAAATGAACTAGTATGAAGAGATGATCGCTTCACGAGGAGCTTGAAGGAGCTACAGCGATCTACTATTCGGAGAGCCACTATATGGTATTTATTGTTTAAACTTCTTTAAAAAATTACAAAATTTTAAATATGAAACTGATGTGTGGAGCAAGAGCGCATGGCTTGTCGGATCCCGCCCCCTTTCGTTGCTGTTGCTTTGTCCGACAAGCCATCTATTAAATCTACTTAATCTACATCTACTTAATCTACTAACTCCCCTGACTGCTTGGCCAGACAAAATGGCAGATTCGGGGTTACGATTGGTTTGATTGCCTGTCAATCAAACTGCCGGCCAAGGGTCAATTCCATTTAGCTAAATTTATTTAATTTTCACAACAGCCTTTTAGGGATCTATTTCTTTCTAATATTACCCATATTCACTGGACATTTCTCTTACATCTCCAATAACTACATCTATGACAGAAAGACTGCTGTGGCTGACTTTTTTAATGTTCAGTATTTTTGTCCAGTAAAAATCTTTCACAGATTATAAGTGTACTTTAAAAGAAGAACTTTAAAACAATAGGACTTATTTTTCCCAAAATTGTGATGTCTGCTCAAAACAAGAGAATAAAATTGCCAGTGGGAAAACAGATAAAGAATAATAGCTTAATCAAAAAAATATATTCTCTGAGAACAGAACATACTTTTCAAGTAAATGTATCTTCTTTAAATTATGTTGAGATATTTTACCAGAAGTTTACAAACAGTGTAGGGGAAGGAAACCAAGAAAGAAAGGCAAAAAGACAGAAAGATAAAGGAAGAAAGTACAAAAAAAGAACACAGAGGCACTTGAGGCTATAGAATTAGGCAAATGGAGAGACTAAAGAGAGGAAGAGAGAGAAAAAAAGCGGGGGGCGGAGTGGAAGGGGAAAAAAGTCCTAAAAATATAAGTCCACAGAGGTTTGTGTGACAGTAGGGGTTAAGCAATCCAAAGGCTGCAGGCAATCACTCAATTTCAGACACGCTCAGAGCCCTTCGGTGCGAGGGGAGCAAGGCGCATAAAGAAATTTAACAACTTAATGTTTTATGGCCAACGGAAATGAGATCCTTACGGGGCAGCGCATGGGAGGGAGGTTGCCAGAGAGTCTCGCACAAATATTCGCATAAACACACATTTGTAGCCTTCCATTATCAAACACCCCAGCACATACATATTCAAATATGGGTCAGTGATATGATATGAAGCTCCTGCCCTTTCTTTTTCTCATTTACGAACTCTTTCTCCCTCGATTTCGCTCTCTCTCGCTGTATCTCGAGGCGAGACTTGCTCCACAGCTGGAGAACATTGGGTTTTGGTTTTATTGTAAATAGTCCAATGTGCACTATTGTCTGTCGGGCCGGGAGATGAATACGGAAGTGCCGCTGAATGGAGCCTTGTTAGCAAATCAATAGTGCAGACATCTCTAAACCTTGTCCTTGAAACATACTCCTTCTTTGTTTTCATAGGGTGAACAAATGCAGGAGATTTGAGAGAAAGCTCTCCCTATTCATATCCATCTCCGTCTCTTTCTTTTTCCAGCTCCCGATTCATCATAATTCTTCTTACTGTTAAACGATTGGAATACTTGGATGTCTGAAATGTCATGTGTTGGTTACGCACTGACATATTGGAGGAATCAGGTGTGTAATCTATCAGAAAATGTAGCCGCGTTGAGCCTACTGAAGCCTAGCAGATGTTTGAGTAGAAAAAACCATACGAAAAACACAACTATAGAATATACGGTTTAAGATGCGCTTATCGCCGCCAGATTAAAGGTGACATTGCTAATTGTTCTGTAATTAGCAGTATTTCTGCTGAGGTTTTGATAAGAACACTCCGTTCGAGAAAGATATCATGCTTGGTTGTAATTGCACACGTGGGATGGTGTATTTTTAGACAGTCCAACTTCAGAAAAATCAAGAGATTTGCTTTAATTATTAACATTATGACACAGAAAAGGAGGGAGAGCACAGATAAGTGTGACAGAAAACAGCAAAACGGAGATTATGAGACGATGGCTGGAAATGGCACATGATAAGAGGATGTAAGGCCACATAATCTCCACGCTGATAGCCCTGATGTGTCTTCAGAATCAATCTCCTGCAAAGACGTCCACAAACACAGTGAAGGCCTAGCTTCAGATGAGCTTTACAATAAGGTGTCATGCAACCATTGTTAAACATGACAAGACATTGATTTGCAAATATATTGGCGTGAAAAGATTTCATTCATATCGGATCCACATCTCTGTTCAAAAAGCCTTCGAGGAGACTCAGAAATCACAATCCAAGCCAAACTAATGCAGTAAATAACATTCGTGTTGAGTATTAAAACAGCGTGCTTGTGTTTGTAACAATACGCCAATTGATTGGGTTGAGAGACAGGGATGGGAAGAACAATTAACTGCAGCGCTTTGGGGACTCAATGCTTTGTAGTGCCGGATGAATAATGTGGGTCTGATTTTAAACACAGATTGAGCCGGTGCCTTCCTGACCGTTTTGCATAATAAGTACCATCAGGTTCTCTGGTCATGATTGAACTACCAGTGAACGCACTGACAAAGCAGTTCATAATGGAGAAAACTGCTATTACAACATCAAGTTCAACACCAAATCTAAGCAGATGATAATAATATCGATATTTCAGATTAGTTGGTCATCCATAAGTTTATCAAGATTTTAAACAGAATTGAACTGACCACTTACCCCAAGTATAAAACGTTTCATGTTTGTGGACATGAATCATACATCATACAGGTAAAATATTAAGTTTATAAGCCACCAGAGTGTTTTTGTCCAATGGACAATGAAATAGGAAAAAACAAAAAAAAACTCCCTTATGGAAGGAGTGGAAAAGAGACCCAGCTTATTTTTTGACCAGTATAGGAGTATACCATAGAAAATAGACCTTTACTAGACCGTAGAAATCACATAACAACATGCTAGAAACATTAGGAATTGCATTTCACAGCTATGGTGGCCACCTACAACTCCCTAGAAAATGCACAGCAACATTCTACCCAAGCAACAGCATAGCAACACCCTGGCAACCACCAACAACAACAATCTGCAGAGTAATGTGCTAAAAAAAAAAACTCTGAAAACCTTAGCAACCACACACAACACCCTAGCAACTGCACAACAACATTCTACAAATAATCAGAATACCTTAGCAACTGCATAACAATGCTCTACCAATCGTCCACAACACTGTAACAACTGTACAGCATGTGTGCTAAAAACTCTCAGAACACCGCATAGCGATTAGTTAAAAATAATCAAAATATTTTAGGAGCTTTTCAGCAATTGCATGTCAATGCCCTGGCAACTACAACATCCAAAACAACTTAGAAACATGTTAAAAACACTCAAATATCTTAGCAACTGCATAGCACCGCTCTGGCAACCACCCACAACACACTAGCAACACGTTAAAAACACCCAAAACAACTTATAAACATGTTAAAAACACTCAAATAGCTTAGCAACTGCATAGCAACGCCCTGGCAACCATCCACACCACCCAAGCAAGTGAACAACAATGTGTTAAAAACACCTTAACAATTGTTTAGCAATGCACTCAAACTAAAACACATTCAAATTGTCTTTAGCAAACTGTTGCTAGCAACTTGCTAGCACAACTGCATATTAATGCCCTAGCAACCAACCACAACACCCTAGCAACATGCTAAAAACACCCAGAACAACTTAGAAACACGTAAAAAACACTCAAATATCTTAGCAACTGCATAGCAACACTCTGGCAACCACCCACAACACACTAGCAACACGTTAAAACACCCAAAAAAACTTAGAAACATGTTAAAAACACTCAAATATCTTAGCAACTGCAACACCCTGGCAACCATCCACACCACCCAAGCAAGTGAACAACAATGTGTTAAAAACACCTTAACAACTGTTTAACAATGCACTCAAACTAAAACACATTCAAATTGTCTTTAGCAAACTGTTGCTAGCAACTTGCTAGCACAACTGCATATTAATGCCCTAGCAACCAACCGCAACACCCTAGCAACATGCTAAAAACACCCAGAACAACTTAAAAACATGTTAAAAACATTAAAATAGCTTAGCAACTGCATAACAATGCCCTGGCAACAACTCACAATACCTTAGCAACCTCAAAGCTAAATTTAAAAATCTGGTTTCCATTTGCAATGTTTCCCTCATTCTGTAACTAAATATGACTCCATCAGTCTAAACTTGCCTCAGAACAACAAAGCTTTATACATTTTAACAAAATAAACTGCTTCATTAAATACTGAAAAAGACAAACTATCCCTTCAAAAAATTGGACTCGTGTAATAATACATTAGTTTGTGTTACAAACTAGTAGCAGGAGTAGGGCTGCCCCTCGTCTCAGACATCACGCCCACAGACTGTTGGCTGAAAGTCTGATGCATATGGTACAAAATATTGGAAACACTGCAGGAGTTTCAAAGTTGTCATCTGATTGGTTGAATTCTACAAGATTTATGAGTCGCGTTCTTTAACGGGCCACCTGGAAACAAAGCCGTTGTGACGTTAACCCCGTCGTGGAAGAAGAAAGCCGTTGTGTTTACAACTGTGAAAATGAGCCTTTTCAGGATCAACTAAATGCTGGATTTTCAAAAGTATGTGAAGTTTTCCATTTTTGCAGTAAACCTGCACAACGTTCTTCAATTAATTTATTAGACGCACGACAGTCTGTTATCGTAGGGACATCGAGTTCACATTTCCATCCCTCTAAACATGAACAAAACAAAATGTAATTGGTTGCAATATATTGTCAGTCAGAAAGCTACAATGGAGTCCAGTCAGTCTGAAGGTCTGGCTATGCGAGACTAGGCTGCCTCCGGCTAAAGTCTTTCTAGTCGACTAGCAGACGTTTATGTAAGCTATTAGTCAACTAATCACACATTTATATTAATTTAATTTCTTAAATATATACTGGGGGGAATATGCTCAGCTGCATGCAGCAAGTACCGTTGAAAGTAATGATTATGAATGTGTTGGAAAAAATAAATGAGTCATTTTAACTTACACAAATAAAAGTACCCTTTACAGACCCTCAAATTATGTATTACTCTTATCTGTCTAACCATAATGATGCAGTATTTTAAGTTGCTTCAGCTTTTATCAGGATAAAATGATTGCGCCTCCATGTCATGCAGTAAGCGCACACTCCCAAACACTATGGATATGGATATGACCCTAATAATAGTGCACATTTATCTAGGTTAATGTAAGAGCGAGCGCAATGTAAAGTTGCTACATGTTTCAAATGATAAGCCACATTCGAGGTCAATAGATGATAGGCGAATGTTTGGATTTCCTGTCCATCATACCGTAATTATACCGCAAGGACCGGCCGTTAACGATCTGTCCCTCGTGGACCTTGTGACTTTGCCACTTCTTGTGTAGTTTTTTTTTTTTTTTTTTGGCTACTAACCGACTAATAAAATTTAGGTCGACAAAGCCTCTTTTCATCAACTAATGTTGACTTCCCCAAGCAGGAAACCATCATGTTCTGTGATATCGAAACAGTGAGTAGAGGAAAAAAGTCAAGCAGTCAGTCGGCTCCCTTTTCCCAGACAAGACAGCGTGTCAGGTTGAAGCTACAGTACACCGTCAACTTCCTGCCTTCCATCTGCCTGGCTGCTGAGTGGGAATATTCTCTTTCAAAATCATGAGTGAGAAAAGTTCCTTATATTTGTCAGAGCTCTTGCGTGGGCTTCAACCTTGACACAGAAGGGGGCTGGCGCTGGTGCAGATGGGCCTTTTATTTTGTTGTTGTTGTTGTTATTGTGCCTGTCTCTCTGTCTCAGCTGAGGCCAGTTAAATTAGCAGAAGAATAAATTACATCAATTGCGAGCAGAGTAGAAACAGCTGGGGCAAGAGAACAATGAAACCGGGACTGACATATAAACAGGGGGTCCATAAAAAACAAGCTCCCCAGGCTTTTTTTTCATTAAGCGAGGCACGAGGAGTCAACACGGAGGACGTGCCTCCAATCAGCAGACTTCTTGAATCTTTCTTCTCCTGTCAAGGCCTCACCTGAACAGAGAATGCATAGAACCTCTTCTGTTTTTCCAAAAAAAACCAAAAAAAAAAAAACAGGTTGGATTGGAACAGAGCATCCTGACAAAAACTAGCCATCCTCAATCACTGCACACCCTCAGTGTTAGCGCAGGTGCGTATCTAATAACAGGCTTGTTAAGTTAGCACCTGTGCTTTATCCTACAAACCCAAATCAGACACCTCCTCCTCTTTTTCACTCTTCCTGTCTGCCGTTTTGGATTTCTGCCAACTCGTCTTTTTTGGAATCCTCTTCCTCTTTTGCATATCTATAATCAGCATATGTCATATTTATTTTTCTATCTGCTCTCTAAACAGCTCTATAGCAATTGAGATCAACATGAAAGAGATCCATATGATCTCAAACTATTCCAATATCTCATTAATTCATTGAGTCAGAAATATCATTGTAAGAGATATGATCTCAAACAAGTATCAATATGATGATCTCAGCAATTTCTCAACATATGAATCAAATTCAGAAGTATCAATATGAACTCAATCATTTCTCATTAATGTCAAAAGTATCAATATGATCTCGAATACGTGTTCTCTAATTAATACGAACTTACATTTTTCACATCTATTTAATCAAAGCCAGAGGTATCAATATGAACTCAAACATTTCTCATAAATTCGATCAAAACGAAGGATATTAATATGATCTCAAACACTTCTCATTTATCATAAAATGGATCAAAGTCAGAGGTATCGATATACAGGAACTTTAGGACACAAAGTTCAAAATAAAGATGATGGCATAGAACAGTTTAGAGTTCGTTTTTTCCAGCCATTTTCTGTTTCCTTTCCTTCTTTTTTTCTGCTTAAAGGCACAATATAAATATCCAAAAAACACTAGAACAATGTTATATATTTTGTCGACTTGTGTACTTACAGTATTCCAAACTTTTCCGACAATGTTTAAATCCAGAAAAATCAGCAATTTTAACCAGGACGCGGACCGTGTCATTTCGTCGACTGTCAGTGACGACATCTTACCATCCCGTTTTACTTTCGTAGAAACACCAAAGATGTTTTAATATATTATGTTTTTTATTAGACAGGTGAGAAACTGTTCGGATACATTTATGAACAGAAAACAGCACTGCGTTACCCCACATACGCAACAAAAAGAGCAGAAGCGGACGACTGCAGCATAAACTTAATGAAAGCTGTGGCATGTCCTGCTTCAAACCACAGAAACTTTAATAAAGCATTAATATAGAAGCTCAACCATGAACATGATTTCCGCCTGAGTCCGTCGGATTGCTTTCCATCAGCTGTGGAGGTCAAGCCGACAACTCCCATAATTCCACGCCATCATCAAACTATGCCTTTGTTTTGAATAAGCGACCTCTAGTGGCGCAAATTACATATTGTGCCTTTAACCAACTAACTAAGTTACTACATTCCCCAATCTGTCATAAACAAGCAAAGGTTTGTGTGTGAGAGAGTGTTTAAAATCATGGTTATGCTGAAGCCAGACTGCTGTTCAACCCACCCCCACCTTCAAACACACACTTCAGTTGGACACATACATTAATTATTGATTTTTTTTTTCAAACCCTAATCCTAAAGAGATCCATTAGTCTTCAATTATGCATTCCATGCATGTATCATACCATAATTTGCTCTTCCACTATTTTTTTTTTGCAGCGTTTTATTAAACAAGACACTAACAACATCTCGTCTACGGTAACTCACATCCAGTTTATGCTTGCTTCGTGTCATTTTCCTGTAATTCAAGTGTCATATGATTATCGATTTTATAGGAACATCAGGACGGAGCCATTGAAAATGTACATTTAAATGAATGCAGCATTTCTTTCTATCAGTGCATGTGCTGCGTTTCTAGAAAAGGAATATTGCGACAACACGGCCTGAATTCAGATTCATTCCTCAGTCTTGAAATGACTGCCCTCTATGAAATGAGCCTTTTAGAGGACCTAAATTATGGCCATCAGTTATTTAGCTCTACTAAACAGGGAGAGAAGAGCAGAACGAGAGCACAAGCTGCAATCGGGGGTGTGGAATCATGACATGGTTAATTCCCGAGTGAGTCGTTGGGGCATGTTTCTTATCATTGCATAATGATGATTGCTTATACACACACACACACACACCTGCTAGAAATGCAACTGAAAAGGGACTCCAAACACGAAAGTGAGCATTCTGTGGCTCCACAGTAAAATACACTCTTTGACAAATTATAGATATATATATTAGGACATTCAATTGCCCAAGATTATGCCTCGGCTGCTTAATAAGAGTTGTAAAAGGAAAACTCATGCATTTAAATATGCTTTTTAGCCTTGACTGGCTTTTTTTTTCTGTTTTCTTTTTTTTTTTTTTTTTTTTTTTGGAAGGCCATTGTGGCACGAGCAAGATACGCCACAGTATTATTTCTGTGTAAACTAGCGTGGTTTGCGTTTACATATGAATGCCATCTTAGTTTTTCTTATTTTCCTCAAGCGTACAAGTCACTTTTGGTCCATTAGATTCTAATTAGTTCAAGCCCCACAGGCAGAGACAGAGAGAGAGAGAAGAGAGAGACAAACAGAACATGAGTGAAAGAGAGTACAGGATGGGAGGTGTGAGCTTGTTAAGGAGTTGTGCTTTTCAAATATCCACGAGGCAAGTTAAACTGCCGAAAGTAGAGTTATTCCTGTTACACATTATATTACAAATGGTCACACTTCAGATTAGGGTCCAATTCTGACTATTAACTAATTATTAACTATGCCTCAATAAACTCCTAATTACTGCTTATTAATAGTTAGTAAGGTAGTTGTTAAGTTTAGGTATTGGGGATTAAGGGATGTAGAATATGGTCCTGCAGAATTCGATATTGCGCTTTATAAGTACTAATAAATATGCACCCAATGTCCTAGTAATATGCATGCTCATAAGCAACTAGTTATTAGTAAAAATTGACACTTCACCGGCAGTTTGATTGACAGGCGATCTGACCAATCATAACCCCGAATCTGCCATTTTGTTCGAAAAAGCAGGGGAGTTAGTAGATTAACGTTGGTGAACTTGAAAAATTGTGTGTATTCACGTCTTGAAACAACATTCCTTCTGATGTTCATTCATGTTTATTTGATGCTATAAATGAACTAGTATGAAGAGATGATCGGTTCACGAGGAGCTACAGCGATCTGTCACCACACATTAAAGAGACACTATACGCTATTTATTGCTGAAACTTCTTAAAAAAATTACAATATTTGAAATTCGAAACTTTGTTTCATTTGTTTCTTATTTCCCTCAAGCGTACAAGTCACTTTTGGTCCATTAGATTCGAAATAGTTCAAGCCCCACAGGCAGAGACAGAGAGAGAGAGAAGAGAGAGAGACAAACAGAACATGAGTGAGAACGTGAGAACATGATGTGTGGCGTGAGAGCGCATGGCTTGTCAGACATAGCAACAGTAACTAAAGGGGGCGGGTTTTTGCGAACGGTCAATTGGAACCTAAATTAAAGTGTTACCAAAAAATCTACTTTATCTAGATTATCAAAACCTTTCCCAAAATAATCAATCTATTAAAGATATATTAATGCACAGCATTTTTTTTTAAGATAATTGATATACTGAATTAAGTCTATTGTCTGCATTGACAATAGAGGAATTGAGAGAAAACAATTTTCAAGAAAATGTATCTCGTTTTAAGGATGTTTAGATATTTTTACTCCAAACATACGGTGGCCGAGAGAGCTCAAAACGCTTCAAATAATAAAACACATGCAAATTAAAAAAAGCACATGCAAATAAAAAAAAAACGTGATCATCAGTTTGACAACACATGTGCTGCAAATCCTCACAACACATGCAAACTCAAAAAAGCGCTGCATTTACGAAAAGCGCTGCAAAGAGCACAAACCACAACGGAAATGTTTCAAGGGGGACCCCAAAAAGTGACGGACCCTAGTAGGAAGAGCGTCCAAAACCAGTTCAACTCCCCCTTCACTTATTCACGGATCCCTATATAGTGTACGGCATTTGAGTGCACAATGTGTTCACAATCATGAAATACTATAAAAACTGCAAACAAAAATAAACAACTGTACATTATTTCATGCATTTATTATATTTCATAAAGTGTTTTTCAGTTTGCTATAAACTCACAGATGACGCGGTCGTTACGATTACATCACATTAATATGATACTGATGATTAACGAATATTTTTAAATCATCCACTAAATGATCATCTCTTAAAGTCGATTGAGTTAACAACAATGCCGCATATTAAAACACTTTTCTGTTAGTGAAACACATTACATTGAGTTAATGCCTGCATAATATATTTTAATAATATTTTTTAGTTTGTGCTGTTGTCAAGTAGGGTCCGTCACTGTTTGGGGTCTGTTTGCTGTTTGCACTTTTTTTTTTTTATTTGCATGTGCTTTTTTTAATTTGCATGTGCTTTTTTTAATTCGCATGTGCTTTTTTTAATTTGCATGTGTTTTATTATTTGAAGCGCTTTGAGCTCTCTCGGCCACCGTACAAACAACATAAACATGACGATTAAAAAAACAGTCTTTGTAATGTGAATTCTATAGCTTATATTGCGACACAAACAGATTTTTTATTATTAATTATTTAATTAATTATTACTTGATTGTTTGTTGCGATGTTAAGAAAAGGTACATGAAGCTGTCAACTTGAAGTTTACTTTGATTTAACGGGCTTTTGAAATTCTGTTGTTGTCACACCAACTTCTGTAATTATTATAGAAATGTTTTAGAAAATTGACAGAAAAATTACAGAACAGTACAGCATTCATTAAATCCTTCACTAATACTTAACTTCACTTATGATATGTCGTTCAGGAAGTGGCTTTTATTAATAAAAGTAACTGTTCAGTTTTTAATCATACATCCTGGACTTAGAATCTTCAAGCTATGGTTCTCTTCAGAATGTCCTGTGAGTTTTTAGATTTTTCTAACATTATAAATTGCATGCGGTCATACTAAAGCATGAATAGTGAAGATGCTGTGTGTTTTTTGTTTTTGCTTTTTACAATTAAAGGGAAGTGTATTATAGATTACAATTAGCTGTGATTTAGTGCTTTTTGACCCACTTAAGGACTTAAGTATCTATATTTGTAATTAGAAAATTGTTTCTATTGTACTTGAAAAAACATTTTAAATTGACATTATTACAAAGTTCACTTTTTAAAAGTGTACTTAAGTATGTTAATAAACAGTCATGAAAGTTTTCTATACACTAGAAAAGTATAGTATACTATACACTTACATGGAAATAAATTTTGTGGTGTTATTTCTATCAAGAGGTGCATCAGTTTTGTGCATCAGATCAGGTCAAGATCTTGCATTGACAACGCAAGAGGCAAGCACTCTGTAAAGTCTCCTCCAGCACATCCTTTCAATGAATTTAAGGTCTGGACTCAGAGATGCTGATTCATAATTTTCACAATTTTAACCCTGATGAATATTGGCATTGGCATCCGGGAATATAGCCATGATGTGTCTTCCTACATGATTTTTTTAGACATGAAAATCTATCTTTTAGGGTTAAAAGAACTGTTTCCAAACATAAAGCATGCTAGAAACATAATAATCACTAATGATCCAGTCCTAGACTCTTAAGTTTTTGCCCATTAAAATCAGTGTATCAGTGTATCTCAAGTGCAAATATTTAGAAATGTACTTTTAATATTTGAACTACACTATAAGTGTATTATCAATACAACACAATTCCTTTTCACAGGGTATTAAGACGTGATAATGTTTACAACAAAATGAAAAATGGACTGCATAACAGAAATGACCATTTTAGTAAATAAGATGAAAAGGAAAGGAGGAGGATAGAAAGTAAGGGAGAAAGAGGTATGAAGATTCATGGGGATGTTTTGCCAAAAACATCTTGTGGATGAGTGTTTCTGATCCCTCAGTGACCTACTTGTTGGATGTGTGGGTCTGCTGCTTCCATCCATCACAGACACCACACAGTTTGTTTTCACACCGTTTCATCTTAGGCACCACCACCTGATATAGCTGATGAACCTGATGTCTAATATTTGAAACACAAAGTCTTGTAAGCTTCGGTTTCAGTCACACAGTAACAGCAACTTCTACAAGTAATTTAGGTCACAATATCACATGTAATTTGTCACTCTGTCTTAAACAAATAATTTCCGAGAATCCTTTATTCAGAGTATTTAGATAGACATGCTGTGTCGAAGCTGAACACACGCCGTAAAGAAGCTCTAGGGAAGAAATCCTGTCCAGCGCACAGGGCTCCCCTGTCTGCTATTGCGATTAAAGCTCAGATAATCTTATCTATAAATAGGTATAGCTCTTTCTATTTTGTGTTTTATGTATCCGTTTTTATCACTGCAATAACCATCATAGCCATGGTTTATGACTATTGCTGCCGAATGGTACCCTCAACCCCAGTAAGCTTTGAAAGAGGGAGCGTAGCCCTCCATCCCTTTGCCAACGAGTGAGAAAGAGAGCCAGAGAAGATAGGAAGTGGGATAACAAAAACTGTCAAGCATTTTTCCCAACTGACACTCTTAAAACTAGAGGTTCCAAAAAGGAATTTCTGCAACAATGTCATATAAGAAGCATTTTTTGGTTCCCCAAATAACCTTTTAGTGAAAAGTTCTTAAAAGAACCAACATTTTAATAAACCAAAGAACCTTTTTCCACTATGAAGAATCTTTTGTGAAATGGAAAGTTTCCATGGATGTTTTTCATAGATCCATCGATGCCAATAGTGTAGCTCATTGGCAACTCATTGGAATTTTTACACACTATTCCTTGCACAATACTACATTATGACCTAAAAGCTTTTACCATAATGCATCATTTGTAAACTACTACTTTTGACATTTTCATCACATAATCAGCTTCATATATGTGTCTTTTTTAATACCGTAAACTTGCTCGATAGCTCACCTGGTACAGCATTGCACTTTAGAACGATTCAGTAGAGCATTGATGATATTGAGCATTGACGAGTCATGATAAAAGGGCACAAAACATGTACAAGCAAGCTAAAATGGCATGGTTGCTTCAGCAAATGCATTTTTATGTCACGTTTGCTTTTGTTAACACTATTTGTTAGGTTTAGTGTCGGTGGTACACGGTGTTGGGGAAAGTTACTTTTAAAAGTAATGCATTACAATATTGCGGTACTCCCTAAAAAAGTAACTAATTGCGATAGTTACTTTTCATGGAAAGAATGTATAGGTCCTGTCACACCAAAAGTGAAATGAATAAGCCTCAGGCTGAAGGAAATATAAATTCACGACTTTACAGTAGAGGGCGCAGTTCAAACAAACAAGCCTTTGTGTTAAATCAATAAATGTATGCTCACATTTAGTCTAGAACTAGTCTAGAATAACCATGTGGTATTGCCATTTTTACTCATGTGAAGAGGATTATTTTTTTCTATCAATACTGGAACGTGCACGTGAAGGACTTTACATAATAAATAGTAAGTAGCTTATAGCATCCAAAAACTTCGTAAAATGGAAATATTTGGATTCGTGCCAAAAGAGAGAGGTATAAGCGGGGGAGCAACGCAGGTTTAACCTAAATTTAGTTTTAAATTAATTTGTTTTGGCTGGTTTAGCTACAAATGGTTGTATAGGCCTTTGATGGATCGCGCTAAAAAAAGTTTAAAAACCAGTGTAAGCTATACCAACCCCAATGCAAGGGATCAGATCCATGGCCTTAAAAAAGGAATCTGATTACGTAACTCGCATTACTTGTAATGCGTTACCCCCAACACTGGTGGTACATTATCTTCAAACATGATCGAGCATTAAACTTTCAGCGCCATTCACCAGTCATTTCATTTCTTCAACCTCTGAGATAAATACAGCAACCAATGTAATGAAATGTTGCCACATTAACATTCAACTTTTATCACTACACACTGGATATTTCACTTTGAAAGTGTACAAAACATGCAAGAACCAACATAATAACCCCTGAAATGTCACCACATGTATTTTTCTAATAAGCCTGGGTTAATTGTCTTAAAATCGTTCACAACTCTTACATTTGTCTACGAAAGCAATTGTTCGTTTTAATAATGCATCTGTCTGAGTGGAAATAAACCATGACAAAAGAGAAGAATCGTTATACAGAAAGAAGAAATGTAGAATTGGCCGGTGTAAAGTGCACTCTGGATGACCCGTCAGATTACATGGGTCAGCAAACCCTGAGTGAGCAACAAGGATGGTAGCTCTGGGAACCGCCAACACAAATGGAGGTGAAGTAGAGGAAGAGGCTTGGTGACACCTGCTGCAAAAACATCACCCCTCAAATGGACAAGTACTCAAAAGGTAAAATTCCCTCAAGACTCCATAGGAAATAAATAACCTAGAGCCTCAACAGGACATTGAATTGTTGAACATTTCATTTTGTGCATTTGAAGAACGCCCTCATGTTTGGAGGCTCTGCTTTATACAAGGAATATTTTAGTCATTGAAATAGCCACCGAATGTGATGCTTTTTTGTAGATATAGCACCAGAAATGTGATTAATGTGACAGGTTTGGCTCTGCCACTTCATTAAGAAATGCCTTTTCCAGCTCTGTAAATCTTTACCCTGTATAGTACAGCTCAAAGGTGCAGCTAAAAGTGTCCCTTCTGAAAATAATAAAGAAAAAGTACCAATATTGTACCATCAAGGGACAGAAGTCTACCATCAGCCAAAAATAATAACAATGCAGAGAAAGCGAAAGAGCACTCACAGCTGTGTGTTGGCAGCCTTTACTAACGTTAAAGAAACAGTCATTGACTGGACTCAAATCCCAAATTTTGTTGTTTACTGGTCTCCCGAAGCATTGCTAAGAAATTTCAATTATGTTCTCAAAGAGGCAGGCAACAGGGCCCTTTGAGAGTGTCAGGCAACCCTGTGATGTGATGAAAGGCTAGCCTTTAATGTTATTGGGGATTAAAGATAACTTTCGAACGATCCATTGCTCAACGTATAGGCATCTCCTCTTTCACCCAAGCATAATAAGTTTTCAGCTGCCACCGTTTTAATTACTTTCTTCTAAAACCTGAACCACATTGGCCTGGGTTAAAAGAAACTGGACCGGCAGGTTGGTTGTGATATTAGAGGTTTGTTTAGCCGTGCATTCGAGTCAGTCCTATGCAGGTATCCCATTGATTGCACAGGGGTGCCACTTAAGTTCCTAGAGAGGGCGGATGTTGGAAAACATCCATCTCACAGTAAGACTGAAGCTGCCTTAATGATCCACAAGTGCACCATAAATTATGCTAATGGTTTTTAGCCCTTGAACACCAACCCTTTGTTCCATCCACCTGCTGAAGCCGCTGATGTCTTCATGGGACCATCTTGCGAACCGCTGCAGAAGCAGATCTCAGATAAATTGATTAAGTTGCCAGTAGCATTAGCTAGACGGTGAGAGGTGATCACATACATTTGCTGTTGTCTTGTACCACTTCGACAACAAGTCAACCTAAACATCTTGACAATCACCAAGGCTAGATGTAAGAAGTATTGACAGGCCACAGTAACAAGGATTGTAATGAGGATCGTTCTTCACCGTTCTATAGATATTTGATACGTGAACAAACTAATTAATGTTTTTCAGTTTAAACAATTCAAAAACCAGTGGTTCTCAAGATAGAAACATCTCTGAACATCTCTTTGACTCATAATGATATGAGAACCATGAGTGAACTGATATTATTAGTGAACAGAGGGTTTGACAGAAAGTTATTTCAATAGACGTACTGGTTTTATCCAAACACAAATAAAAAAAAAAGAATTCATTTTAATAAATAATTTTTATCTGCTGCTATAGCTTTATTGCAATCCATATTTCGATTCTTAATGACATTGTTATGAGCTAAGTCATTACAATAATCATCCTAAATAAACAACCTCAAAGGCTCACTGGAAACCGATATTTTTTGCAAAACTCCAAAAACTTACCAATTCATACAATTATACAACAACTATACCCATTTACATGGATCCACGAAAGGCTAAAAACAACTGCATTACACATGCCTAACAATTAGATGGCGATGCCAGTTTGTAAAGAACGACCCAACAAACGCCGATTAAACATGTTCAGTCGGGTGAAAATAGACTCCGACCAACTCCAACAGACGCCAACAGGGATATCACACTGATCCAACAAACTCCAACAGACTTGGCCTTAAGTCTTCTAGGTTTTCTTTGGTTACGTTCAGACTGTCAGTCCAAATCTGATTTTTGTGCATATACGATTGAAATCCGATTAGATTTAGCCAGTGTGAATGGCCAAAAATCACATCACGTGAAACAAATCCATTTCGAGCAACATTCATAGGTGGTTTAAAATCCTATTCAAATCGCATTTCTGGAAATCGGTTTCAGCCCGACTGAGCACTCGGGTGTGAGCCCTATAAAACATGAGTCACAATGAAAGAACCCTTACGAAAATTAACCATGGTCAACATAGTTAAACCATGGAAACCACAAGTTAACCATGGTTTTGTTACACTACCCTGTTGAAAACACCAGCATATGCTGGTTAGGTATGTTTTGAAGCATGGCAGCTGGTTTAAGCTGGTCCTTGGTTGGTCATTATGAGCTTTTTAAAGCTGGTCAAGTGCTGGTCGTGAGCAACAAGCTCCAGCTCAGGACCAGCTTAAACCAGCTCTTGACTGACTAAGGTCCAGCATAAACCAGCTCAAACCAGCTGCCATGCTTCAAAACATACCTAACCAGCATATACTGGTGTTTTCAGCAGGGTATATGATTATTATACTATTTGCAGTAAAACTGGTTATTCAAATGCCAAAAAACAATGGATGCATTTTTACTGTAGTAAAACCATGGTTCATTTTCCTGAGGAAACTCAAAGCCTCTTAAAGGCTTAAGGCTTTGTTTTTGTCAACACTTTTACTACGTTTAGTGAAGGTGGTACATTATTTTCAAATGCGATTCAACATTAAAGTTTTAGCGCCATTCACAAGACATTTCGTTTCTGAACGGCCGTGATGTGTACAAAAACCTAAAACATTGTCAAATTCAGGTTGTTCCGTTTTGGATAAAAGTACAATTGACCCTTCGCAAAGACCCGCCCCCCTTTAGTTACTGTCGCTATGTCCGACAAGCCATGTGATCTCACGTCACACATCTCGGAGCAAAGAGGACACTGACAACGTGTCGAAACCGTTTCATATTTAATATATCGTAATTTAAAGACATTTAAACAATAAATAGCGTATAGTGTCTCTTTAATGTGTCGTGACAGATCGCTGCAGCTCCTCGTGAACCGATCATCTCTCCATACTAGTTCATTTATAGCATCAAAAAAACATGAATGAACATCAGAAGAAATGTTGTTTCAAGTGAGTAAAAGATGTGAGTACACACAAATTTTCAAGTTCAAGTTCACCAATGTTAATCTACTAACTCCCCTGACTGCTTTGTCGGACAAAATGGCAGATTCGGGTTAGCGATAGGTTAGATCGCCTGTCAATCAAACTGTTTGCGAAGGGTCAATTCACTGGACATTTCACTTTGAAAGTGTTGCGAAACATGCAACACCATAAAAGATTTCAGAAATGGCATCACAGGCACATTCTTCCAATGAGGCTGAAATGTTAATAAAACAGAATGGAAGAACCACAATAAGCAGCAATATGTGCCTGCATATGATTTTTGAAAACATTATAGAGCACGTACATGACGGCCTAAGCTGAAACGATCCTTCATTGAAGTGATTGAGGCAATTCATAAATCATACTGAATCATTAAGAGTGATTCACTCATTGACTCAATAAACCAAGAACCAATTCTTTTGAATATGTCCGACATGTAACAATACAAGAACCAATGAGCGAATTTATAGTAAATGCATTTAGAGTGAAATTACATCAACGAATCACATAAAAAGAACCAGATTGAACCATTGAAACAAAATGGTAAGACTTTCCCTCACTATCATTTGCTTGCCTTGAGGCTAAAAATATCTTTTGCTATTAGAATTTACGGGTGAGTTGAGGAGGCCACGCTGAGCGCTCTTAAAAACATCTATTAAGCGATGGGTAATCATCTGGATATAAGGACATTGGAAATCAGCCTTGAAGAGACTGATTTCAGCTCTGAAACACTCTGTCATTACCTTCATATCAAATCTACAGTGTAATTCTCCATCTTATTAGCTAAAGTAAAACCCAAATGAAAACAGATGCTGAAAACTCCATCCCGAGAGTAATAGTCCACCCACGCCTGACTGAGCATGTAGTATACAGTATAGCATTAATCCTCTATGGAAAAATATGTTTTTGTACATCTGTGTTAGAGCCTCGGCTTAGGCCTAAATAACAGATTGAACCGTCACGCGGAAGCGACAGCACCTCATTGGTTGGCGATGACAGATTTCCTCTCAGGGTACGGTCATCTGTCCGCACCTTCAAAGTGTGGCTCCATCTCCTCACATGAGGCTACTGGAGCGGCTTGGACATTCCAGAGGATCGGAGTGCTTTTAAAACCCCTCGCGAAAGACCAGCACAACATCAAACTTTTGTTTCACACACCGTTTCACAGTGTCATGTTTTGTGTCATTTACTGTGTTATGGATTCTTAAAATAAACCTCTGCAGAGTCTTCTTCCAATAACGCAGTATTCCCCACGCGGCAGCCTGGCAAAGTTCACTCCGCTCAACTCCCTGGGTTCTTCTTTCTACAAAGCTGTGCATTGCCCAAGGTGATGGTATTGTTTTTGGTACGTTATGATGGGTAAGGAGAAACAAATGAAGGTGAAACACAGGACAGTGTCTGCTTGTTCAAGCGGTAGCTCTGTCGCAGTCTTCTGCTGTGTGTTTGCGTGCATGAGACCAAAAATGCTCATTAAAACATTAAAAATATACCAGAGATGTTTTTGCAGAGGTAACCTGCATCAGGGTTATTATAGTTTTAGCAAAATTTGATTCCAGCTAATAGCAAAGGTAACATTTTATATAAACTTATAATCATAAAAAAACTATTAACTATTAATTGACAAAAAAAAAACAAATAAAAGTTCAATCACTTCAACTGAAATTAAAATATAAACAGAATAAAAAAAACTATTTCAAAATATTTATATTATTTATAATATATAATATAATAATATGTAATAATAATAATATATAATAATATTTATATATTTTTTTTATTTTGAGTGGAGCCTGCCAGTTTCAACACTGTGTAGCTGTGGAGGGAAAATAACATATAAAAAGACTACTACTAAATAAATATTTTAAAAAAATAAAACATTAAAATAGTGTGCAGATGCCATATGGTTCTGAATAATTACTAAATTCATACAAGGTACTCTGGGAACTAAGGAAAGAATTCCACAATACATGTAAAAAAAAAAAAAATGTATGCTATCTTCTATCTACACTGTAAAAAATAACTGTGATTTTAACGGTAAAAGACTGTAAAAATGCTACAGTTGAAAAACAGATTTTTCACCATAATTATAATCAGAACCATAATTACAATATAAACCTTAAATTATACGGTTTTGAACTTAAAATAGACTGCAAACTGCTGTCCCGTAAGACCTAAAACGTTATTTTATACTAAAATACTACCGTATTTTTTTACGGTAAAGTTCTGGCAACCACAGCTACCGATGTTTTACCATAGATTTTACAGATTTTTGTTTTTACAGTGCATGTTTTGTACATCTTTGTTAAAGGAATAATACTACACCAGACCAAACGGACTAGTGAATACAAAAGACCTGTCAGGTAAAGTATTCTTCAAGAAGCAGAAGCGCTGAGAGGCAGTTAAGGTGGGATTGAGGTGAAGAGTGATAAAAGGAAAAAAAAAACAGCCCAGCTGCCACAGGAGGTGCACACAATAGCACTATCCACAGATATAATAGCACTTCCTGCTGCACCGAGGCAGTTTGGTTAATCTCAGGCACACTCATCACATCAGCACTTCATTACCTCAGGTGTTCTTTTGATTACTACTCAAATCTCTGACCTGGGTTGCACTTTACACGTGATTTCTCTGTTAATTTGTCCTTCAACCTAAATCTCCACTACTATTCAATCCCCTTAATTCATTTCTTGTCTTTTTATGATATTCTTCCCCTTGTTGTTACACTGGCAGACGTGGACAACATGGACGCATCTAACAATCAGAATCCATGCCGCAGTGGTGCGTTGCAGCGCTAAGCGTCAAACAACACACCCACAGACCACATACAGTCTCTTCACAGGCACGTCTGATACATATTGCTCAGGGAAATGTAAAGAGCTAGCTGAAAATCAACAGCTCCAATTGATCAAATTGGAACGTTTAAAGTCAAGGTTCAATGGTCTACCTGGAAATGAAAGTAAAGCATACAATAAGAGTTTTCAAGAAAGATCTTATCATAAGATTTGCCTAAAGTTGTCACTGGCCTTAAATGTGGTCATCCACTTTGCGTCACATATTTGTACATATAAGGTACAAAATAAGGTACAAAATGCCGCAAAATTTATATTGATACTGATTTATATTATATTGCATGTGTGAGAGAGAGACTCTAGATCTTTAAAGCACAATTTGTGTTTTGAACCACAGCACGCATTTGTGTACCTCTCTAAACAGGGAAAGATGTTCTAGATTGTCTGAGAAAAGCCAAATCAACACTGTCCTCAGCAAAGGGTAGAAATTAAATTTCACAAGCTTTCTAATGGAATCGTGACACAGCTCAGATGGAAAGATGAATGGTCAGATTAGATAGAATGGCGTGATTTTCTCAGACCGATGTCCTTGACTGCTTTTGTCAGTGTTCAACCGTTTAATACAATGCCAGTTGTGATAAGCATATTTCAGTTTTACAAACGCATTTCAAATTGGGCTTTTTAAGATACTTAATTTTGTCATATATCACTTGAAAATGTAATTTTGTTCCGCTTGAAAGCTGTTAAATATGTGGCATCTATGTGGAACGGTGAAGTGTGCAATGTCTTCTGTGTTTAAACTCTTTCTCAATTCAGGTTGCCAAGAAAACTACAATTTGCTGACTGACTTCATAACATCGCTCTATCTGTTTGAGCAAGCTGTCATGGCAACTTCAGGCTCAGCCATTGGATTGAGTTTGGGGCGGGGCTACCTTCTTGTCCAATAAATGAAGGACTGAGGCAGTGCAGAAACTAAACCAAACCTCAAGAGAGAATTTAAAATCAACTAGTTTTTATTTTTCTTTGAGAGATTTAATTTTTCTTTCTCAAAATTAACACATAAATTGCCATAAACAAGGACTTCCAAAGGGGACCTACAGGCAGAGAAAAAAGGGCTCCGAGATCTTTATCACCAGCTTTGTCATCCATTTAAACCAATTTGCATGTTTTCCCAGCCTTTAAGACATTTGAAATGAGAATGCTAATACGTTGGGGTTTGTGTGGCTTCATGTACTTGTGGCCATTGCGTTGACTCTATGAGGGCTTAACGCATTCCTTTATTTCATCAAGGCTTGATTACTTCTGTGAAGATTCTCCCCCTCTTTCTGATAATCTAATGCTCTTAAATGAAAGCCGTTTCATTGTTCTACACTTTCTCATTTTCCTCTTTTGTGCTCAGTGGACCCTTTAGGGAAGAGGCTCATCAGAGTGAATGCTTATATATAGTGTAACACCAACGCATCTCTTAAACATCTCTAATGTTGTCATGGCTGAAGGTTTGTGGATCATTCTTTCTATACAGTACATTTATCTCTCAATATACAGGATAAAACATTACAATTTTTACACAATTTCTAATAGGTGGAAATTATAAGCAATCTTTAATTTATCATACTACTACAGTTAAGTGATTGTAGAAATGAATTATTCATTTGGTTTGAGCGGATGTTAAACATTAAACACTTCTAGGATGAAAAAGTTACAATTTATTTAACCCTAAATTTCGATGGTCCACTTTAAACATTCTATTAATTACCTAGTTCTGGCTTGAAACCCTGTCAATGCAGGCCGATGGGTCTTTAACTCATTTGGTAGCGATTGCACCATTATTTACACAATACAGCCAATTGGTAAAGATCCAGTGAGCTTGTTGCTCAAACATTCAAATACTTGGCATTGTTTGCTGTTAGCAGTCTACATCATGCTTCCAGAACCCTCCTCCTCCCCAGCTCCACCTGTATAGATCTGCTACAGGGTTAAATCATGTATTTTACATGTGCAGCAGCATGTCTCAAATGCTCACAGCAATGTCTATGAATGTATTGGCAGTAGCAAGTCACGGTACTTGCTCTGCAGCAACAGTGTAGCAAATCTAATCCGCCAAGACCAAATACATTAACATACGTCATATCCATTACCATGCCAATCTCAATTATCATACCAATAGTCCCGAGGGCTGTCAAGACAGAACTATAAGTAAGTTCACGATTACATGTTAACTACTAACTCTTATTAGAGTGTTATTAGACTGTATGCTTAATATTTGCTAACACTTTATTCTGATGGTCGCCCAACAGACATTCTGCTGACTATAAGTAACTTTGTAACCACATGGCAACTTATTCTACTAACCAAAACCTGAACCCTGGCACCCAGCGACATCTCTTCTCTTCTCTGATGACATGTTTGCTGGAGGGTGGGGCAACCTGTCACTCAGATGAAATCCATAAATAACAAACCACAACAATTTTCCATGGACAAAATCAAGTACATATAATATGGTTATACGTATACATATGATATACGTCACATATAAAAAGACTATTGCAACTTCCTTTTCATGATGATTTTAGCCTCATTGAACTATAAATGAGTACAAATCAGTGTGAAATCAAAAGGTTATTATAGGCTTTATGCCGAACGTCACGTGAACAAACAGAAAAACGGGTCTCATTGCATCCCCATGTCAGAGAAAGTGTTAACAGTAACTGACGGCAATATGGACTTTTAAGGTTCAGCTAACCTAGCTAGATTTATTGTGGCCATTTATTCAGTTCAAATATCTAAATGTTAATTAGAAAAGGAAATTGATCAATTTAAGATAATACATTGGTTAGCTCATCTTTGCTCGCTTCTTTGAAGGCTTCTTGAGTGAAACAGCTATTTAATGAAGCAAATACAAAAGATTTGGACCGGAAGCCATGCAACCTGTTTTACAGAATGCAAAAGTTTGTTGAGCAAGACTCGTATTCCTCAATCTCATTCTCAATTTTCTTGATATCACATGAATAAAACAGGTTATTTATTTATAAATCATTTAAGCAGGTAAATCAACCAGAGGATCAAACCAACAGTTTGTTAAAAAATCCCAAGGTAGTAATGTTGATACAAAGACGAAAACATGTTTTGAATTCCAACATCTATTTGTATTAAAAGTATTCAGTGCTCAGTTCTGGCTTTAACAGTAATATGGAGTTAAATTAATCTGGCAACGTTATAGCATACATTTGCGCAGCAAACTGCTCAATCAAGACGGCACATTAGCTTCACATGCTGTATCATTTCAAGTACTCATTCTCTTCCTGCTGTCATCTATGGCTTCACTCTAGCCAGCTCAATAGCATCAAAGAAGAAGACAAGGAGGAAAAAAGTGATCAAACACTCTCCATACAAAAGTGTATTTATCTTTCCCGATGGGCCATTAGAAAGGCAAGGTATTCATTTGTAAATTAAATTTGCCAACCAAATTAAAGAGGGGAGGACATAATGGATGGATACTGACTGTGGAGACTACGAGTCGGGCATAAATAAATACAGGGAGTGGCTGGAGAGGAAGACATTAGGAGGAAAAGAAAAGACCCTGCTTTACATTGTACAACAACATGTTCAGTGTCCTCAATACATGTTTGTACATTAAAGCATCTGAACGTCACTACATTATATAACAAACGACATCTGTAAACAAATGATGCTAGAGCAGGCCGAGTGCCATAGGTAATCACATTTATGCAACCCTTCGACTGTACAACTGAGTAAATACATACAAGAAAAAACAATGCAGTGTCTTTAAAAAACATCTTTTGTGCAGAACTACTTCCTTCAGCCACGGATCCAAATCTCAAGTTGATAATATAACAGCTGTGACCAAGACTCCGTTACTAATTCTAAAACTTTAGAGCTAGTAAGGAAGGAACATTGAGTCGTTTCATTGAAGCTTATTGTATTATGTCGAGCACAGTATTATGGTATTGGAGAGAGACTAAACGAGTGTATTACCTGCATCTGCATCATAATATTATACCCATTATAATAAAATCAGTTTGAATGTCCACTGAGGAAAGCATTCCTTTGTCTTTGTCCTTTTAAAAGTTATGGGGATTTCCCATGATAGCGCTAAAACAACCTCCTTGTTTACAACCAGTCCCTTTCAATTGACCATTCTCAAAGAACCGCTCCCCTTAGGTACTGTTGCTATGTCCGACAACCCATGATGCTCTCATACCACACATCATGTTCTTACGCAGTGAAAAATACATCCCGGAGCAAAGAGGACACTGGTAACGCATTGATAGACAAGACAGAGCAGGTTTCTTTTAATATGAAACAGTTACATATGATTTTATTAAAGAAGTTTAAACAATAAATAGCGTATAGTGTCTGTTTAATGTGTCGTGACAGATCGCTGTAGCTCCTCGTGAACCGATCATCTCTTCATACTAGTTCATTTATAGCATCAAATAAACATGAATGCACATAAGAATGAATATTGTTTCAAGTGTAGAAAGATGTGAATACACACAATTTTTCAAGTTCAAGTTCACCAACGTTAATCTACTCACTCCCCTGACTGCTTTTTCTGACAAAATGGTGAATTCGGGGTTCTGATTGGTTAGATCGCTTATCAATCAAACTTTCCACGGGTCAATTTCCTCATAAAGACAGTTTTTACTGCCCTCTAATGGTGACTTTCACTAAAGTCCATATCACAATCACCCTTTCGTACCAAATACCAAATACGGCGTATTATTTATATAAATAAAATTTATTTAACAATAATATTTAAATGAAAAATAGTCATTCATTCAGCAAACAATTTAGTCAAACTTGCAAAAGCAGCAATCTAGTTCAGGATTTAACTTAAATATAGCCTAAATATAAAGTTATGAAACTTAATTTTCCCTGTAACCCAAATCGATTTGCTCTGGAACAAGTAATAGATTATTAAATTACAAAGATTGCCTGTTTGATATACCCCAGATGAATTATATCTCATGTTTAACCACTATCTATAAGAGACAGCGGCAAATTCCAGAAGGACTGGCTGAGATAAAGTTGTTCTCTTCGGGTACATGAACAGCTCGCATCTCGGAAAGTGTCTAAACAAATTGTAAAATAGACGGTATGTTTATATATGAGTGACATATTTGAGGTCTAAATACATTCTTGCATAAAAAATCAGTTAAAACTACATTCCATGACGCAACAACAGTAGTGTTTGTAAAAAATGTAAAAAATAAATTTGCATGACAGTCGCCACAAGCGCAATGATACGGATGGTGAAATGGTTTCAGTGCTGATACTGGGGGAATGGCTGCATGGCTGGAAAAGACTCTCAGCCAATCAGATTCAAGAACCAGAACGAACTGTTGTATAAAACACTATAAATACGATATAGATGTGTCCAAATTCAAAAGAACAAAATCACTTGAATCATTGTTATATAATATATCACCAAGCCCTAAAACTACTCTATGGTAAAGTACTATGTCACTAATAAACATAACAGTATAATTTTGTGAAATTTGCTTGTCTTTCATTGAAATAAATTTAACACAAAAACATGTACACAATTTTGAATGTGTCCAAAGTACAACAGAACAGTAAAAAGACTGTGAAAGGCAAAGAAATGGAAATAAGTGTATCCAGATTTATTTAACAGGTCTGATTCTTAGTTTTGATGAACTTTTGAATGTCCAACAGTACTGAGACTGAGCAACATCTTGCGTGAATGTGACCGCTTTATGACATGAATAATGTCCTTGTTTCGCATATCACATAATGAACATTTGATTGCATCTTTTTTTGACACCAGACTGAAAAAGACTTCCAAACCATGGCGTGATATACAACAGAGCACATAAAAATATTAATTTGTCGCAGATGAGAAGCCTGTCCGTTAGCCTATCTGTCGGTCGTAAACTTTTCCAGAATATCACCTTTCTGTTATTACGCGATGTTAAGGTGTTAACACTGGAAGCTTTTATCTGGAAGTTGTTCCAGGGCAAGGAGGGGGATGTTATTCCATGAACCGGGCCAACATTAATCTCTGTCACATGGTCTTCTCTGATATATACCCCTACCAAATGAGCCGAGTGTGAACCCAACCTCCAGTTCTCCTGTCTGATAGCAGCATGTTTCAGCCGCTGTCGGCATCACCGCTGACATTGAAGCCTTGCTCCCCGAACAAACGTTGAGGGTAAACAAGGAGGACGAATTAAATTTCCTCAACCAGGAACACGAACAACAAGATAACGTTTGGTTCTCTGTAATGTTTTTTTTTTTCTTTCTTCCTTTCTTTACCTCATTCATTGCACTACCTGTTCAACTTTAAGTCCATTACGGCCAGCGCAATACTGTGTGACAACTTTGATCAAAAGCAATTAATCTCCCACTAAGAGAAATGGCTCTCAGCTTCAAGTGTGCCTAGAGAGAGCGGTCGTCCACATAAACTATGTATGAGGATGTTTAAAAAGCAAATAGGGACGGATATATCATAAAGCGCTGCTGATTAAGAAACAGAGGGTCAGATGTGAACACGGTGTTCCTCAATCGCTGAAACATTCGGCCAATCAGTGCTTTCGACTTCATTAAGAGACCACCAGGAAAGATGGCTGGCGTCAACACGCTCATGCCAAATTGTTTAATTATAGATGATTTATCACCAAACTGTCATTTGCTAAGCGGTAAACCGTCTTCCTGCCGTGCGCTGAGATTGGCACATCGCCTTCAAAAGCTCATTTACATTAAAATGAGAATCACCGCTAATTCCTCCCATACATTCTGGACTCAGCACGCGTCCGGGCGTTTGTACCTGATTATCGCGGCCCCTGCATACAGCAACTTCTTTATTATAACTGAGTTAATAGATGTTTGATCTCACCGATATGTCCCATAAAGATTAAAGCAGGATGCAACCCTGAGCACATACATTAAACTCCCGCCTCTTCACCTCTACTGTGAGGAGGAAAATCGACTGAGCGTAATAGCTTTGCTTATTATTCCATAGGCCTCCAAAACATGGATTTTGTGGATGCGCTATAGCGACACACAATATTTTATATGTACACGGTCTATGCTTAGCCTTAATAAGAGGTCAAAGTAATAAATACATAATGCCCCTCAAAATAATATATGCAAAAAATATTATTATGATAATACCCCACTTTGTTCCTATAGGGTGCTATGTGTGGCTGCCAGGGCATATATATGCAGTTGCAAGTGTGTTCGGGGTGGTTGCTAGGGCGTTGCTATGGAGTTCTGGTTAGTTGCTTACAAGTCTTTACACTGTAAAAAAAAATAATACTATCAATAAGCCATGACAACATTTGATTCCATCTACAAGGTACAGTAAAAGCTGTTGAAAGTGGATCGGTACGAGCACCACAACACACTTATAGCCATCAGCAGTAGGGGGCGTGTCTACTCATGATTGGGGAGGAGAGAGTGAGTAAAAGGGAAAAAAGGGACTTTAAGTCTTAAGGTAAGAACTGATAGGTTCAATATGGAATATATATATATATATATATATATATATATATATATATATATATATATATATACACATATAGGTGCTAGTCATATAATTAGAATATCATCAAAAAGTTTATTTCACTAATTCCATTCAAAAATGAAACTTGTATATTATATTCATTCATATTTCAAATATTTATTTCTTTTAATTTTGATGATTATAACTGACAACTAAAGAAAATCCCAAATTCAGTATCTCAGAAAATTAGTATATTACTTAAGACCAATACAAAGAAAGGAATTTTAGAAATCTTGGCCAACTGAAAAGTATGAACATGAAAAGTTTGAGCATGTACAGCACTCAATACTTAGTTGGGGCTCCTTTTGCCTGAATTACTGCAGCAATGCGGCGTGGCATGGAGTCGATCAGTCTGTGGCACTGCTCAGGTGTTATGAGAGCCCAGGTTGCTCTGATAGTGGCCTTCAGCTCTTCTGCATTGTTGGGTCTGTCATATCACATCTTCCTCTTCACAATACCCCATAGATTTTCTATGGGTTTAAGGTCAGGCGAGTTTGCTGGCCAATTAAGATCAGGGATGCCATGGTCCTCAGCACTGTGTGCAGGTGCCAAGTACTGTTGGAAAATGAAATCTTCATCTCCACGAAGTTGTTCAGCAGCAGGAAGCATGAAGCGCTCTAAAACTTCCTGGTATACGGCTGCGTTGACCTTGGACCTCAGAAAACACAGTGGACCAACACCAACAGATGACATAGCACCCCAAACCATCACTGACTGTGGAAACTTTACACTGGACCTCAAGCAACGTGGATTGTGTGCCTCTCCTCTCTTCCTCCAGACTCTGGGACCCTGATTTCCAAAGGATATGCAAAATTTACTTTCATCAGAGAACATAACTTTGGACCCCTCAGCACCAGTCCAGTCCTTTTTGTCTTTAGCCCAGGCGAGACGCTTCTGACGCTGTCTGTTGTTCAAGAGTGGCTTGACACAAGGAATGCGACAGCTGAAACTCATCTCTTGCATACGTCTGTGCGTTGTGGCTCTTGAAGCACTGACTCCAGCTGCAGTCCACTCTTTGTTGAACAAAGACAGATTTTTGAATGGGTTTTGTTTCACAATTCTCTCCAGAGTGCAGTTATCCCTATTGCTTGTACACTTTTTTCTACCACATCTTTTCCTTCCCTTCGTCTCTCTATTAATGTGCTTGGACACAGAGCTCTATGAACAGCCAGCCTCTTTTGCAATGACCTTTTGTGTCAAGGGTCGTCTTTTGGACAACTGTCAAGTCAGCAGTCTTCCCCATGATTGTGTACCCTACAGAACTAGACTGAAAGACCATTTAAAGGCCTTTGCAGGTGTTTTGAGTTAATTAGCTGATTAGAGTGGCACCAGGAGTCTTCAATATTGAACCTTTTCACAATATACAAGTTTCACTATTTTTAGAGAAATAAATCTTTTTGATGATATTCTAATTATATGACCAGCACCTGTATATTAAACATTACTATATGTACAATATAATATGAATGGAATAAAAAGCCATTTAAGTTTATTTATTATTAATTCAATTATTATCTTTTAATGGTATTTTGCCATGAATGCTTGTCAGGATTTTGTTCAAATCTCTTAACTTACGAAATACTTACCTTGCCACTAAAAAGAGGAATGCTGAATACAATTCAAGTTGTCTAGGGAGACTCAAAACATGCTGTCAGTGAAAAGTACAGATTATGATACACAAACAAACTGCATCCAACTGGTCTGAATGTGAAGAAAGGCAGGTGTTATGAAGGGAACCGAGAATCGCACCACCATGGGGCCAAAAAGAGGAGCCCTGATGGAAATGGGAAAACAATAATGAGAGAATTAAATATAGCCAGCAGATGAAAAATAATAACATATCGATCTCACAAGTCGCACTTTAAAGGTGCATAATACCCTGATTCCTGATATTGATCAAGGCTTGTGCTCAGTGTAAGCGTTTCGCTGGGACCCCCAGTGAGTGGGAGATTGCCTCAGATTTTGGTTTTGTTATTTATATAGCCTTATTTTGGCCTGCGGGAGCTGAAACACCTGACGTTGCATGAGCCGCATTCTGCACGCCACATGAGGGGGTCAACATGGGTTAAAAACACTTGATTGCATTAGTGCTTAAAAGGGCAAAAGATATCAAGAGCAAGTCATTTAAACTTACAGAAAGGCTTATAAAAACCAGTTTGATGAAATGTACAATTTTTCAGGTGAACTTTAGATGACTGCAGTCAGGTAGCCAATAATACACTCTTGTGATAAATAATTCATCGATCTTGCACCAAACAACACCCAAACACACAAACTACCATCCATATAGTAGTTGATACGGATGCCATACTGTGAAAGTCTCTATGATTTCCAGGAACAAAATTACAGAAACGTTCCATCTTCACCCTTGTGAAAATAAAGTACACTTTAGCATACTTTTAAAAAGAACATTATGGAAATTAGTGTAATGTTTCGGAGACACTTAATTGCATGTTAATTGCAATTAAGTGAAAATGTATTATAGTTTAAATTCATATTAAATGCGATAAGCTGAACTTTATGGGTGCTTTTAGAGTTTATTTATTTAGGACATCTTCATATATCACTTCATAATTACTTCTGTTGTCTTTGAAATATGGTTAAAGTGAACGGCAACACTTTTTTAATGAACAAAAAACTATCTTTATTTAAACATAAGATACATCGCAATATTTCCCACAATGATTCATATCCATGAACTTGTTGCTCAGATTTGGCCTTCATCTGGTCAGGCTAGAATAAAATATTACATAGGCGTTATTCATTAAATGATTTATATGAGTGTAGTATTGTAACTGAGGACCAGACTCTCTCCTTCACCGTGTCCTAAGCAGATGCTTCTATGACAAATTGTTTCAGTCACTCCATATGTACGTTTAAATGCTGTCATATTTAAACATTTTACTACGTACTTACCCATTTCATTGTGTTAGCTGTGCTCTTGCCCAAGAGAACCCGCCCACAATCTCTTCTGATTGGCTGTGGTTTTTGATTGATTTTATCATGTTGCATCTAGTGTGGACAGTCAAATTGCTTTACGCTGGAATCTTATCGCATCGCATCTGGTTAGGACACGGTGTTAATCAGAGTTTTTGTCCTATTCTATTTTAGAAACGGTTTCAATTTTTCTGCAACGACATGATCGGAACAACAACACAAAGCAATGGTACTCTCAGGCACTGTTTATGTGCTTTAATGTAAAAAAGCATCTAAAGCGAATTTGAATATTATTTTGTGTGTTTTTTATAGTCGTACTGAAAGCAACAATGGAGAATTCACCTCAGAATTTCAAAATAAACAGAATGAAACAAGAACGTTCAACTCATTGTGAATAGACAAGTGTATTCTATGACAAAGATTGTTTCAGTAACAAAGTATATATTTTTTTTAATGTTAAAAAGGTGTAATATTAATGATTTTGATTGTGTACTCATCGACACGGTTGCAAATACATTTGTTTTTGTGTCAGAAGTTGAGCGCTTGGAGTAGCTGCATTAGAAATAGAACAGAACATTGTTTACTGTCTAGGATTTGTCATGTCGCTCTGTGACTAGTGTAGACAGCATCACTGTTTATAATTGGTTCTATTGTCTTTTGTCATGTCGCTCTGCGACTAGTGTAGACAGCATCACTGTTTATAATAGGTTCTATTGTCTTTTGTCATGTTGCTCTGCGACTAGTGTAGACAGCATCACTGTTTATAATAGGTTCTATTGTCTTTTGTCATGTCGCTCTGCGACTAGTGTAGACAGCATCACTGTTTATAATAGGTTCTATTGTCTTTTGTCATGTCGCTCTGTGACTAGTGTAGACAGCATCACTGTTTATAATTGGTTCTATTGTGTTTTGTCATGTCGCTCTGCGACTAGTGTAGACAGCATCACTGTTTATAATAGGTTCTATTGTCTTTTGTCGTGTCGCGCTACTCATCTCCGGTGTTACTGAATTGACGGACTTTATCAATATTCGTTATTCTTTCTAATGTTATGTCATGGAATGTTCTTAAACACTAATCGATGATATATCCTACCTTCTGTTTTCTTCTTTTGAAAGAATAGGTGCGCTTCTCTTGGCCATTTTGAACAGCGCGAAAAATTACGAAAGCTTGCTTGACTTTGTGCGGAGCTTGTTACAATATTAAGTTCTGATTGGCCAATTGCCATAATTTATAATTCGTTAAATATCATACATGGAGAATTTTTCATTTTTCACTGTTAATCTAAATGGAATACATAACACTGTTTTAATAATCGAATGTTGTACTTCTTTAAAGCACAACAAAAGATTAATAAAACATAATTGAAAGTTCACCTTAAAGTAAAACTTTTAATTTGACATTATTACAAAGTGCACTTTTTGAAAGTGTGTTAAGAAACGGAAGAAAGTGCACTCTTAGGTGTACTTACGCGGCCTTTCATTTTATTAATATTGTATTTTCTGCAGGTACAGTTTTAAAAAATATACTTTTAAGATTTAAAGTATATCAAGTGCACATCACTTTCTTTCATCTGTTAAGATCTGATTTAATCTCTTTAATATTCCAACTGAAATGGCCATGGTTACTAAACTGATAAATTTCCGAGTTAGGATGTTTCTGTAAAATTGCCCTCACAGATATGGTTCAAGTTATGGCAATTCCAACCTGTTTTATCATGCAGCAAGTGAAAATTGCAAGTCCAGTCACTTAGAAATGTAATACCATGCTTCTTCTCATGGAGAAAGTCTGTAGTACAAATGTGCAGGGTTAGGTTTATGAAAAATAACTGTGCTCTGCTTCAAATTTAAATTTTTGAAAACTGTACTTGCAGATAATATAATATTAATGAAATAAAAAGCCACTTAAGTGTGGCACAAACTAACATCCATACCATAAAGCGTTGTGTCGTGTCGTGTCGTATTGTAAAAGCCAATTATAAGTGAGCTATGATGTGTCATTTGGAATTTTATACACTATAAATTCATAATGCTATCATGTATTTTACATGTTCTTTTCTCTGCTGCAATGCATGCAAGAGCAATTAAAGAGACTCTGATGTATGATATAGCGGAGTGTGAAACTGTCACTGTACGTATCAGACCGCTGTGTTAACAACAGTCTCTTCTTTTGCCCAGAGACTGTTGGGGCCATGATAGAATATGACATATGAGAAATTCCAAAGCAGGAGGCTGAAGACTGGATTAGATTAGCATTGGCTGGAAAACAGGTGGGCTTTTATTGGCTACGTGATAATGTCACTCTCAGAGTCTCTGTCACATTCTGCAAACACAGAAGACCAGAGCTCTACAATTCATACAGCATTACAGCAGCTTGTCATGTGCGCTTGTGCGTGTATGTGGATGTATGTAGCAGCTTCTATTCATGGGGCTTGGCATGTGTTGTCCAACTTGAGTAGTGCAAAAGCCAAAAATGGCAACTGTTTCTTAGGCAAAAGTGTTTTAAACTCAACTAGAATAGTCTTGCAGTGTTTGCCAAGGAAGGACTCGTGTGGTCCTTATCAATTATGGACACGTATCAGGCTTGAATAATTAATGACAGTGTGCTGAGTTCCTCATAATTGTGTTCAAAAAACCATAACTGGAAATTAAAGTCAACAGACTTAAAGAGTGAGGTTGGTCCTGTGCTGGAGATGTAGTACAGTATTCATCTGTGGACCCAGGAGGGTAAAAATGAATGACAGATGCTTGTGAGATTACAAAGAATTATAATTAGGCGCAGAAATATGGATGAGGCGAGCACACTAATGATCCTCGCAGAATTGACATACGGCACTATTTGTAAATAATCGAAGCACAGAACCAGAAACATACTGGAATCCTTTATTATAAAATATGTGGGATTCCGCAAAAACTAATGGTTTTTAAAGGCAGCCAAATTTGGACCATATTAACCATATGTTTGAGTGCATGATGATCTGCTTTGTAGAGCTATTGCACTCTCAGAAAAGGGTACAAACACTTGTCACTGGAACAGTACCCTTAAAGAGACATCTAATTTACCTGTGAAGGTTTATAGCAGTACCTTATGATGGATGTTACTACTGTAATGTGCTTAAAATACACCTTTTAGTGGTAGATAAGGTACAAAGTTGCCTAAAGTACAATTTTTGATCTTGAGATCAATTATTGGATACACTAATGCACTAATTAGATTCAAAATTATTGTAATTTCAACTGTAAAAGAATAAAAATGCGACAGTAAAAACCTGTTAATTGGCTAACGGTAAGTTCCTGTACTTTATACGGAGAGAAAAAAACTGTTATAACTGATACACAAACAAAAACAATAATAATTTTTCTATTGCGCAGATATTTTTTGAGTAATTTCACATATGGAATTAAGTAAACTGTACTTAACTAAGTTAAGTCAAGTTAACAAAGAAAATAAGGAATTTTAAATAGGCTAAAAGGTTGAGTTTCTTCTTAGTTGAAGTTTCGTTTGCAATAGGTTTTACTCAAACAATATCACACTGAATTAAACCACACTTTTAATGTGAATGTTTTACATAGAAATATACAAGTAAATAATACAATAGATACTGTGTAGACACCATATCTACACATGAAAAGAAACACGGCACATGAACTCAATACTTGGTACACAATACACAATGACGGAAACATTTGATGGATCGTTTTTGAGTACGAATGTGCCATTTTCAGTCGAAAATGAACTCCAAATGTCACAAAATGCTATGTCATTACTATACCTATAGTATCAGTAAAGTTGAGTAGTTAAAACTTAATTTCATAGTGTTGATATTTAAGCTTTAATTGAGTACTAATACAGAATTTACTTAGGTTTTTTTTTTTTTTAATTATTGCGCGAACTTTTTCATGTAGGTGTTAGTATGTAGGTATTTGTTTTTCCTGTAGTATTAACTTGAAATTAACTTTGTAAGTGTATTTTTGAGTTAAAATTGTGTAATTTTAACTGTAAAATATTGCAAAATTTTTAATAGGTCCCATTCTATATACAGGGAAAAATTGTAAAAGATCTAACCAGACATTTCATGCATTTTACTGTAAAATGCAGTCTGTTTTCAGAAGTAAAAAAGAACAAATCATCGTGCAATTTATAGTCGAAAAACTGCAAAACTGACATTCCCAGAATTCCCTGTGTGACACTCCACATTTGAATGTTTTTTTTAATCAGTTATGTACATTTGTGTTTTATGTTACATTTTCCGCTGTTTAACGAATGTTTATTGGATTATTTAACTGCATGACTGACTCTATATAACATTTATACATTTATATATATATATATACACATACTTCAGCTTGTGTAAAAGTACAAAGCAGATTTAGTAGCAGTGTGTTGTTGAATTTACTTAAATTTAAAGTTTTGTAAATTACAGTTTTATACTAGGTTTACATTTTTACTGTATTTTTTACAAAACTTTTCTGGCAACCACAGCTGCCAGTTTTGTTTTGTTTTCTGTAAAAATTATGGCACGTTTTACAGTGTATTATTTACATGCTGTTTTTATACATAGGACATAGCTGAGCTAATAAACATTTGTACAAAAAAATTAGTGATCCTAAGAGATGTCTGGACACGCTTAAAAAATCTAAAGTTTATTTTTAGTCGATGCATGAAGTCAGTTTGCATCAAATTGACAAATTTTATTTTAATTTTACATTTAAATTTAACATTCACTATGAAGTGGTTCTAACACAAATGTAATTTAATTGCTTTATTTCTTTCCGGATAGCACTTGAGCACATTAAAAATCAAGAGCAAGAAGTGGCTCGGCAATAAATCTAACCACATCATGTCAAGGATGCAAATGCAAATGGATATTCGTTATCTGCATACAACTACATACTGTAAGTAAGTGGCCTTTTCCATTTTGCACAGGAAAATGTGATCAGATCTGTGTATGATCACACTGGAGATGTATTGAAATTAAGCTTTAAATGAAATTCTGCTAAAGAACATCTATATTCCAGGTGTAAAGAAGCCCCGAGAGAATCATTTTCTGTGTTTATGTGAATCGAGGCAGTTGTTTTTCATTTTTGAAAGTGCGATGCACATCTATACTCCAAAACAGATCAGCATAATGTCATTTATCCTATACTGTAGAGATTCAGTACAGTTTAACAGCAAAACTTTTCTTTTCTGCTTCTTGTCTTGAGAGGAAGCAATACATTTATTGTGTGATGGCTATACCAGTGGAGCCGCTTGTGCATTTACAGGGAGCAGAAACGATATTTTTAGGCTGAGTAACAAGGAGATTGAAAATTGAGTCAAGGAGAGAGGGAGAATAAAGGAGAATGAGTGTACTAAGCTGGACTGACAGACTCCATTGTAAGAAGAGCCAGTACCAGGGAGCGGCGAAGAGGAGAGGCTGTACCTTTCATCCGTCTAAAGTACAGACAGGGATAGAGTTTCTATAGAGGGCATACTGGAGATGCAAATTTTTGACTCTGCACAGAGATATATAGTCTCTTGTAAGAGCTGCCGTTTTTAGAAGAAAGTTGATACATAAACTTGACAGAATGCATTAAATTAGATTTGCCCTTTTCATTCTTTTAAAAGTAAATCAAAATCCTATGTGCTTGGTGTTCTTGACAATAGCAGTTGGAAGCAAAGTAACACACTGTGCAGTTTGTTTTCGGCCAGAAACTATGTTAAAGACAGGGGGAGCTGGAAGGTGGGATGAACACAGTGCTAAAAAGTTAAAATCACAGCTGTCAGATCACAGGGAACAGACTAGAACATAAGGAACATCTCACCTCAGTATGTGCAAAAAAAAGAGAAACCAGCTGATAAGGGCTAAACTCACCCAACTGAAGCATGATAAAGGGAAAGATGAAAGTTGTGAGCATAGCTTGAACCATGAATTAAACAAGACGATCTTTTTAGGATCTCTGGAAAACCTGATTGATTCTTACTGGTGAATTCCTGCTGAATATTTCGGTATAACAGCCGTCAGTTTAACGGACTGTTGCCAAAAGCAACTGACTTGCTATCGATAGCTGCGCTACTGAACTATACATTTTTAAAGATGTTAACTGTCACCCTTTTTTGAGCATACATTTGAACTTAAATTGCTGTAATTCGTGAATACTTTGGAATGTAGACCTTGGTCTCTTTTTAAAGAAGACTGCAGTGAACTAAACGTTTCATATTTATACATATAAATATATGTATATGTCCTAGCTTACATCAAAATACACTTTAATTTGCGTATAATATACATTGCACATCACCTCAGTTCTCAAAGAGTCTGAAAACGGTTTGTTCGAAGATTCAGTCACACTAAACCCCTCCTTTCCACGAGCCTATTCTGCTCTGATTGGTCAGGCGTCCCACTCTGTTATGATTGGTCTGGTTGGTCAGATAGCCCAGCCTGTTGTGATTACATCGTGTGTAGGAAACAAAACACCAATTACCATATCTGAATTTCATCTCCAGAGGCTTCCTCAGCACTTGTATACACAGTGACACAAACAGTAATAATGGCATGCTGTTTTTCCGTATCAATTCCAGCACGAGTCCTCATCCCTTTGAAGTTCATGCAAAGTGAATTTGCAGCGCTGAAAAAACATGTTCATGACATGTCGACAACACAAACCAAACTTTTCCATTCTCAGCCACAATTATAGTGTTTGAGGCCAGGTCAAAGTTGACACTTTTCGCAGGAAGCCAATGAAGACCATAGGCTGACATTATGTAAATTTGTTATATTCCCTTACAAAAAAGAACTGCAGTATATTGAAGTAGACCTGCAGTAAAACTGCAGTACCAAGTAGTTTAACTGCAGTTTAATGAAGCACAACCATAGATTTGCAGTATAATGAAGTATAGTCACAGTACAACTGCAGTAAAACTGTAGTATAAGTACAGCTGCAGTAAAATGAAGTACAACTGAAAGTTGCATGAAGTATAAAAACAGTATAACTGCAGTTTTATTTTACTAGTACTTTAGATGTATTGCAGTATAGTTGTACTCCAGTAAAACTACAGACGTTTTAGGTTACACTGCAATACTGCAGTTTTTTCGTGTCCAAAAAACTGCATTTTTCTATATGTAACAAAACCTGTAGTATTACTTCTAAAAAACTGCAGTAATCTTTTGTAAGGGTTGTTATGCAAGTATGTCCCGGAACTTCTGGAATTGTTGACGACTTGTTTCGGCAGTTCAGAATCAATTCCTTCCTTTAGGGAGACAATAACTTTCAATGGCTTGTGGACCATATAAGCGGTGAATGCTGTGCATACCCAAGCCATTTGTGGACTCACTACTTATTATAAACATTATAAATTCCTATATTTGAAGTATACCATAAATTTTACATGATGAAATGTTGGTAATGTCTATGCAACTGTCGTGTATTGATTAGTGAAAGCACTGTAATATTCTTGAAATCTGCCAATGACAGAGGGTTCTGGGTTTGCTGATCTTTTTGCTGTATTTCATTACAGTTACATTTTAAATGAGTGGTAATCAGATTACAGTTACATCTGAAAAGTGTTTTAGATTACCAAAGTGATTCCTTTGAATTTTAATGTCATTTAAACAGCAATTGGTGATTCTCTGACTCTGACAGTCTGGAAAAGCGGAGTTAAGTTTCATGTTTTCCACTGTTTTTATGTTTTGTGATAGTTGTTTGTGAGTCATTTTATAATTGTAAAAAAGGTCACTGCAACTTTTTCTCACAATTTTGTTTTTTTCCCCTCACAATTGTGAGTTTGCATTTCACAATTCTGACTTCTTGTTCTCAGAATTGCGAGATTTAAACTCACAATTGCAAGTTATAAAGTTAGAATTGGGAGATGTAAACTTGAAATACTGACTTTTTTTCTTGCAATTGTAAATTTAGCATGTGAGTTTATATCTCATAATTTTGATTTTTCTCAATATTGTCAGTTTATATCTCATAATTTTGACTTCTCTCAATATTGCGAGTTTATATCTCCATAATTCTGACTTTATAACTCACAATTGCAACTTTATATTATGCAATTCTGAGGGAAAAAGTCAGAATTGTGAGATAAAAACTTGCGATTACCTTTTTTGTGTTTGTTCCACACTTATTAGTATTCCAAAGTATTCTAAAGTATTTAGATTAAGTTACTAAACTTGAGTAATGTAACGAAATACGTTACAAATAACATTTTAAAGCATGTATTTTGTAATCTGTAGTGAAATACATTTTAAAAGTAACTCACCCAGCCCTGATCATCATCAGTGTTGTGCGTTCTCATTGGTTTGCTGGTCTGTGCAGGATTTAGGGAGCAGGATAAGCTGTCCGCGAATCGATTGCCCAAGAGGAAAAATGTGCTGCTGCCAGATCTCAATCTCCGAAAATCACATTGCATTGAATACAAAACTAACTAGACTAAATCAAATGAATAAGTCACAACTGAAACTGTATTTATTTATTGTATTTTCACAAAAATACGGCATATTTCGCAAACGACCCAAACGACACAATCACAGCTCTTACAGGTGATTATAAAGGCAGGTAAATAGGCTACTTTCAATAAAAGGTCCAACATATCAGAAAAACATTTTACTGTGCTATTATGTGTTAAGAGTATCTAACACTCAAGCGCGAGCGTTTAGTTTATAAAAAAAAAAATCCAACGTACAGATCTGCACAGTTTTGACATAACAGCACCCGGTTAAAAAAAGTCACTGCTCGCTACTGATATTATATATATATACATATACATGCATAAATTGTACATAAGTCCGTTATCCCATGCGTATTTAACTTTATGTTGTAGATCATGTTAACTAGTTGATAATAGGTATGCTTGGAAGGCACATTTAAATGCATGCTTTCATAATGCATTACCTTGATATAGATATGATTTCCACCGAGAGGTTCATTTTATGACATAGTTTTGACATAGAAGATGGATTTCACATGCAGGAGGGACTCCAGGAATCCTCATGTCCATAATGTTAAGGTGGTGTTGAGAGCAGCATGGGGTATGTAGACTCGAAACCTCAGTGTCATTAAGTACACTTTAAGAATTCTAAAAAGCCATTCATCACAGTGGGAGGATGAACAAATTCACCCTGTTTCACCAACAGTAGACCTAGCACTGCTAAAAGCATAAGTGCTGATAAATGACTCCTTAAATGCTACTTATAACACACAACCTCCTGTCCTTCACAAAGGAATACCTTCAGCACACATATAGGCCACATGCTGCTCTATATCTAAGACCGGGAAGTGTATGCACGCTCAGCTCTATATCTGAGGCTGTGTGTGTGTGTGTGTGTGTGTGTGTGTGTGCACGTGCGTTTTTGTGATTTATGAGGACACAAATCTGTATAATGGCATGGGTTCACTGGTATTGTGACGTAAACATGCTTTATGAGGACATTTCATGAGTCCTCATATTTCAAATAGCTTTAAAAACATACTTAACAATGTTTTATTAAAAATCCAAAAATGCAGAATGTTATCTGTGATGGGTAAGTTTAGGAGTAGGGTTAGTGTAGGGGGAGAGAGCGTACAGTTTGTACAGTATAAAAACAATTACGCCTATGGAACGTCCTCACTAAGATAGCAAAACGAACGTGTGTGTGTGTGTGTGTGTGTGTGTGTGCATGTGCGTTTTTGTGATTTATGAGGACACAAATCTGTATAATGGCATGGGTACACTGGTATTGTGACGTAAACATGCTTTATGAGGACATTTTATGAGTCCTCATATTTCAAATAGCTTTAAAAACATACTGAACAATGTTTTATTAAAAATCCAAAAATGCAGAATGTTTTCTGTGATGGGTAAGTTTAGGAGTAGGGTTAGTGTAGGGGGAGAGAGCGTACAGTTTGTACAGTATAAAAACAATTACACCTATGGAATGTCCTCACTAAGATAGCAAAACGAACATGTGTGTGTATGCGTGTGTGTGTGTGTGTGTGCATGTGCGTTTTTGTGATTTATGAGGACACAAATCTGTATAATGGCATGGGTACACTGGTATTGTGACGTAAACATGCTTTATGAGGACATTTTATGAGTCCTCATATTTCAAATAGCTTTAAAAACATACTGAACAATGTTTTATTAAAAATCCAAAAATGCAGAATGTTTTCTGTGATGGGTAAGTTTAGGAGTAGGGTTAGTGTAGGGGGAGAGAGCGTACAGTTTGTACAGTATAAAAACAATTACACCTATGGAATGTCCTCACTAAGATAGCAAAACGAACATGTGTGTGTATGCGTGTGTGTGCACCTCTTTTTATATATTTGTACCACAGATGTAGCCATCATAAGAGTATTATCCGAAGTTGACATTCACACGTTATGGCTAACCGCTGCGGTGCACCCAATTTCCCAGGGACTGAGGCAGCAATGGGGCGAAAAGACGCGTTGACCGCGTTTATTTTTAACATGCAGGTTATATAACAGCCCATCAACAGCCCAGTCATTTAAAATGCTACAACTCGTGTGCTATGTAAAGTGGGAGCCCGCTGAAGCAATGCAATGGGCCCCTGCTGTAGCGCGAGCAAAAGGTTAACACAGCAGGGGGAATTAATGTCTTAATGATACTATAATGAATGGGGAAATATGGGCGAAACGAGGAAATTTGTGTCAGTGAAGAGTAAGGACACACACATGCATTAATTATCACCCACATGGCCCAGCGGATGCTGGGAAAGACGGTCCGGTCTAATGACAGCTATGAGAGTATGGTGCATTACCTCTGGGATGTGAAAAGAAGTGGTGGGCTTTCACATGAGTAAGAGAGAGGGAAGAGCAAATTAAGGGGATTCATTGTCACATATTTCTTTCCAGTGATTCTCCAGATGTTCTTTAGAAATTGCCTTTCATAAATCAACATTATACAACTGCACTCTCTCTTAAAAATAAAGGTTCTTTATTGACATCTACGGTTGCATGAAAAACCTTTAACAACCAAGAAATCTTTCCATTGCACAAAAAGGTTCTTTACAGTAGAAAAAGGTTCTTTACTCAACACACTAAGAGAAATGGTTATTTTTAAACATTGAAGTTGTCTTTCTGCAACTCAAAATGGTTCTGCTGTGAAAACCTTTATTTTTAATAACAGTAATACCATGATACATTTAAATGTAGGGTGAGATGGGGTAAGACGACTCCCCAACTTCATTATTTCTCTTGATCATAGATGGCAACACATTTAATGAATGGCTTTGCTCTTCTTAATATTTCCATTTTATCTGAAAAATCAACATTTGTGAGATTTAGTAAGACGAAACTGTTTGAGTTAACCGATCTACTAACATTGTGTAAAACATGATCATGTGACATTATGTTGACTATCAAAGCTTTTGTGTCTTTTTGTTGATAAGGGATTTGTGGACACGTTAATGTTTTTAGATTGTGGAGTAAAAAAAATTGCTTTTATTTTGACAAAATGTAATAATGTCTAAATTATACTAAAATACAACTGTCGATAATTAATGAAACATTTCAGACATCTTTGCCTTTCATAAAATACTATCGGCTAATTGAGTCAAATCATTCAATGTGAGTTCACAGTGTTGCAATTATGACATATCTTCAATTAAAATATGGGCGATTATATATTTATATATTCATATGCATGTAAATAAGTAATAAAATAAATGCACCTTTCAGATGAATCTCTTTTTCTGTTCTTCTGTTTCTGTCATTGGTTATTCTATAAAAATATTGTTGATTTAGTATTTTTACTTTAATTACTAAATATATGAATATTAATAAGAATTAAATTACAAATATATATTTAAACTTATATCTAAGTTACAATTAAAATAGTAGATGGCAATTGATCCTTCGCCAAGAGTTTGATTGACAGGCGATCTGACCAATCATAACCCCGAATCCGCCATTTCGTCCGACAAAGCAGTCAGGGGAGTTAGTAGATTAACGTTGGTGAACTTGAACTTGAAAAATCGTGTGTATTCACGTCTTTCCGCGCTTGAAACATCATTCCTTGTGATGTTCATTCATGTTTATTAGATGCTATAAATGAAATCGGTTCACGAGCCGCTTGAAGGAGCTACAGCGATCTGTCGCAACACATTAAAGAGACACTATACGCTATTTATTGTTTAAATGTCTTTAAAAAAGTACAATATTTTAAATATGAAACTGTTACATATCAAAAGTAACCTGCTCTGTCTTGTCTGTCGACGTGTCTGCGCGATGTATTTTTCACTTCGTGAGAACATGATGTGTGGCATGAGAGCGCATGGCTTATGAGACATAGCAACAGTAACTAAAGGGGGCGGGTCTTTGCGAAGAGTCAATTATACTACTGACTGTTACATGGAACTCCAGGGAAAAATGTTAACAAATTTAACCATTTTATTGCCATGGTACATGTACAAATGAATTGCTCAGCCATGAAACTCTATTCACGTTCTGATTGGTTGTTTCAATGTAATTTCCATAGCCAATCAATATCACATAACCATTACTACTTCACTTTATATCCATGAAACATCAAAATAAATGCATTAGAAATACAAATACAACTTATTCTAAATTCTTATTCTCCTCCTCCACCTCCCCAGCACCACCTGCCTTGACCTGCCTCAAAACTGCAGCAGATGTGGATTTGATTTGCCTCAACAGAACGCATCTTGTCCCAATAATATCTAAAAGCCAAGGTGTAACTGCTGTAGTAAACCTCAGCCAGAGATATTCAAGAGCGTTCATCATAAGTCCATCCACAGTGCACATCAAAAAAATTAACAGGGTTGAGCGACCAAGAATTTTAAAAAGGTCTTCGTGTTTGAGTCAGATCTCATGCCTGGATAGTCCGGAATGAAACACACTTTTTGAGATGACTTGCATTTAGAATTTGAATGCTGTCCATGGAAAAAAGGAAAGGGTTGAAGGAAATTTGTCCAATTGCTGTCATTGATCCATACATTTGCCTTTGCTGTGATTTCAGGCCATTGCTTTGAATCAGTTTGGTTCTGAGCAAGTAAACTGGCCTACTTGACTTGATAAATTTACTTTACTAGCTATCTTTAAAAATATCTCTTAACTTCTACAGGACAAAGAAAGGGTCTCGTGTGACCAAATGTGGCACTAAAATAAATGATCGTAGAAAAGAAAGAAACAATTTTTTTTTGCAATGCCACGAGTGCAATATTACAGTATAAAACCCTTTGTATTGTTACAGTTAGAACTGTCAATCAATTCAAATACATTTCTAAACAAATTCATTACCAATTGATTTATCAAATGAGTTGCATTATAACAATCTTTGACCTCCCAAAAGATATCACAAAAAATAATAATCTGCTATGGAGTGTTGCATTTAATATACAATCACAAAAGTGGCTTTATTACTTGTTTTGTTTCTGTATCACTGAACACACATTCACACATAATGCTTGCATTAGTTTGCTAAATGTTTATAGTAATTGTTTATCATGAGGTTAAATTCCGTGTTATAGAAGTTATGTACAGATCTGGGACATTTTATTTTAATCTTATTTTGTTAGGATTAATGGAGCGTGCGTGAGAGCAGTGCTTGCATTAACTCTTGCATTAACTGTATTGCACAAAAACAACATGGCAACCCTGAAAGAGGTCTGCTGAGGAACAGCAGAGTGGAAGCCACCTGTCTCTTTCCGGCTCCAAGGTTTTACAGCTTTGTGGCCATATGCTGCTATAAAAACCGCGTAAGACACATGCAAGAAAAGCTTCCGGCTCTTTCTTCCTTTCTCAAATCTCTGGACAGGCATCGTCTGTCAACATTTTCTGTCAACATAACTGTGCGCTTTAGGTCAAGGGTTGGAAATACAGACGTACCATGCAGGCACAACAAAAGCATGAGTTAGTCATGTAAGATGCGGGTGGCCTATGGTTTCATGTTTCACTTGAGATAAATCACACCATGCAGAAGATCAGAATACTTGTTTTAAACGTTTATGTTGTGTGTTTTTATAACATCTGAGATCTTGAAAAAAACATCTAGAAAATATGTGAACGGTAAATTCTTTATAAATATAAACACTTAAAAACTCATAAAACATCTAAAATAAGCATGCTAAGCAATAATAATAATGAAATCATTTTTACATATGAGAATTATTGTGTTTATTATTATTATTATTATTATTATTATTAGTAGTAGTAGTAGTAGTATAGTAGTAGTAGTAGTAGTAAATACTTGCAAACTTGGCAGGAAATAACAATAATAATAATAATAATAATAACAAAATAATTTAACATAGTTACATAATTGTGTTTATTCTTATGATTATTATTATTATTAAATGTGTAAACATTGCATGAAATAATAATAACAATAACAATAATAACATTTGTACATATTTCAGTATTATTATAATTATTTTTACCAGCCATTTTCACAGGTATAGCAATAATAACAAAATTTTGACATATTTGCATAGTTGTGTATATTATTATTATTATTATTATTATTATTATTATTATTATTATTACCTGCCATGTTCTCAAGTAATATAATAATAGATAATAATAATACATAATAATAACAACAATAAAATATTTTTTACATATTTGCATAATTGTGTTTATTATTATTATTATAGTTAGTTGTTGTTGTTGTTGTAGTAGTAGTATAGTAGTAGTAGTAGTAAATACTTGCAAACTTGGCAGGAAATAATAATGATAATAATAATAATAATAATAATTTCTCATATTTGCATATTTGTGTTTATTCTAATTATGATTATTATTAAAATAAAATACTTGCAAACATGACAGGAAATAATTGTAATAATAATTTAATTTTTACATATTTCCATAATTTTATATGTATATATATATACACATACATATGATATTCAAAATAAATAAATATTGTATTTTACATTCAATTTGTATCATTATTTTTACATCAACCATTCATTTTAAGAGGCCCGACATTGTACAGGATTGCACCAACAAACCCTCTCCCATCAGCCACTCAAGTCAAGCCAGTACAGGAATACAGTCCCTCTTCAAAGGTAATTAGTCTTCATATTGTGGCATGTCCATCCAGTTTGCCCCACACTGCTCTAGGGAACGCACACACGGACATGGTTAATAGGCTCTGTTAATGAGCCAGTCCTTTATTATCAATCTTGCAAGCGGACCTCCAGTTTATGAGAATAGCATGCTGTGGAACGCTCTGGGAGAAAACTTGCTATAATTGTTATGTACATATATGGAATGAGCGTCCGCAGAGGAACAGCGGCGTTCCAAGCGTGAGAACAAGTGTCCTTGTGATATGGCGAGGGCTGCTAATTTAAACACACCCTCAACACTATACGCAGACTCGATTCCAGGCCTTTTCTAGAGGGGGAATGCCCTCTTTGTCCTCAACCACCTGGTCAAAATACTAACAGCTGACTCGCTTGCGACCTCCACAATGGCTATAAATCATATCTCACCTCTAGCAGATACGTCTATCCACCCTCCTCTCCATTCGGTGCAGGCTAGGAGCCATCTATAGGCATTTTATGACAAGATTATAACCAGCTTTGCTCTCCATCTCTCTAAAAATCACTTTCATATGTTGTCCAAAAGAGGGATTCGCTTTGATAATGTGACAAATGTCTTGTCATAATACTTACCACAACCTTAATAGCCCCATTCAACCTATTGCAGAAAAACTGATTGATTAGACTATTGAAGACTAATACCTCAATAAACCAATTCATCTTAGTTCACCCAAAAATGAAAATTCTGTTTTAAATTATTCACTCTCGTGTCATTCCAAGGACTGATTTTCTACTGTGGAACTGTGGATTAATATAAAATATATCAAAATTAACTCTTGTGAAAATGAGAAAGAGAGTGATTATTATTGAAATAACATACTCAAGAGCAAAGTGTTTTCAGACACTTCATTGCAAATTAATCCCAATTAAATGAAACTGCCTTATAGTTTAAATTTATATGCAATAAATGCAATTCACAGTGATTTTGACCCACTTAAGTAAGACTTAAAGGGATAGTTCACCCGAAAGTTAATATTATCATATAATATTAAATGATATAATTTACTCACCCTCAAGCCTTCCTAGATGTATATGACTATCGTCTTTCAGACAGACATAATCTATTATATTATATTAAGTTATATTAAAAAATATCCTGGCTCTTTCGAGCTGTACAATGGGACTGAATGGGGGCCGAAAATTTGAAGCCCAAAAAAGTGCATCATCAATCCATCATAAAAACCATCCATACGGCTCCAGTGGGTTAATTAAGGCCTCCTGAAGTGGACGATAGGGTTTTGCAAGAAAAATATCCACATTTAAAACTTTATGAACTACACGGAAGTGTAGAGGAGAGAGCAAACCAAAACACCGGTCACAAATTAGATAGAATTTTTTAATGTCGAATGCTTTTACCACGAGAAGCGTCTACTCTCACCGAAGCTTACGCTACTCCTACATCCTACATCATACGTCGGGTCAGAGGTCACTTTTTCTCCAGAACTCGACTTGCATACGGCTATTGCCAGCTATTATAGTTTATAAAGTTTTAAATATGGATATTTTTCTTACAAAACTCATCGCTTCAGAAGGACTTTGTTAATCCCCTGGAGCCATGTGAATTATTTTTATGATGGATGGCCCCATTCACTACCATTATAAAGCTTGGATATTTTAAAATATATCTCCGATTGTGTTGAAAGAAGATAGTCATATACACCAAGAATGGCTTGAGGGTGAGTAAATCATGGGATATTTTTTATTTTTGGGTGAACTATCCCTTTAAGTAAATTTCACAATCACTTCTATTGCCTTTAAATACCATTTAAATAAACTAAAGTATGTTTAATTGTCACGTCTATTGCAACTTGTACAGTATGTCAAATACATTTGTAGTTACACATATGTAATAAAGAAGTCATTACATTTAAAATATATCAACTTTGAATGTAACATCAAATAACACACTACAATTAAAATTATAGTACTTTACATGTGCTTTCGTATGTTAGTCAACACAAAATGAGTGCACTTTAAAGCATGCAAAACAATATTTTAACTTTAAACATTTTGATCTATTTTGTTCCAGAGAAGACATTCGCACAAGTTTGGAACAGGAGCAGGTGAGTGAAAGATGCCAGAATTTTCCTTTTCATTTTATTTCTAGGTAAAAATGGAGCCCTGACGCAGCTTCAGCTCAATGAACATACTTCATCACTCACATAAAGCCTCATAAAAATGGAAAAGAAAATGATGTTCCACTTGAAATGCTTTACCTTGCGTTGAAAGACAACCTCCTACACAACAAATCAGCTCTGCTTGCTTATAAACAAGACAAGACCGACCGTAGGTGCCTCTTTAGCGCCGTTGCCAAAATTACGAGCAAGCGTTAATCAGTAAATGTCAGTTTATCCACATCTTGCAGAAATAATGACTTAATGAACGCTGGAATTATCACTGTGTCAGTTTGTGCATGCCATCAAGCCCTTTCGAGTAACATCTCTCAGTTTTTAGTATATTAACCAACGCATAGGTAAACGCTGATATTTGAAGCCTCTGGCTCCGTTTTAGCAACTCTAGCAATGACCTTACAGGGATTTGTAAAGGACATCAGGCACTCAGCTCTGTTAAATTTCCTGTATGTTTAATTAAAAAGCGCAGAAAGGCCTCTTGCTGGCGACATGGGCTCCTGCAGACTGACATGAACCTTCACTACTCGCGTTCCCTTCCTGCAGAACCCAACGTAGCGTCTTTGTCTCGGGCACAGGAAACTCGCAGAAGCGGCATGTGATGTCTCTCATTACTTCTTATCTCACTGCATCAGCTGCGACAACCAGGAGCCTGCTGCGAATTCCCTGTTATGTAAAACTTGTAACCTGTCAAAACCAGAGCCAAGATGGCGTCCGCTGGTCCAGGCAGGCGGTTTCTCAAGCTTTTATTGAGAGTGGCAGCAGCTGGGACGGAGCAGAAGAAAGAGAGCGAGAGAGAACCGCGAGGGTGCGTATGCGTCGAAGCCACGGGGGGATTTTCGGCGTCCACAGCAATTACAGCTGACGTGACACATTCAGCGCTCCTCCGGGATTGACAAAAGCAACAAATTGACTTGGAAAAATGGCAAAAAAATGCATGCAATTTTATCTCGCTGCGATTTTGACACCCGCCGTACGCACTGCTACCCTAATAAACCTAGAGTATCCCTAGTGCCATAAAGTGTGACAATTCGCATGGAGCGCGGCAAATCTTTGACGAGCGGGAACGCAAGTGGTAAGTAATGACTATATCGCATGCTTGTGAAACTTACATGACAAACGTAACCGCTGGTTAGCCGTACCATATAAATGTCTCCCAAAAGCCCTTAAGGAACGCAGGGGAAAAAGACAGATGTTACATTAATGCTGCTCTAACACATACACACACAAGCCAGGGAGCAAATTATAAAGATGACTTTTTCAGAGAAGCAGTAGTGTTGCCTCCAGCACAAAAGCTTCACATCTCGTAAAAGTTCATTTCTAATGATGACATGATCGCTGACAGCTGCTGACACACACTCACACACACACTTTGGATGCGTTGCTGACTCTCAGGAGCCAGGTAGATGTTCTGACCTTTGAACCCTTCAGGCTTTTAGGGTTAAAGCTCCAAACACCCCTCGCCGAACACAGAAGGCACTTCATCTGGTGGTGGGTGGGGTGGAAGGTGGGATTCTCTGACCTAAATCAGCACCCTGTCATGTGACGTTTCAAAAGGTCCGATGCACCTGCTTTGTCTTCAGCTGGCAAGCATTTCTGACCCAGAAATCTGATTGCACAATGTGTTAGAAGCAATTAGGCTTCTATAGGAGGAAAAGAATATAGGCCGAAATAGAGGCATATTTACAGTAAAAATAAAATAAAATAGTGAGGAAAGTCACATTCTTACTGTATACTGAGATACAAATAACTTTTATATATATATATATTAATTACAATAAAACAAGTGAAGAGAACAGTCAAACTATTAGAGAATGCAGAAATATCAATAAATAGTTTGCATAAAATGTTTATGCTAATATTAATTCATATTCAGTAGGGAAATCGGTTCTATGTTCTAGTAGCAATTAGGTTTCTATATTGGAGGGAATGAATATACACTTAAATAAAGGTATATTTAAAGGATTAGTTCACTTCAGAATTAAAATTCTGAAAATGTTTACGTCTTCCTTTCTTCAGTCGAAAAGAAATGATGTTTTTTTGAGGGACTCATTCCAGGATTTTTCTCCATATAGTGGACTTGACTGGACTACAGCACGTCCAAATTGCAGTTTCAATGCAGCTTCAAAGGGCTCTACATGATCCCAGATGAGGAATAAGGGTCTTCTCCAGTGAAATGATCGTCATTTTCTAAAATAAAAGGTGAAGTAAGGTGAAAAACTCCATTTCATTTTCTCCTCTAACTTCAAAATCGTTTTTTTAACCTTTCTTTGTTTTGTTTTTTGGTAAAGACCATTAGTCTTTGCACATTCGCTTTGTAAACACTGGATTGGTACTTCCACCTATGTCACACGTGACTTTTCCAACGTGATTACATAATGTGAGGCAACCATTTGTGGTTAAAAAGTATATAAATGTTTATTTTATTTTATTTTTTACAAAATGACAGATTATTTCGCTAGATAAGACCCTTATTCCTCAGCTGGGATCATGCGAAGCTGCACTGAAACTGCAATTTGGACCTTCAACCCATTGGTGATGGGTTTGATTTCCTCAAAAACCATAATTTCTTTCTGAATAAAGAAGGAAAGACAAAAACATTCTAGATGACATCGGGGTGAGTAAATTATCGGGCAACTTTAATTCTGAAGTGAACTAATCCTTTAAAATAAAATGAAATTCATTTCCCAACCACTGTCAATATGAAACAAAGATCATTTTTCATTTAATTTGAAACATTCTAAAGAAGTTTATTATGTGTTCCTATAGTATAGTGGATTCGGAGTTGAAATGAAGATCAAAACATATACATAAATTATGTTTACAATGAATTAATGACATATTCAGGGAATTTCACTCTTGATATTATTTTATACAAATATCATCAAAAATCCATTCAACAGTTCAGGTCAAAGATCTGTCACCTTTTATAACACTTTAAGCCTACCTGACTGTATCGACTATACACAGGGGTTAAACTGACAGTCTCACCCGAATGCAATGAGTTAGCAAATTTATGAAGACGAGCATCCTGTACCAAATATATCAATATCATGCACTCGAATGTGTGAGGAATGACAAGTAAAGTGTCTGACAAGCTGTTTTGAGTCACTAAAAAGGCATCTGCATTCACAGAATCATAGTTCTTTGTCACTTTAATACCTCATAGAATTACGGCGATGCCTGTGTTCTTCGTAAACCAGCATTTGGTCTGACAAAACATCTTCCTTGCTTTAGTTCATCGGTGCTCATCATAAATAAATAATGTTCTATTTTCATTTCCTCTCCAATCTCATAGGAAAACGAATGTTGATGGTTTGAGGAATTTCCATCAATATTTCCTCTTCATGAAAGGGTATCTTTAAACTCAAGACAAGCAAATTAATTCAGAAATGCTTTGACTAGAAGTAAATGGGAACAAGTGGCTGTATAACGTTAAATCAACACGAGGAAGAGGTTTCTTTTTATGGAGAGGCCTGTAGTTCCCATTTCCCTGGAGAATTCAGCAATGAGACAGCGGCATCTTCATTTTGACTGGTGACTAATGTAGCGTGAAAATTCAATCCCCTATTTCAATACAGAGACACGTGAAAGCTATCAGATGAAGAAATAAAACTGTGCCATGCTAATCTGAGCCCATAAACATGTGAAGGTAATAAGTCACTGTCTTACTAATGGAAAATAAAGAAGTGAAAAACTCGGGATACTGAGGCTAATTGGTGGAGAACGCAGAGAGGTAAGGCATTTATTAATGGAAGTGCTTGAGGTGGCAGCGAACAATGGTGAGTAAAGCATACGTGCTCAAATGTACATGTATAAAAGCACAAAGCTTTGGAAATTTGGTGCATACGCTATATTTAAAGCATTAGTTCACTCAAAAAAGAAAAAGAAAATTCCGTAATTATTTACTCACTCGTGTTATTCCAACGGCAACCACTTTAGCAGCCTTTTATTATTGAAATTTTAGAGGAATATACTTAAGTGCAAACTGAATGTAATGTTTTGAACATGTTAATTGTTAATTGCATGTTAAAATTCTTCAAAATATATTATTTTGAGTTTTAAGACAGAAATTCAGACAGGTTTGGAACTACTTGAGGGTGAGTAAATTAAGACAGAATTTTGGGGTGAACTGTCCCTTTAAGTAGAATTTCTTACTGTACCTAAGTACATCTTTATAAGTAATTTCAAAATGATTTCTATTGTACTTAAATTAAAAAAAAACTTTTCATTTGACATTGACACAATTTTCACTTTTTAAAATGTACTTAAGTGTGTTAAACACTCATATAAGTGTCCTATCTTTAAAGTGGCTATTTATTCATATTGCATTATCTGAAAGTACATTTAAAATATACCTTTAAGATTTGAAGTACACTACAAGTGCACATTAAAAGCAAATAAATGCACTTCTTTTTCAAAAGGGTTTTCACGATTATCCTGCAGTTTAAACGCTCTAGGGCCAGTTCAAAATTAATCTGATTGAATTGGAGCAAATCTTGAAAATGGGTTGTTAAAAGGGGGAAAAAAAGGATTCTGAAGTCAGATTACACCACAAAATTGATCTGGATAAAATCATCAATTTGTGTTGTTCAAAACATTTTAGAAAAAATCTGAATTATACTGATCCCGTCTGAAGGGTGGATTTCAGGAACAAAAATGTAATAAAACTTTAACACTGGTCAAAAAATACAGCTTTTTATATACACACATGTTTTTTATTTTGCTCTTGATTAGTTTAACTGTTGATTAGTAAAAGTAATAAATTAGAAGTAGGCATTAGGCTACATATTTACCCTTTGGCAACCTACTGTAAAGTAAAAAAGAAAATATTATATTTATATTATATATTATATTTAAATATTATATTACATCAAACAAAAATATTATATATAATTCAAAGTGTTTTTTAATCACTTTATGTAAACCACATTGGCACAATCACAAGAGATGACCCAGTCAAAAGTTTCCAGATTTAAAAAGAGTGTATCTGGATCAGGGTGATCCAATCCAATTTTGCTTTGAAAAACCAGCACAAAAGTAGGATGGATTACCTGATCGTGGAGAGCAAAACATGGGCTTTCCAAATCCAAATCATTCTGATCCAGATTAAATTTTTTGAACAACTGACCCCTGATGAATATGGTAGCATTGTCGGTAACCATGATTTTACTGTCAAATTGTTTAAATATTTGTTTTTCACTAAAATTGATTGGATCACTTGGGAGAATATCAAAATATCTCCAAGGTGCTTTTTATAAGAGTTCAAGTAAGTCACTATACCGTTGTGTTGAATTCACCCATCCTTTTTTGTTCTTCAGAAGAAACCAAGTCATACAGGTTTGAAATTGCCAACCAAATAATCTTGGTAAACATCTGAAAAACACACGAATTATGCTACTAAACATTCACAATGATAGTTTGAATTCCCCATTTATAATATCTTCTACCTGCACAAGCAATGAATTCGACTAGCTCACAGATCTAGCTCTGTGTGCGGCCAATTATAAACCCAATTTTAGTATCCATTCTCCTTCGGCATGTGCAGCTTTTCTGGGACGGACATGAGGTGGGAGCTTTGAAAGCTGACAAAGACCTTTGACCTAGTATCCCCCTGACAACCTTAAGTTCCAGATGGAGAGGAAGTGCTGGAAGGTTCTTCAGTTCCACGCTCCGTACCCTCACCTTATTACAGCAACAGCTTGTGTTTCGAGAGCTCTTCCAGCAGAGCCTGACCTCATTTGGCAGACAGGCTTTGCCTCAATGGGCCTCATGCAATGTTGCTCCTACTGTGATTTGAACGAAAAATAACTTATGGATGTCTTGTGTAGTTATTACTGACTTCCTCCTAAGAACGAAGCTGTTAACACTTAGTCTCATTCACTAATAATTGCATGCAAGTGTTATTACTTTTTTGGAAAGAAAAGGTTGTCTTGCAAAATTCCTGCATTCAGAACACGGGCATACAAACATAAATTTGCTCTCAATCATAATAATCAATTTATAAGATTATTCCAGATTATCCTATTCTATTATATAGTATTCTAGTATAAACTGGAAACTAATGTTAAATGCAACTTTTAAGCAACAATTCCATAAATAGTTGAAAGTCTGAATCTAAAGCCACTTTATTATATTAGATTTATTATATATTAAATATATATATAAAAAGTAAATATAATGAACATATAGAATGCATACATTTAGTGAAATGCTCCGCTCATTTCATTTCTGTAGTGAACTAACATGCTGTGGACATTAAATGACTTGCCTGAGGTAAATGTAATGCGACGTGAGACTTTTCTCAAGCAGTTTTACTGATGTCGTTGCACGGTTGAAACACTGGTTGAGAGATTATACATAAACATATCTATGCATAAATCATAGACTTATAAAATACATGTTTTTTATATGTCTATGGCATAGATCATCAGTTATTCTTCTGTGCTTGTTCCTGCTGTGGCGGTTAGGAAACAGTGTTGCATTAGCGCAGACGCATCCTCCTGGATTGCTTGTACAGTGGGGACGGAAAGTATTCAGACCAACTTAAATTTTTCACTCTTTGTTATATTGCAGCCATTTGCTAAAATCATTTGAGTTCATTTTTTCCTCATTAATGTACACACAGCACCCCATAGTGACAGAAAAACACAGAATTCTTGACATTTTTGCAGATTTCTAAAAAAGAAAAACTGAAATATCACATGGTCCTAAGTATTCAGACCCTTTGCTCAATATTTAGTAGAAGCACCCTTTTGATCTAATACAGCCATGAGTCTTTAAGGGAAAGATGCAACAAGTTTTTCACACCTGGATTTTGGGATCCTCTGCCATTCCTCCTTGCAGATCCTCTCCAGTTTTGTCAGGTTGGATGATAAACGTTGGTGGAAAGCCATTTTTAGGTCTCTCCAAAGATCCTCAATTGGGTCTAAGTCAGGGCTCTGGCTGGGCCATTCAATAACAGTTTATTTTATTTTTATTATTATTATTTTAACTGTGTGCTTAGGGTCATTGTCTTGTTGGAAGGTAAACCTTCGGCCCAGTCTGAGGTCCTGAGCACTGTGGAGAAGGTTTTCATCCAGGATATCCCTGTACTTGGCCGCATTCATCTTTCCCTCGATTGCAACCAGTCGTCCTGTCCCTGCAGCTGAAAAAACACCCCCACAGCATGATGCTACCACCACCATGCTTCACTGTTGGGACTGTATTGGACAGGTGATGAGTAGTGCCTGGTTTTCTCCACATACCGCTTAGAATTAAGGCCAAAAAGTTCTATCTTGGTCTCATCAGACCAGAGAATCTAATTTCTCACCATCTTGGAGTCCTTCAGGTGTTTTTTAGCAAACTCCATGCGGGCTTTCATGTGTCTTGCACTGAGGAGAGGCTTCCGTTGGGCCACTCTGCCATAAAGCTGGTGGAGGGCTGCAGTGATGGTTGACATTCTACAAATTTCTCCCACCTCCCGACTGCATCTCTGGTGCTCAGCCACAGTGATCTTTAGGTTCTTCTTTACTTCTCTCACCAAGGCTCTTCTCCATATATAGCTCAGTTTGGCCGGATGGCCAGCTCTAGGAAGGGTTCTGGTCATCCCAAACGTCTTCCATTTAAGGTTTATGGAGGCCACTGTGCTCTTAGTAACTTTAAGTGCAGCAGAAATTTTTTTGTAAATTTTCTTTTCTGTCTCTGAGCTCTTCAGGCAGTTCCTTTGACCTCATGATTCTCATTTGCTCTGACATGCACTGTGAGCTGTAAGGTCTTATAAAGACAGGAGTGTGGCTTTCCCAATCAAGTCCAATAAGTATAATCAAACACAGCTGAACTCAAATGAAGGTGTAGAACCATCTCAAGGATGATCAGAAGAAATGGACAGCACCTGAGTTAAATGTATGAGTGTCACAGCAAAGGGTCTGAATACTTAGGACCATGTGATCTTTCAGTTTTTCTTTTTTAATAAATCTGAAAAAATGTCAAGAATTCTGTGTTTTTCTGTCAATATGGGGTGCTGTGTGCACATTAATGAGTAAACAAATGAACTTAAATGATTTTAGCAAATGGCTGCAATATAAGAAAAAAAAAAAAAAAAAAAAAAATATATATATATATATATATATATATATATACACATATAATGTAGCCACAAGGTACAAAATATAGATTCCAGTTATTTCTTGTTATGTTGGTCTTTCATGTCTTTTCTTTGTATATTTCAAAAGGAGAATCCTTCATCATCATTTTTCCAGTTCGCAAGCTGATGGTGGGTCTAAGGCTTTTGAGAAGTTTTGAATATCAATATGACAACATGCCTTGCTCAGAATATCACCAATTAGTCTGTGTGTTTGCTCTAGTTGAATAACAACTAAGCACTAGAGCAACATACTGTCAGATAACTCGGAACAAAATGACAAATGGTTCAGGTAATTTGGTTTTGCGGCTGTCACCATTTTAAAGCTGTGTTTTGTCTCTTTTTTGCTGCAAACATATTGTCGTCTTGAAGGGAATGCAAATTTGGGCCAAACTAATGCAACCTGAGTAAAAACAGACAAGAGTATGGGAGTATAGACGCAATTCGAAATGGCACATGGCACACTTAGCGCTGAGGCATTAATATCTGTGTTTATTGTTCCAAAACAAATCAATTTTGTCTTGATATACTTCACAAAACTGGGGCAAAAATCGAAATACAGAATTGAAATTTTTGTCATGTCACTCTCTGCATTAAACAAAACAGGCTAGACATGAGCCACAGATGACAAGAGCAGAAAAGAGGAGATTAATGGGTCTGAAATTGATTTCTTAAGCTTCTCTCCGTTCAGCACAGAGCCAGTCAAACAGGATTTACCTACACTCCTGAGAAGCCCATCTGTCTAGAGTACGTCCTCTCAAAAGGAGCATGTCTCTCTGACCCAAACGTCCCTACTGAGCATCAATACTACACACCAACTGGTCCAGTTACAGCCTGCAAACTCACAGCTTTACGAGTGTATGAGTGGACTACTGTGACAATTGCACATATGTATGGCCTACATGAGAAGTGCAAATGCAAAAGCTCAATGTTGGCCACTTTTTAGCATTAAAAGAAAATACATAGCTATCACTTTTGTGTTTTGGATACTGGGATGCCTCTCGTCTAACTTAACCATCAAGCTTCCCTTTTTCATTATATTAGCATCACATTAACTGGACATATTTACAGGCTGTGTAATCTTACATCCCAAGCCTATTCAACCCAGCATATGTTGCCCTTATTACGCCTTTTTGTATTGTACATGCTATTATTTGTGTTGCTTTGAATGTGACTTAAGATAGCAAGAATGCTTAATTTCTAATTCTGAGTTTTTAGGGTTTTTTTGCAAATTTTAATAATAAAAAGTTCTCACAAAAAAGAATAGTCAAGAGATTTAAAGTGCCGTTTTTGAAGAGTGGACATATACATGCTCTAGTCTAGAACATAAGAACGAGCCTATAATTGAATCGGGAGATAATGCAAAATAACTGAGCAAAATGAGAATTAGTCCTCAGATGCCATGTCCGTAATTATAGCAAAAAAATCAAGCATTAATTTGATTTCAAACTGATTCATTAAAATAAATTATAACTCCATCATTAAATCCTGGAGAGAAAACAATTCTAGATTGACAAGTGCACATACAGGTGGACAAAATTTGAGCACGAACATGTAATAAATGTTCGAGAAAGAGCGAGCGTCCAGTTTAGTGCGAGAAAGGAATCCTCGCGCATTTTTCCTCGCGAGATTCCTCCTCCCGCATTTGATGCGTTACAATAATGTCTCGAAATTTGTCATTATAATAATGCCATAGAAACCACCTTAAATTAACTATTAACGTGAAAGCCATGTCTGAAAGTTGCAATCAATTTTTTATGGGTTAAAATTAATGGAGAATATCTCGTTTTTCTGTAGGTGCTCGACCATGTTCGGCACCACAAACGGGATTGGCGCATGTTCGTTGGAAATATTTGCCATCAGGATGGATGATTACATGCTTTAAATCATCAATTTGGGCAGCTTTGAGCAGCTCTTGAGGTTCTTATCCAGTTTTTGAGATGAAATGCTTGCTGGTGTGGCTGTTTACCGACTTTGATGAGGCCTGCACTTATTCCTTTGCGTTGTCAACTCAGTTGTCAACAGCAGAAAAACCTCTTTCTACATGTGCATTGGTTGGTTATTTTCACAGCTAGAACATGACGGCTGCACAAATACATTTTTAAAAGCCAGTCACAGTTTTTATTATTTTTCTTACTGTGGTATTATAATTTCAGGGATGAAAAAAATAATAATTAAACAGACATAACTGAAATGTGGGACCCAACTTACGCCTTGCAGGACATGGGACAAAGCTCCCAATTTCGCAAAATGCGGGACGGTGGTCACCCTATATGCGTGACATCATTAACCAACGTGGTTGAACGACAAATATGGTTTCGGGTAACAGTTGTGACTAACTATCTGATTTCTTCAACGAGTTTTGTTATTGTAAAGGAAACGCACCCGAGCACGGTCTGAGCTAACCCTTCAAGAGCACAGACACCCAATTCAAACATTGACAAAGAGGAAACACTGAATAGTGTTTCACAAAATGGTTCATCTCAAAAATTATAGGCTGAGCACAGATGTAATTGAGTCACTTAGCTAAATGTGGTAAAAAAGCATAATTCATCAAATGGAACCTGGTACATAAAACATGAGAATGTAGCATCAATTATTTATACTGCTGTTGGATTTCATTAATGGAGACAGCACGACTAAATGAGTTAAAGTCAAAATGTACCTCATATTCTGAATGACATACAGCAATCATTTGAGGTAATTGAGGAGAGCTGGGGAAATACTCAAGAGGAAAAGGGTTGCAGAATGAGAAGCAGAAATGAGGGCTTATATCAAGTGGTGGTCAATGATGATAACCACTCCATATTCATTCTACACTATAAGAGAAGAGAGCTATAAACTTAGGAAGAGAGACAATAGGTATATGGTCATATTAGCATAACTGACCTTGGAAAGGCATTATTCTTCCAGCCCATATTCCCCCAAAGCCAATTCCTCCATAATGAGGGTCTTCGAGTGGGTCTGAAGGTGGGGTTGGGCTGGGCTGTTTTCTTGCATTGTTAATCCCATTAGCCCTCTGGCAACTACTTCAATATTTAACGTTCTTGATTTTGCAAGCTCTTTCCCCCCCTCTATTTGTCTCGTTCTGCGTCTCAGCCAAACCAAATCGTACAATTAAAGAAAGTGGTCTGAAAACGAATCATTGGCTAATCGATCTAAAGCCGCCAAATAAGGCGTGGAGGTGGAGAAGTGATCGGGGGTAATAAGTGCAGTATTTTAAGTGTGAACCTCAAATTAGGACACTGAAAAAGAACAGACTATATGGTGAGAAGGAACAAGCCAGTTGACACATTGAAACACCGGTTGGCTCATAGCAGCAGTTGGGAATGAAGGCCCAGACGCCAATGGCTGTGGCCAATAGTAGCATCCATAGCCAGTCAATCGTCAAGAATTTGGCCGAGCTCAACAAACGCACTTCCCACATTTATCCACCTCATTTATCAGCAGACATATTCGGCAGCTGGAAAAAATCCATCATAAATTATAGTGTATTACTTTACAAGAATCCCTTCAAATTACCCTGCAAAAGAAATGATAGTCAGTGCATCGCCATGGCAACAACCGAGTAGCCTTTTCTCATAAAGTCCAACGCAGGTATATAAGTTGCGGTTACAGGGTGTGAACGCGTCCATGCAGGACCCTGATTTATTAAGGCATTTGCATGTAAAAAGTTGTGGTAATTGACACTGGCGGCACCGTATTAAAATACGGCCTGCACAATAGCGCCAGAGACCTTTCCATTTACGCATGAAAACAAATCGGACTGCACAGAGCAGAAAATAAATTCTGACTTGTAAGTAAATACATGTAATTGAAGCAGTGGACTGTTGAAAATGCATCAGGAGCAGGGCCCTTTCTGTTATGAGGATATTTATCTTCTCCCACAAACAAAAAGGCCAGGGGAATGAGAAGGCTGTGGTTCGTTTGTGGAGACGTGTGTGCCGCATGCCTCGATCTGAGCCTGTGAGTGAACATATGCAAGACAATTGATCTTTCGGAATAATTGGAGCCACTTTCTTTTCATTTGATCCCCGTGTCAGATCGCACACTATTATGGGAGGAGCTTCTAGATGTGCTCGCGGGAGAAGCTGAATATTAATACGCCACTACAAGCACTGCTGCTTCCATTCCATCATCTGTCTCTATTTCTCTGACAATTTGGGGTTTCTGAGGCATCAAATGCAAACCATGACAAGAAAAAATCATTTCAGAATTAAAGAAGTTGCTATTTTCCCACATCATGATAGTCGTCAATTACATGATGTGGGAAACACATTCTCTCCTACAGCATACATGTCTTATAGTGCTTAACGAATTCTGTCACAATATTACAGCATTAATGACTGCAACCTTAAAGCTGAATCTAAAAAGCAGGTTAAACAAAGAGAACATGTTATTCATGTGGTTTTGATGTGGCAGAAAAATGATAGAATGATAGTTCTACCAGAAAGACTCGGGAGGCAAGATAACGTAAGAATGATATTTATTATCAATCAGCAAGCAAATATAGTAAGAAAGTTCTTTGGCGTAGGCCCCGTCCGTAGCTTACATCCTGAGGGTTGCGGACTCTGCATTTCCTGCCTAAAGATGAAGGCAGGGGCGTAGCCGACCCCCCGGGAGGTACGGACAGGGACCATCCTGGTGGTGGGGAGGATGGAGGTAAAGGCTGACGTCAGCATCTGCAAACTCAGACATGTGCAAGTACCGATCTTATATACTCCAAGTGTTGGATAATAATTGGTTAGATCAAAACTCATAGTGACATAACATTTGAGTCTTCCTGGCAGAACTTGCGCTAGAGCTTTCATATAGAACAATAGAATGATCGATAGAACAATCGATAGAACGACCGACAGACAGACAGACTGATTGATTGATTGATTGATTGATTGATTGATTGATTGATTGACTGACATCCTGCCCAAGGACTACAGATGCAAATTAGCTGTTTAGCTAACTCTGGCACAAAATTTGTGCATGGTCCCTGTTTCATAAATTAAATAAAGAAAAGTAACAATGGATAGAAATGACAGACAGGCAAACGGACAGAACGACAAACAGATGGACAGAACTATTGAATGACAGATTGATGGACAGAACGACAGATAGACAGAATAATAGACTGAATGACAGATAGATTGAAAGACAGACAGACAGACTAGATTGTCAATCTTTGACAAGCACCTCATTTTTAATGGTTGTTCTATCATGACAACTCTCTGAAGATTTTTAGCATGGTAATGGATATGACAATGTTAATGTATTTAGTCTTGGCAGAATATATCTGCTGTGCTGCTGCTGCAGACCAAAAGAACAGCAACTTGCTACTGTCAATAAATACACCGATATGCACAAAGCATATATAAAATGACCAGCAGATCTACATGTATACAGGTGGAGCTGGGGGAGGTGGAAGGTTTCGGAGGAACTCTGAAAGTGTGTTGCAAACTGCTATAGTGAATGCTAACGAGCTTTTTAAATGTCGTGAGCAGGAAGCTCATTGGCTGCAGATGCAACATGAACCAATCAGCTTATGCCAATCAGTTAACGCTGTGAATATCATCAGTTTGCATTAAGGATCCATCAGCCTGCACCATCTAGAGTTTCATGACAGAACTAGGTATTTATCCCTGTAACAGTTCATTTTTTTCAATTTAATTATAATTTCTACATAATAGAGCAATATTTTTCAATATTTTAGCAATATATTGATATATATTTTTTGCAATAAATTACAGTTATTTGTGCATTTCTAATTTAGAGAGCTATTTATTTTCCTATTAAATCCTCAATTAAGTATTTCTGTGCTTAAATTATTTTTAAAGTATTTATTTTGTTTGAAATTTAAAATGAACTGCCTGAAAAACAAAAAAATAAATATAAGCAGCACAAGAAAATAAGGAAAACATCTACTATACATTAGTTGAAGGGATGTGATACCAGCATGGGAAGGAAGCAAGAGACCCCTGGGAAATCTGAGAAGAGGTCACAAGTACAACAAGTCATTCTCAGGCAATTCGTTGCCTTCTATTGATTTGTTTCCTCTGTCATAATAAATTATTCAAATATGTTGTCTAAAAAATTAATCACTGCTTAAGAGTCCCCTATACTTTGCACTTAGAAGGGCCACTCACCTTTACCAAAAACTAAACTGATCCACGAATGGCACCAAACTGTCTCATCCTTAACGCAGAGGTGCATGCATTAGCTCAAATGGATCAGGTTCAAATGGGAGTTATATCATCTCTGGTAAGATATGTGAGGTCTTTTAATTGGGGATTAATTGGATGTGCATACAGGAGATGATGATCATTTGTCAGTTAACACCACAGTGAAACTTCTGATTAACTATGACGTACCCCATGTTGGAGAGAATTTGATGAGAGAGAGAGAGAGAGAGAGAGAGAGAGAGAGAGAGAAACCCATGAAATTTACACCTTAATCACTGTATTGAAACTGCCTTCAAGTCAGAATTTAGATGGGTGCTTTTGCTACGATTGCGAGCGTGGCCTTCATCTGTTTTAGCGTTGGTATTTTGTAAACACGATGCCACCATTGGTACCTGGTGTTCCTATAAACATCAGTCAGACAGTCTGGCATAATTTCATTTTGTTTGGAATAAATAGAAGTGTATTCCCTCAGACTGATTACATGCCCTCAGAGTCTTTCTGCTTGACTCCCACTTTGATGAAATGGCAGGCACTTAATGATGCAGTTGATTTCTACCGCTTGAAGATCAGAGGGAAGTATAGCTCGATTGCTGCGAAGAATCAGCCCCATATCAGCCATTCCTTTAGCACACGGACAAGAAAACAGCTATGAATAAGTCATATAGGCTGCTGCAGGAGAGAATCAGCGAGGAGCTAATTACAACTTTCTCCATTAATGGGACTACAGAAAGTTTTGCGCAGTTCATTTTCTACAATCCTGCTGCAAACACTGTAATTACGGCCTTTCTCATTGTTTTGGTTAAGGAAGACAGGAATAGAACTCTGGTTTGAGCCTGATAAGCAAGTACGCTTAAGGGGAACACTCGTGGCATGCGAAAAGTGTTTTAAAGTTTAGTAAAGGGGGAATGGTTTAATAATCAAAAGAACAATTGGAGTCATAGCACTAACCAACAAGGTGAAAAAACAATTAAAGCAAACAATTCACCTTCCTTGGAGCAGAAATTCTAAATACTTGCAGTTATAATGAGTACAGACTGTAGCTTTGAAGATTCAAAAATGATGCAAAAGCACCATCAATGTATAGTTAAGTAGATCCATATTTTAAGTCTTCTACAGTCGTGCAACCAGTTCAGTGAACCAAAGTCACTGGTAAGACCTCCAAAGAACCAAAAAATCAGATACTTTTTTTTCAGATTTTGCAATTTTAACATCATTAAACAAGATCAAATTAGGCACTTTTTGAAGTAAAATGAGTCTTTCTCATTGTAAACAAGAATTTTTAAAGAAAACTGTACTTGCAGGTATACGTAGTAATGAAATAAAAGTTCATTTAAAGAGAGTACACTTTCATGACTGTTTCTTAACATATTTAAGTAGGTGTAACATGTATTCCAGTCTTGTCTCTTGTCACGTGATCTTTGTTTTGGTTCCCCATGTGCCTCGTCATTAGTCAATTGTCGTCAGCTGTGTTCGTTATTAGTCATGACTGTCACCTGTGCCCCGCTTGTGTTCAGCTGTATATATTCCTTCTGTGTCTGTCCAGTCCTGGTCAGTTCTAATAGTTTCGTGTATGGTGTTACTACCTGTATCCTGTCTGTTCTCCATTAAAACTGTGTTTTACGTGAACTCAGTCTTTCCGCCTGTTCCTGCATACACCAGCGTGACAGTAGGCTTTTAAAAAGTACTTTGCAGTAATATTACGCAAAATTCACTTTCACATGGTGTTTGAACATTGAAATGTTAGTTGGCAGTGTGTGAACACGAGCACTTTACACAGGTAAAAATCCACCCACTTGCAGATTCCCCGCCCACGACTACTGACAGACCCAGTCCAGGGTGAGCTGTACACAGTCCGCCAGGTTTATCTTCTCACCTGAGCATTTAACAGCAGCATTCAATTGAGAAATGTATTCTTATTAAAGCTACTAAGTGATATTCAATCAAGAGCAGCGAGTTATTTTCTGTTTTTCATATATAGCAGTAGGTACCAGTGTTGGGGAAAGTTACTTTTAAAAGTAATGCATTACAATATTGCATTACTCTCTAAAAAAGTAACTAATTGTGTTACTTAGTTACTTTTTATGAAAAGTAATGCGATACATTACTTTAGCGTTACTTTTTCTCACCTGCGTTGGGCTTGTTTATTGTTTTTTTTTAATAACAACAAAAAAAGTTAGATTTTTGGCAAATGTTAAGGCACTTTGACAACAAAAGTGAAATGAATAAACCTCAGGCTGAAGGAAAGGCATATTTACGTCTGTACAGTAGGGGGCGCAGCTCAAACAAACCTTTCAGCTGTGGTGTCATTCTGCATTAAAGAAGGACATGATATACGAGAAGGAAGTTCAACACTCTTCTTTAAATATCTACTCTAAAGTAATTTTTGCTTATTAGTATGGTTGAATTGGATCATTGAATGTCGCCAGCAAAGATATTGGTTTATAAAGTGAGATTAAATACATAAAGTATATTTTTGTAATTTAATAGAATTAATTAAAACATGTTTGCGTAAAATTCTGAGATTGCTTCGCACTGTTTTTATTCAATTCGAGGAATGTTTTCGTGCAAGGTAGATGAGTAAAAATCCATCATGTTTTTCATAGCCACACAACACCTCTGCACTTTATTCCTCTCACCGTGAACTGTCAGTCAATAAATGTGAAAAAGTAACTTCCATTACTTATTCGAAAAAGTGTATTTTCAGATGCAAAACTTTTATTTTGTATCTGAAGTACGAGCTGTACAGGCTCCGCCCTCTTCTAGAAAGCGTGGAGGGGAGCAGCAGCTCATTCGCATTTAAAGATACATGCACAAAAACTGAATGTTTTTCCTTCCACTCAAAAAATGGGCATTTACAACATGGAATAATAAATAATCTGTGGGGTATTTTGAGCTGAAACATTTTGGCTTTATAGGGCCCTCATTTTAAATCATTATGTTTTAATCATCTTTTGTCATGCTTTAAAGAAGTACAATTATTTTGATGTGTTGACTAACATACTAAGGAAGATTTACAAGTGATTAAAATTTGAACACAAGTATGTTATTTGATATTACATTAAAAGTTTAAATTTTAAAGATTGCAACTTCATCATTATAAATGTGTAATTACAAGTCTATTTAAATGCATGGCACACGTTTCAAATAGATGAACTTACATATAAAGATGTACTTAAGTCCTATTTAATTGGGTCAGAAGACAATACATTTAGTTCACACATAATCCTCATACTTTTTCACAAGGGTTCGTTCAGCGTTAGAATATTACAATTTGTAATGCTGAGCTACAAGCAATAACCTCGCTATCCACACACCTCACAGAAGACTATTGCCCATTTCCATACTTTCCTTGAGCCAATAGATGCACCTCCACAGGCAGCACTGTATCTCTGCCAGCAGATGTAAAGTCACTGCGTGCTGGAACACATCCAAGAGAACATTTCAAAACAAAACCAACATTTTCAAGCAAACATGTTAATCCCCACACTTTGCCAGCTCATTATTTGTGCATGTAATTAAAGCCCTCACGCTTTCCCTTTATGTGGTTACTGATACTTGATGTGCTGGATTACTGGTGGCATAGGAGGACATTTAAAAAAAAAAAAAAAAAAAAGCATATTCACTGGGAGGATTACATGAATAGAGTTTTATTGTGTTTTAAACAGCCAGGAACCCTTGTAAGTTGAGGCCAAAAATGTTGTGGCATTTTAAATAGGTATTTAATTAGCCTTAAAATACAGTACAAATGAACATAATAGGAATGATTATAACTACTGATGCAATTATTTTAAGTTAAAAAGATTAATTTTAATGGTTGGCATGTAGAGGGTTTAACATATTTTTGCACTAATTTCCAAAAAAGAAAAAGAAAAAGCAACAGGGCTTAAATCTGAGAGAAAGGTACTATTAATTAGTGGCCTAATGAGGATTTTTATGGGTTGCCACAGTAGAGAGCACATAAAGAGACATCGTCATCACTAATTTAACATGGCAGGCCTGCAGAAGACCATCTGCTGCTCAAGAAACTGTTCATAAAGTCACAATTATCTTTTTGTAAGCACTTTATTGAGGAAAAATAGCTCATTAATTAAGCTACAAAACAAAATCTGCATGAGAAGGAGAGGATCAAATAAGAATTCTGGATAAATGGGAATAATTCCTTGTGAAAAAAAAGCAATGAAATAAAAAAATTAAATAAAACAAAATTAAATAAAGTAATGAAATTAAATAAATTAAAATAAAGGAATAAAATAAATAGAAAATAAATAAATAATAAAATGTATTAATTAAAAATAAAAATTAAATTGTTTTCTGTTTCCCCCAAACCTTTTAAACTTATATGTATACCCCATCCTTTCGTTTGGTTGATATTTAAGAAAAATCATTTAATAGTTTTAAAATCCAGACTGTTGAGCCAATTCCCATTTTGCTAAAATAATATTAATAATAAAAATAATAATAATTATTATTATTATTAGTACCAAGCTGACATGCAATATTTCCATACTGTACCAGCTGCTTTTCAGCGATTAAAAAAAAAAAAAAAAATGGCTGAAACTGGCCTTTCAGGCGCAGTGGATGTTGCCCGTGGATGTCGGGAACACATTCATCAACGCTTCTTCAGCATGGAGGCAGAGAGGAGAGTTATCAGCAGAAAATACTCTCCATGTGTCTCCTTTGTCTCTTATCTACAACAGCAGCCCGCAGGCAACCTACGACCTTAGAGGTACTATACATCTGACCTCCAACACACACCGCAATCCTTCTATATGTGTGTGTGAATCTCAGACTGACAGAGGAATGCCGAGCAAGGAAATACGGCGGGATGGATTAATTATAAATGGTTGCCATTTCACCCTGGTGACAGAAGAGCAGTGATATTGTGCTTTTGAGAATAACCAGTCTCATGCCATTTGTTTCATATTCCAGCAGCCAAGCACCACGCATATGGAAGTGGGGGGAAAAAAGAAGCGCAAACTAATCGTCCTCATTAATGTGATTTATGAACCATAAATTCTCATTCGTTCAGAAAGCCCCTTTGAATAATGGTGGAAAGGATGTCCTTTTTAATTTTTTTCATTTAACACACAAACTGCTACTAATAATGCATTGAACACAATGTGCCGTGGAATATATTATACCAGGGAATACAACGTGCACTACCAAATATGTGTAACTGAGTTAGTCGTAAACAAGAACGCAAATCAAACACAGTATTTTGCAGAATTACATTTGGAAAATTGCTTCATGCACTAGATTTATTGAATCCTCCATCCAGCATTAATACTACGCCACGCTCTTGTTCTGAATAATTGACAGTGGAAATGGATACCCAGGCAGTGCCATTGACTGTGTTATTGGCCAAAAGTCAATAAGAGTAAACGCAAAACCCCACTTCTGAAGTGCGATTATGAGCCATTTGTGTTGCAATAGTTGCCATTTTCTCAGAGTTTTACATGACAAGAAGGGTTATTTAGCACTAGACATGCTTATAAAATCAAGTCACTGTGGGCCGTGTTTTAGCACTGCTCCCCAAAGAGAAATTGGAAACTCATATGGGTAGAGAAAAAAACGTTTATACCTCCACATTGCCTTTTCCCTTTAATGACGGAGTGTATATTTTCCGAATGCTTCGCCATTCTCCCTCGAATCGATTCTAAGCTTAGTTTTGAACAGCAGATGGCAATACATGCTTTAGAAACAGCCGTACTCTGCTTGCTGACAATTCCTTACACACACCACTTGAACCTTTCATAAAATAATAATTCATAAAGTTCAAAAAGGTTGAAGCGAATTATATGGGTGTTTGCAGTGGGCTGTTTAAACTAATTTTGTGTCATAAAAGCATTCTGAGGTCCAAGTACATAGCCGAATGCACGAGCACTCTTTTTCGTGAGCATTTGAGAGCATTTACAAACTAACCCTAACCCTAACCCTAACCCTAACTAGTTTTTAACTCTGCTGTTAAAAACTAAATTCAGAATCGATTCAAGAGCGATTCGGAAAATCTCAAAATCGATCCACTAGTGTTGATTTATTGTTCTAGCATTACATTAAAGTGTATTTTAGTTCACCATAAATGGTTTTCGATACATTCAATAGTACACATTAGCCATGTTTTAAAGACAATATATACTTAGGTCCTACTTAATATGTCAAAAAATCACTTTAAAGCTCAGCTAACTGCATTTAATATAAATGTAAACTATAATATAGTTTTAATTGCAATCAATTATTGTAAAATTCAAAAAAAATTCTTATACTTATATAATTATATTCTTTTTGTTTTTAAGTATTTTAAATGTATAATAATCATTTCCATAATACTCCTTTAAAATGCATCTTTATATTGAGAGATTTTTTTATGGAAAAGAGCAGCTTAGTCCTTTGAGTTAACAGCAACAGTGTTTTCAGTTTCAAGAAAATATTTTGCGGAAATTGTGGCTTGACTAGACTGGAAACACTTTTTACTTACAACAATTGCATTTTTAATGATACAAAGATTTTTTTTTTTTTTTACATTCAAACTCTAATTCAAAAGTCACTTGCTCAAAATCCCAGTCATCTTTGAATGTCTATTGTCTCTATTTTTAATTCTACTTAGAAATTTAAGGACAAGCATCTGAGACAAAGCTGAACTCATTCAGTTCTTTCTTTCTCTTTCTTTCTCCTTGCACTTCTCTCTTTTTGCTCTTATCCTCTCCCTTCATTTTCCTCTCTATCTCTTCCTGTGTATTCAGCTGCTGTCTGCTCCTCTGGCCGATCAGTGATTTATGTCGTCCCCAGGTGAGCGTGTTCACATCAGCATTACCTTCCTTTTCGAGGTAGTGATCTGTTTCCCAGAGCTCACTGCTCTCTCCTGCTTGCTCCACTTCACCGACCAGGTGCTGGCTCCCCAAAACCTTTCCCTCACATGTCCTAAACTCTCTCTCTTTCTCTCTCTGTAAAGGCCCACAGCATACTGTATGATACGCATTGTGGAAGAGATATCTCAACATCCACATTCACCGACTGTGGACTGTAAGTGAGGGCTCAGAGCAGCTGAAGGTTTAAATTAGAAATGAGCCTTGTGTAAAACCTGTACTGTGCAGGTTTGTCATGTCATGCCATGAAAAAAAATATAATGTGATTTTAACAGTAAAATACTGTAAAAATGATGCAGCAAAACCAGTTAATTGGTTAACAGTAAGTTTCCTTACTATATACAGTGAATAAGTGTAACAGATCTAACCTTACACTTAAAGGGGACCTATAATACAAGAGGTAATATAAGACTCTGGTGTCCGCAGAACGTGTCTGTGAAGTTTCAGCTCAAAATACCCCACAGATCATTTATTATAGCTTGTCAAATTCACCCCTATTTGTGTGTGAGCAAAAACACAGTTTTCATGTGTGTCCCTTTAAATGCAAATCATCTCGCTTTCCAAAAGAGGGCGGAGCTTAAACAGCTAATGCTTTGTTGCTCAACAACAACAAAGCTGGAGAATCTCACGCAGCCAAAATGAGGATTGTCAGTAACGGTGTTCAGACTTACATTGTTCAAACCGGAGTCGGACACTGATGGAGAGACTCAGGAAGAAGTTACAACTTTTAGAGTGAAACTGGACATTTCTGAATGATTAGTGGATGAATTTATGCAGTTGTTGTGGAGTTGATTCAACTCATCGACTAGCATGTGCCATCATGTTAATTTCAGTCCGGAGTAAATTGGCGGCATGGTAACAAACCTAGATAGTTTAAATTTAGATTAAAGGCATCTCTTTAGCCAAGCATTCACATAAAGCATTTCATATCCTTGTACTCCAGTTATCAGAACAAATGCACATCACTATCTTTGGTTAATGTTACCCCAGGATCCTCGTCCCGAGGTGACTAGAGAGTACGTCAGCTCCAGTTTGGATCCAGCCTCTTATGAAGACTTCAGATGCTTTAACACCTGTGAAGAGATGGCGCCAACCCCTGCGAGGACTTCAGATTCTATATATCCTAATCATTGTATAAAAATGTATTTATTACTTCTTGAGCTCATTGTTTTTACCTTAAATTAACACATTGCTTAAATGAATACTAACTGCATGATTATATATGTACATTGCTGAAATTACATAATTTGGACACAGTCAACTCTGATAACAGATTATTCTAAATTGTAATGTTGACTTGCATTTTCTGTAAAGCTGCATTGAAACGATCTGTATTGTGAAACTCTACTATACTTCTATAACTCTTCCTCTTCTCTTCTGTTGCGTGTTCTCGGGGACGGGGTTTATGTAAATTTTAGGGTTAGTGATGGCACTAACCTGGGAAGAAGCTTGTTGTAGTCCCTACCAGCTGTTTGTAGTAGAAACTGAATTGTTTAAAAGAAAATATCTCTCTTTGCATTGAATTTTGAGGTTCGTAACTTTGCAGATGTTTATGCTCAAACAGCAACATTAAACACAAACTAACGTTTAAAAAGTGAAATCATAATCAACCACTCCTTTAATATAATTTTACAGTATTTGCAATTGAAAAAGAACAAGTCTTTGTATAATTTACAGTAAAAAAACATAAATTGACATTTGTCAACATTCTCTGCATGACACTTCACATTTGCTGTATTTTTGTTGAAATAACTGTTATCAGTTATGTACATTAGGGATTTATATTACATTTAATGTTATTAAATTAATGTTTATTGCATTACTTTAGTGCCATGGGTGTTACCATGATAGTATTTAGTATTTGTGTGAATGAAAATGTGCAACTTTTAGTACCTTCTCATCTTGTGGAAAAGTTGCTTTTGATGATATTTAATTCATCATGTGACTTTCTCATCACCATCCATTTTTTTTTTTGTCAGTGTCAGTGTAGGTACAAAACAGATATTAGTACTTCAATAGATAAGTTTAGAGCCAGATTCCGTGTCTGGTGGAGAGCTCCTGCCTCAAGTGGAGGAGTTCAAGTATCTTGGGGTTTTGTTCACGAGTGAGGGAAGGAAGGAGCGTGAGGTTGACAGACGGATCGGTGCAGCTTCTGCAGTAATGCGGTCGATGTACCGGTCTGTCGTGGTGAAGAAGGAGCTGAGCTGCAAGGCGAAGCTCTCGATTTACCGGTCGATCTACGTTCCTACTCTCACCTATGGTCATGAGCTTTCATGACCGAAAGAATGAGATCCCGGATACAGGCGGCCGAAATGAGCTTTCTCCGCCGGGTGGCAGGGCGCTCCCTTAGAGATAGGGTGAGGAGCTCGGTCACTCGGGAGGAGCTCAAAGTAGATCCGTTGCTCCTTCACATCGAGAGGAGTCAGCTGAGGTGGCTCGGGCATCTGTTTCGGATGCCTCCTGAACGCCTCCCTAGGGAGGTGTTCCGGGCATGTCCCACTGGGAGAAGGCCCCGGATAAGACCTAGGACACGCTGGAAAGACTATGTCTCTCGGCTGGCCTGGGAACGCCTCGGTGTTCCCCTGGAAGAGCTGGAGGAAGTGTCTGGGCAGAGGGAAGTCTGGGAGTCTCTGCTTAGACTGCTGCCCCCCGCGACCCGGCCCCGGATAAGCGGTAGAAAATGAATGAATGAATGAATGAATAGATAAGTTTAATGAAATTACTGTAATTTGTACTGTAAATTTAAATTAAATCGTATTTTTTATTGTAAATTTCTGGCAACCACAGCTTTTTTTTTCTACAGTGTATCATTAAATCATTATCTTATAAATGCATGCTTATTATTATAAAAAAATTGAGGAAAAAAATAAGCCCAGATCATACAGTGCATCTATTTGTTTTAGTAATATGCCATAATTCAAAGCATTTTAAAAAATAAAACTCCAAAGAAAAATTTCCAAAGAAAAATACAGTTTTGGTGTTTCGCCGGGAACAAACCTTTCCTTCCAACAAGTGGAAAAAAAAATGTGTTGTTGGGGGAATTTTTAAGGCAGCCGTTTTTCCGCCTAAGGCATCAGTTTACATGTGGGGGAGCACCGCACACATTTTAGCGCTTCCACATTGGACGAGTGATTTTGCCATGGTGTGCCTGAACCTAATGACCCTACACTCCCTACAACCGCTTGTTTATCAGGGACCAGTATGTTTCCAGTTCACACACAGGTAACAATAACCCTTCAGTGCTCCACCACTGAACATATCACACCTCTACATCTACACTTTGTGTACATGACAACAATAAAAGCAGCTGAGGTGTTGTAATTGTAGTAGTGCTTCTATGAAAACATAATGGCAGAATGGCGATCCGTAAAATAAAATTGAGACATCTGCATTTAGACTGAACCATGAAAAGCCTCCTGACACCATAATCAGTGTTCTTGATTTCATTTATTTGGATAATAATTAGAGTATGTGTTTACAGTAATCGAAATTTCTCCTGGTTCCATTGTGTTGTCACAATCTGTAGCTGTATAATTACGGCAGATTATAATTACGGTGATTAGAGAGTGGCCTAATAATTATGATTATGATTGCCATTCTGCAAGAGGATGAGCAACACCCAACATTTCACTGAATAAAGACACGTCTTTCCATTCAATGGGAAACGGTCTGATCTGTCTTTAATCTACTAGTTGAAACTAAAGTAAAGCTTTACCAAAACGTGACCACAATATGTGCTTCTTTCCATATTCATAACCACTCAAAACTCTGAGACACACAAAGCAGTTCTTTGGAAATTTCATGATGTTGATCCTCGGTAAACCAGACAGTGGCTGTGTTTTCTCATGCTTCAGCTTTAGGCAACATGGTCCACTCTGTTTAATTAAGCAGTGGAAGCCTCAAACCAGCACGAGCTCCACAAAGGATCAAGAGCCAAAGGCCAAGAGGTGGGCAGCTACATAAACTTTGTCCACTGATTCCACATGATCCCTTTGTATCCCTGTGGATTTCACGGTGGATTGAGGGGCCTGCCATAAATCCTGAATTGTAATCTTTGAACACACACAATGGTCTTCCGAGAGTGAAATTCTACTACGGGAGGCTGGAAATCTTGTTAATAGTGCAAGAATTCCATGCAAACTAATAATGAGTCTGAGAAAGGCCGACTATGTATAGATAAAGGAAGATTAATATGTCAAGCTACTGTAAGGAATGACATAAGTGATGTCGAAATGACAGATTTAATTGCATCGGAAAGAAAGAGAGGGACAACAGCTTGTCACTAGAGCAACATTGTATCTTATTTACCCCTAAAAGGTGCATATTAGTATCTTTGAGTAATACAGTATGTACCCGCAACATGATCTCATGAGAATATGTGTGTATTTTTACATAAAGTTTGGTTCTACCACACGTACATTTACTTACATTTTTTTTTCACACAAAAAGGTACAATATCGGCACATTTCTAGTAGTACAATATAAAAAAGACTTCCATATTAAAAGCTGTTTACATATCCAAGAGTGAATGTTTATGAATTCTCACGGTATTAAAATCGTGGTATTAATGTTTTAAATAAGTTGCATTCAATTGTCTTATCAATACATGTTTTTAGTCGAATTTTTTTGAATGCAGTTTACTCATATGAAGTAACATTTCTGTTCGTGACTTATGGATAACGTAATGTTAAACAAGACTACACTTTGAAACCTTAAAATGAATACAATTTCTGTAATTGTTTAACCATTTTGTAATATTTAGTTTGTTTGCTGTGAGACACCGAAGGTGTTTTCTCCTATGCAGCAACTGACAATACAACCATAAGATACACCAAAACACAACATAAATTCACAAATCACATCAATTTTATTTGTTCGCTGTCCTCCAAATCTTTAGAATCCATATGTGAATGAGCGAGTCAGCAAATGAGATCCAAGTGCAGCTTTATTTACAGAAGTGGTGAGACAGGCAATGGTTAACTCAACAGCAAACAGAGTGGCAAGGAACAGGCAGGCTCGTAGTGGTAATCCAGGCAAATGGTCAATAGGCAGGCAGATAAACAACAGAACGGGAAACAGACAGGGTCAGGAAACGGGCAGACAAAACAAGGAATAAACGCTCAGAATCGCAATACAGTTATCGACAAGACTTTGCAAATGACATATGCTTGAACGGTCTCTTAAATAGTGTACTAGATTGTTTGCAGCTGAGCTATAATCAACATAAGGGACTTATGGGAAATGTAGTGTGGTGTATGGAGTCCATGATATGAGCGGGCGACCTGGCAGGTGGATGGAGGACAACGGAACGGATTCATAACAATATGTTTGTAAGGAACTGATCCAAATTCAGCCCTTTATCTAGTGATCTTCATCTTCATTCTCAGCAGTGACTGTCACAGTCAAGCCCGCGCTCCTTTTGATTCATATTTGAAAGTTGCGCTTGAGAAGCGTTACGACAAGGTTTACAGCACTGATATCGAACGCTCATTGGTTCTCAACTACTTCGTCACAGATTGACATTTGAAATGAGTGCGCGTCTTTACGGAGAGAAGCTGGATTCATATTTTCATGGATTAATAACTAAAAATTTGCTTTGTACCCGATAATAAATTATTATCGCCACTCATCATCACTTGAACTACTTTTGGTATCACTTTTGACATTTTCACTAGTTTGTCTGTATTTCTTTTATTTATAACAGTGTAGTTTTAAGAAAGGGTTATAGGTTTAAGGGTAGTTGTGGGATTAGAGGCTCAAAATATTGTTTTAATGTTAATATTTTTTCTAAAATTTCTGTCCATTATGTTTTATTCTTTTAACATTCTGTATAAAATGAGTAAGTTTAGGTTCAGGATGGGGTTTAGGAATCTTACATTTATCTACAAAATGATAAAAGGGAAATTATACATATATCTTTATTACATGCAAGATTCGTAAATATTTTATGTGTTTTTGCTGTAAAAATTATTTTTATGTTTTAGTGCTATAAATATGTCAATATTATACGTTTCAGCATCTTTCTAAACGTACAAAAATGTATGTTTTGTGTATTTGCGAGTTTCGTTACATATTAACAACTAGACCAGACTGCTATGCAAGTATTTTTTTCAATCTTAACTCTCATTATAGTATTAGTAAAATGTATAGACTGTTAGCAAAGTTGCTTACAGTCGGTAGAATATTTTGGTGGTCCCCAACAGACAAAGTCTTAGCAGATATTAAACAGAGGGTCTACTAATACTCTAATGAGAGAAACTTTAGTACTATAGTCACAAAGTTACTTATAATTAGTAGAATATCTAAACTGGACCATCGAAATAAAGTGTTACCAATGTTTTTTACACAAGAGAGTCTATAGCTTGAAAGAAACAGGTTACTCTATAATTTAATGTACAGAAAATACTAACTAACCAAACAAATAAATGTGTAATTATTAATGTTTTAATGGTGAGTGTTTTAATATTAAAACATTTAATATTTTTGATCATTTCCAACCTAAGAAAACATTGAAATATTTTTAGCCCTTGTTAGGATTTACCGAAGACTCCTGGTTTTAACAGCGACTGTTAATTAGGTTGATACAAAGTCTGCTGCCAGCAGAGTAATAGACATCAAATGAACAGCTAAAGAAGATGTCTAATTTAGTGCCCATGAGCTCAGCTCCTAACCCTCTCATCTGCCTCCCCCTACTCCTCATATAGCCATTCAGGAGGCTTTTCCCCCTTTGTTGACCCATCTGAGCCCCCTTCCCCTGTAATAGCATTTCTAAAGACCTGCTGCCATCGTGAGGGCTGCGTTTACTAGTCAACAGCACAGACTAGCCCTCTTCTTATATGGCCCTCATGGAATCATCCACAGAAAGTGCAACAGATTTCCACAAGATTGGAAAACAAATAGGTCATTCACACATTATGCATGCCTCACAGCTTGTGCATTTGTTTATATGATATTTAGAAAAAGATGATTATGCTTCCAGCTAAGGGATCAAGGTTTGGCTGGTTCAGATGGTGATTGACAAAAGTATTGAGACAGCTGACCATGACGTATTCTAAATACATTAATATGGATTTTTTGTCCATTCATCCAGTAAAACATGTATGAGGTCAGGCACTGATGTTGGACAAGAAGTTTGATAGGGTTGAGCTCAGGGCTCTGTGCTGGCCAGTCAAGTTCTTCCACACCAAACTCATCCAACCATGTGTTTATGGACCTCGCTTTGTGCCCTGTGCACAATGCAGTCAGGTAATGTTCACCTGGCATCCATCAAACCCAGACTTGCCAATCAGACTGCCAAACAGAGAAGAGTCACAGAACACATTTCCACTGCTTCAGAGTCCAGTGGCGGCGTACTTTACACCACTCCATCCAACGTTTGGCATTGTAGTGATGTGAGGCTATGAAAACCCATTCCATGAAGCTCCCGCCACACAGTATTTGTGCTGATATTAATGCCAGTGGACGTTTGGAACTCTTCAGCTATGGAATCAGCAGAGCGTTGATGACTTTTACAGACTAAAAATGTTCCCAAATGCTTCCACTTTCCAATTATACCACTTACAGTTGACAGTGGAATGTCTAACAGAGATAAAATTTGATGAACTGATTTATTGCATCCCATCACAAAACCATGCTTGAATTCACCGAGCTCTTCAGAACGACCCATTTTTTTCCACAAATGTTTGAGAAACTCATGGATAGGTGTTTGATTTTGTACACCTGTGGGAATGGGTCTGATTGAAATGCCTGAATTCAAGAATTAAAAGTTGTGTCTGAATACTTTTGTCCATAGTGCATTTTGTCAGTTTAGTTTGGCTCTTCGTGTTTAGTTTCTTTGCTTTTTTAGTCCTTGTTCAGTTGTTACTATGGTTACAAATCTGTTACCCACACGTGCTCCTTGTTTTACCTCTCATTTAGGGTCCGTTTACATGTACTAAAAATGGAAAGGTTTTTTCTTTGCGTTTTTCAGGTACAGACGTCAACACTGTCAAAACGGTCCTCATTCACACAGATATGCTAAAATACCTAAAAAACGCCATGTTTTTCATGGTAGGCCAGTGGTTGGCGATGTCACTTTGTGACATTATTTGACTATAAACTGAACAAGTAGGGTGAATTCAGGTTAATTGGGACATTTTTTTCCAAGTCATCTCAATGGCAAAAAGTGTCCCAATCACGTGAATATAATGCACATGCACACAACGTCACCATTTTCACACATTTGCGTTTTTGAAGTTTACATGGGCACAGTAATGGTATCATTTTCAAAAACTTGCACTTTGAAACCCAGCTTGCGTTTTCAGGCCCACAAAATGCTGTTGTTGTGTAAATGAATGATTTTCACAACATGGTGTCGAATAAATGGCCCCTCTGCAAGGCTGTTGTTCTTGAAGAACTGATTTTGACACCCCTGATTTAAGATCTATGAATGCAGCTTATGAATATTTACAAAAGAGCTTCAAATATTAAATGGTGGACAAAAACAAAATGCACATGAAAAATGTTCTCAGGAAATGGAGAGGTGGGGGAAAAGCGCAAGCGACATCAAAAACTATGCCTTGGCTTTTAAGAGTGCACAATTCCCAAGCTAACAAACAGTCAGAGACAATCCTTGCCTCCCAATTTGCATGCTATACGTCCTAAACAGTATGTGAGATTGGGATAAGCGTAACGCTATCTGTGTTATATTTCATCTGCATCATTATTCTCAACTTATATAAAGGTACAAATAGCAAAACAGTTGCATTTGTCCATTAACCATCCTATGCTATTTGTTTTCTCTCCAGTACAATTGGATGGATAGGTTTAGTAGTGTAAAATTAATTAAATAAAATCTGGAGTGTGTATATGAAGATTTTAACTGACAGGATGATTTATGGTGACAGAATGTACATATGCAACAGAGCACAATTATGAAGTGGCAGTTGTACCAAAGTTTGCTTACTTTTTTGCTACACATTCAAAGGTATCAGCTCTGTCCTACATTCTTTTAGGGCAAATGGGGATGCAGCAAGAAAGAGAAGAAGATGGAGCCATTCTCTCCAGCACAATGGAGCCCAAACCCATGCACTGCTGCAGGAAAATCATTCAGATCTAGCTCGCTTAATGGAAGCGGAGCTCAATGCAGCATGTGGCATGGAATAAAAAAAAGCACTGACATTTATTGGTTACGGGAGTGATGGGTAACTATGACTCCCTGCTGTTTTAACTGGATCACAGAGGGTTACCGTCCCCCTGCTGCACCATAAGAGGGTCATCAGGCTCTTGTCATGGTCTCACTTTGAGCTCACGGCTGATCCTCCTAACCAACCTTTGTGAAAAAGAAGTACACTTATGCATACTTATAATGAAAATAATGCTTTAAGCCCTGGTTTCACAGACAAGGTTTAGTTCACCCAAAAATGAAAGTTCTGTCATTTATTACTCACCCTCATGTCGTTCTACACCTGTAAGACCTTCGTTCATCTTCGGAACACAAATTGCGATATTTTTGATGAAATCCGATGGCTCAGTGAGTCTCTATTGCCAGCAAGACAATTAACACTTTCATATGCCCAAAAAGATACTAAAACATATTTAATACAGTCCAAGTGAGTACAGTGGTTCAACCTTAAAATTATCTAGTGATGGCCGATTTCAAAACACTGCTTTGAAGCTTTACGAATCTTTTGTTTCGAATCAGCACACGTAGTTTAATGAAGGGAAAAATGGTTTGGTCTAAAAAGGTTATAACTAGTCTCTTAATGAGCAATAGGTGTGTTTTCAATGTAACGTGCAATAAACCAATCAGAGTCTCATCTCCCATTCCCTTTAAAAGCCAGTTACATTCACATCATGGCGAATTCGCTGTTTACATGGCGGAATTTGCAAGCGTAAAAACTGAAAAACTGAAATCGAGGGTGTAGAACGAGGGTGAGCAATTAACGACAGAATTATTATTTTGGGGTGAACTAACCCTTTAAGTTAAATGCATGTTTGAGCAGTTTTAACTGAAAGTAACTTGCACTTTGCATTCGACATGTTGAATCGGCGTCGGTGAGAGAGAGAACTCTGATTGGCTGTTCAGTATAGCAAACGAGTCAGTTCACGAGAATTTAAGCAAAAGTTATGAAACGGCATGACGGCACAGACAGAAGGTTGTTCTAATTTCACGTCACGTCGACGAGAGCAAATCCCGCAGTCTGCTTTCGTCGCCACTAGTTCGTCAGGGTCGGCTTGGTGTGTCCTGGCTTTAGGTGGATTTTATTTCATTAATATTATATTATCTGCAAATAAGTTTTTTTAATATGCTTTTAGTATTTGAAGTACAGGTTCAATAGAGTCAGGTGCACTTTTTCCAGACGGGAAGGTGTGTGAGTGACAGGTGGTCTTAATACATCACGTGCCATTGAGAGAAAAGCGGTTCATTCTTGATAGCAAGTCTCATGGCTCGGAAATAACAGAGAAAAATACCACAACATGCAGCACAGATGTTTTAAACACAGGTCAAGAGTGATAAGTACAATCAGCATATGCCAGAAAAGATAATGGCAAAAAATGTCAGAAGGCCCCTTGAAATGAGGAAGAAATGAGCGACACAGAGGGCAGGTCCACAGAGGGAGATTAATAGAGCGGCGAGACCCACACATACTTCCAACGGCACAAGAAAGCAAATGAGACTGAAAGTACATTTACATGCGTGGCAAAGTGTAGGAGAAACCACATTACAGCCGCCTGGGCTCATACAGGCAGAATAGCAATATGCTATGCTAATCTTTTTGTTGTTGTGATGGATTGTTCCGGTTATTGTCATGATCCTGGTGATATGACCATGGATGAACGGTGAACAAAGATTTGAAGTTGCATGGTGAAATTATAGACCTCATGAAATCAAAATCTGTAGGCTGGTGTTAATAGTTGACGTTTAAGATTGAGACATTTACAATTCGCTTATGAAATTTGTATTTTTATATACAAACATGTTTACAATAAACCATATGCACACTTGTGAAAAAGAGCTGTGCTTAACTATTGAATCTGTACTAAAAGAATACATTTACATCACTGTTTCTTAAAGCACTTAAGTACACTTCAACTTGTACATTTTAAATCATTTTGTTTTTAAGAATTTCTGTCGTGCTTTAAAGGTGTACACTTATTTTAATGTAAAAAAAAACTGTAGCATGTTATTTAATATTACAATTAAAGTTACTATATTTTACCGAATTGCTTTATCATTGCAAATATGTAATTACAAATAGATCTAAATACATGACATTCAAGTTACAACACAAATGACATTATAAAAGTATATATCACGCTTGTATGTTCGGCAGTACACTTTATTTCAAAGACAATAAATAATTATGAAATTACACAAAGTAGCTTAATTCCTACTTAAGCGAGTCAAAAAAGCAACAGGAGGCGGGTTTTGCGAAAGGTCAATTGCATTCAATTTAAATTTAAACTATAATAAATTTTCATTTAATTGCAGTCAATAAAGTGTTCAACAACATTGCATTCTGTTCAAACATAAGTATGTTATTATTTCTGTAATAAGTACTCTTTTTAAAAGTATGCTAAAGTGTAACTCTTTTTCACAATGGTACTGATGACTCATCATGCACTAAATAGATTTGTCCAATCAGATGTTCTCTAGAATGAACAGTACTGACTAAATAGTTACAGATAATGCTTAGTGCTGTGACGTAAACTAACATTTAAACTCAAGACCTTCAATATGCCCATTTCATAAGAAAATAAATCAACGCAGGAAAGAAAACTGTAACTGAACTCTGTATAAAGTTCAGACAGAATTGGAACATCTGTACTTCACATGCCTCACCAATTGTGTGTTGGTTTATTATCATTTTGGACAATATGATCATATTTTTAGGTATCGGCATTAAAGAATATGTACAAATAGATTCAAATTGAGAGATGCGCATTTGACACTGTATGCAAATCATGTCAAAAACTGGCAAATGTTTGAAAAGCAGAATCATGAGTAAAATGGTCCTGATTTCCATTATGTTATTTGTAGATTGACTCTGACCTCAGACTCAACTCAATATAGCGCAAACTCCTTCCACTATTAGAAATAGAATAATTGTCAATGCCTCTGTCTAAAAAGAGACAGTATGTGTCCCAGCATGTGGATGAGTGACATGAAAGGCAATCATTTTGAGAAATGTGTATCACTTCCTCTCTCCTCTCCAAACAGAGCGACCTCTGCTTCACCTCCCCCGTCACCTGAGCCAAGCGTGCCGTCACGTCTGTGTCAATAAGGCAATTTGTTTTTCTATTGCCTTCCTTATCAAGGTTAAACTGAATAAATCAATCATTGTCCATGAGGCAAAAGGAGAGAGAGAGAAAGAGAGAGAGAGAGAGAGGAAAAACTTCCTGTCAGAAACTGGGGGTTATAAATAATATGCCAGCAGCAACCAAACACTGCCAATGTGAATTTTCAACATGCAAAAAGGCAATTAACAAGGAAGGAAACCTGAAACAAATGCCTTCTGAAGGTCCTTCCGCCAAATGTAAAATGAGGGGACACCCAGGATCATTTCAGACGTCTGTGTGTTTAAATTACATGCTTTGCGCCCTTGACAGATAGATATTAATATTTTATAAGAGAACTTTGCGAGGGAATGGTGCTTTTTGTTCATTTTCTTCTCAGGAGGCAAGATTTGCAAATAAAAATGGCTCATTTGTACATGACGTTTACTGTTATTCATACTGTCTTATACCTTTTTATTTTAAAACAGAGAATTCCAGTCAGTGACGCTGAGTGTTTATTGCAGCGCAGCTGTGCTAAAATCCACGGCTATGACAAAAAAGTCTGGCCTCCAATCACTCGGCTCTGTCTGTTATTTTTGTTGCATTGCCATGTTCAGTGTTTGTTATGAATTGTAACTGCCTAACTGTGCCCAAGGAAGTGGACTTCACAGTGTAATATTCAGCCATACTAGTCAGATTGCCAAAACATAGGAAGTGGATATTCTCAGTTCAAATAATATCTACAAACACTACTGTGGGGTTAGAAAGGTTTTTAATTTTCTATTTGAAAATATTTTATGTTATTTATTAATGTGATGTCAAGGCTGAATTTTCAGCAGTGGTACTCCAGCCAGTGTACAAGATCCTTCAGAAATCCCTTTAAATAATAATAAAAAATAAATAAATAAAAGTATAATATTATATATAATATTATATATATATATATATATATATATATATATATATATATATATATATATATATATATATATATATATATATATATATAGAGAGAGAGAGAGAGAGAGAGAGAGAGAGAGAGAGAGAGAGAGAGAAGAGAGAGAGAGAGAGAGAGAGAGAGAGAGAGAGAGAGAGAGAGAGAGAGAGAGAGAGAGAGAGAGAGTAATAAATAATATGAACAATAAATATTAATATCATTTTTTAATTTTCATATTAAATTTTATATATATAAAATTTAATATGAAAATTAAAAACTATATTAATATTTATTGTTAATATTATTTATTACTATATATATATATATATATATATATATATATATATATATATATATATATATATATATAATGTTTATGCTCAATAAGGCTGCAATTATTTGATTAGAAATACTGTAAAACCATTAATATCCTGAAATATTATTATTACAGTTTAAAAACTGTTTTCTATTTTTTTTTTATACTATTCTAAGTATTTTATGTTATTTATTAATGTGATGTCAAGGCTGGAAAAAAAAAAAATATATATATATATATATATATATATATATATATATATATATATATATATATATATATATATATATATATATATATATAATAAATAATTGATTAAATTGATTACATAATAAATAATATAAAATATTATATATATATATATATATATATATATATATATATATATATATAAAATATTTTATATTATTTATTTTAAATAAATAACATAACTAATGCATAAATATTAATATATATTATATTTGATGCCATATGTACATTTTATTTTATGAAAATAAATTGTGTATTTACAATGTTTAAAAAAAAAAACAATACGGTGCTGAAGTCCTTCATGTATTGTGAATGTGTGCCAACCCTTGTATGTTACTCATAATATAACACCGCCTCTTATTGCTTTAATTATGGTATTTCTTTTTAGAGTAAAATTAGTCTAAGCCATGGATCAAGAGATCAGGCAGGGATAAACATGGATCAGTATGAATAGCGGAACCACATTATGACTCCAAATAGGACGGATGATTCTGAGACTTTAATTCATCCAGATGTGCCAGATGTTCATGTATGTAAATAAGTGGTGGGGGCAACGTTGTCACCCGCTGACTGAATGTAGCTCACATAATCAACATGCAAGGTCACGGTCCATCCATGGTCACAAACGAATGACTGAGGTTTATATCTGGTCAACTGTAAACCAATCAGCTGGGTCACCCAGGGTGAGCAAGTGTCCAGTCATACATGGTATTTTCATACAAGGGTCACCAGCAGAGCATGAGCATGCCATCCATGCTTCCAAGACATTAACATCCACACCATCGGATGCAGGCTTGATGCACACTGAGCCCAATAAACCTCCCTGGACAGGTTAGTGGGTGCTGAGTATTTAAAGCCTGTCTGGTCCAGGTGCTGTACAAACCCAAGGCACCTTGCTTTGTTTTTATAGGGCCTTTATTGCACAGCTGTTTCAGGGGCTGACACTGCAGTATAATCACCTCCTGACTGAGCGGAGCTCCCATAATCATCATGGCCTCCAGAAAGCCAAAACATAAAACCAGCAAGGGACATAAACTTCCCGCGGCTTGACCGACAGCATGGCAGAAGCATAGCGGTCAACACGATCTACTGAGCTGTCAGCTACCTACATAGGTTGCTGCCTTCTAAAGGGACAGCATAACCATCACAAAACCTCAAAATTTGGAACACTCCACATCTTTGCACAGCTTCCACACACATTAAAGAACCAATAAGCATAAGATAAGCAATTCGAAGTTGATTTCAAGGTTTTTAACAGCACAAAACAAGTTCACAGCATACTCTAAAAAGCATGGTACACAAATACGGTAAAAGAGGAAAAAATACTTTATTGTTTTGAATGTGTACTTGTAGTGTACTTCATATCTTCAAAGTATTGTTTTAAATAATAGAATATCACTACGTAGCCTAATAATGTCAAATTAAAAGTTTTAATTTAAAGTGCATTATGATTTAAGATCTTTTGTCGCACTTTATATAGAAGTACCCTTATTTTGATGTGTTGACAAACATACTAAAGCACAAGTACTTGATTATTAACTTTTGATTGTGATTTGATTAACCTGTTAACTGTCACCCATTCTTTATATTAAAATATATATTGCAGAAAACATCTTTTACTCTAAAACTGCAAGAAAATCAAAGCCTGAACAAGCTGTGTTCCAAATTTTAGGTTGATATCTCAAAAAATTAGCTTTCAGTAAGATTTTCTTTGGGCGCAGCACCAAACGTTTTCACTAGGTGACAACCAAGCTCCATTACTGACCATATAAGCACGCCTCCATTTCCATTTATGGTTTGAGTGATCTGATTTCCATAATTTTCATACAATTTCTGAAGTAGACATCCCATTCAGTTCAGTTTGGCAGAATCTGATATGAATTCAACCTCTAATAAACACATAAAACAACATGCATGTGGGTTATAGCTCAACGCCATATCACAAACGGCGAATATTTTTTATTTTTTTAATATTTAAAAGATTTTCAGACCTTTTTTCTCAAAAAATTGAATGGATGTTATCTTTTGAACTCTTAGCAAGAAAACAAACACCTTTCTACTAATCTTTCATGTTCATCGCTATTTCAAAATGAAGGTCTGAATACGCCTTATGAGTATGAACATATTATTGTTGAAAATTGATTACTGCTCCTATGTAATATATTTTGAAAATCCGTCACCACATATGAAAACTAGAGATTGTGAGCTTTCAAATGATATTACTGTTTTAAATATGTAATGGCAGCCTTTGCACCTAAAATGCCTTCACAGGTAGTTCACTAGGTTTTGGAAGAGAGCAAAAGTCTGGGCCTAAAAAGTTTCTTTAAAAAGATACGTCCATAAACACCGAGACAGGAAGTGACTGAACTCCTCACATTAAAACGATCCTCCCTTCCCTCGTTTTCTGCTCAGAGGTCCCATCATGTCCCACCCCACGTAGAGGAGAAACATTAGCCTCGCTTGGAGCACTCCGCTGCAGCTGAGTGGAAATGCAGTGTGGTGCCACTGTAATCATTGTAATGCATCTCTGTTCTTTTAATTAAGGGATAATGTCCAATTTCATGACGTTTATGAGGTTATAACATTCATTAGCCCTCAACAGATGCTGCAGCTGAATAGCTAACTAGCCTGGAGCAGAGCGGTGCGAGGCCTCCTCCTGGCCGCAGCCGCAAGTCTGCTCCGTTAATGGTCAGGGGGATTCATGACTGCCGTTGTCTCAGACTCTCCCCGCTCACCTAAAGAAATGGGACAGATTTAAAGAGTAGAACCGCTGAACTTCAAACAGCTCATAGCCTTGGCACATAAAACTGGCATTAAAATTTGTGATTGCAATTAAGGCGAAGTTACTTGCAATGAGAATGTCAGAAGCAGTTCTAATCATTTTTATTGTGCCGCTTAATTATTGTTACCCATGCCTTTGCAAGGGCCAAAAGTTTTACAGGCATTACATTTCAACCTATTGCTCCCCGCTTTGCTGACAATCCATAACAGCTCCATAATAGCCAATGGTCTCAAGCTCATCGACAAAATACAAAAAGTCTGAGACAATATTGCAATATTGCAAACTGAAACTATTAAAAATAGTTTATATATATATGTGTGTGTGTGTGTGTGTGTGTGTGTAAATAAATATATAAATAAATATTGATAAACTAATAAAAAAGGGAAAAAACCCAAAACAAAATACTAAAACTTAAATTAAAATTAAAAACTGAAAAATACATTTTGTCCTGTTCAGTTAAAAAATATTCATAAATATTATCATTGTAAACAAAACACAAAAATATCACTTGCCTGAAGTAGCCAGCGAACATGCTTGTATTTTGAATCGTTATAAATTAATACTTTTTAAACTTACAAATTATTTTATCGGCATAACAATTTGAATAAAAAGCTAAATTGAGAAATTAGAAAATTTTAGTATCTCTGTTTCGCTTTAATGACAGCATCACTCAAGCTGCATAAACTCCACAAGTTATTGTAAAACTCCAGCATGATTTGGGAATTTGTGCTTCAAGGGAGGCAAGACAATCTGTCCATCTGTAGAAAATTCCCATGCCCAATATCACAATTTACATTTCATTTGTGACCTATACCTATTATGGCAAATACACTATTTGTGTGAGTGTACATACATACATACATATATATATATATATATATATATATATATATATATATATACATACATACATGCACATGCAGAGCAATGCACCATTATGGTGTGTTGTTTAGGTGTGGATTCATGTAGGCCAATTTCTGACGGGGGCGGATGCTACGGTCTTCCCAAGAGTGAGCTAAGAGCTGCTGGGCAGCTGTCTGGTAATTAATCCCCTCCCAGGTGCTTGGCCCCTGGCATCTGTAAGAGCAGACCCACTACATGAGGGTGGCCTTCAGCCAGCACTGTGGGACGCACATCAATAAGATTCATTACGCCTTATTTAACAGTGCACGCACACACACGACGCGAGCAGCCCACAGACACACCCACTCAGACACTTAAACCAACGTACTGGTTTATTTAGAGCATAATAATGCCAGGTCGGCTTTATTTTAATTTGCTGCTATTTGTTTAACAGTTCAGTGCCGATACTTGTGTCTTTTTCAATAACCGCCTGCAAACAAGTTTAACTATGGATTATGGGTCTTCAATCATAACTCTTTACCACCCTGTGAATAATTCTAACAAAAAAGTGTTTAATTGCATTGAATGTGCTCTTATTGTCACACTCACACACAATGCATGGACTTTGTTTTCCCTTATCTTGCTTTACTTAGTTTGTTGTCATGGTTGTTAATTTGATATGTCATTCTGTTCGGCTGTGCACACCTCATTATCTTCAGTGTTTAAGTTCATGCCTTTCACTACTTAGTTGTCGGGTGTTGTTTATGTCTACGCTTTGGTTTTGGATGCTTATCTCTGGTGGATCATATTATGGGTTTATAACAGACTATTTGGATTTATCTTCATCTTCCTCATTGTGCGTGTGCTTTGTGCAACCAGAGACATTATAGAATAACCAACCACAAAGTGATAGAAGCGGTGTAAGTTTAGTCGTGTGTGTGGGTATGTGAATAATACGTGTTTATTTTTTTATTTTTTTTTGACTAGTTTTTTGTCACAATGGACCTCCCTGCAGTTAGAAGTGGTGTATAAAGTACTTGAAAGCCATTCTTGAGTAAAAGTATAGATATCTTACCAGAAAATGACTTTGGTAGAGGTAAAAGTCAGTGTTTAGAATTTTACTTGAGTAAAAGTTTTAAAGCATGTGATATTTTTTGTACTTAAGTATTGAAAGAAAAAGTACAAGTAAATGCGAAATACAAAAGGAGCAGAAAATATTATTAAATTGTTCTATACACAGTTTGAGCAGCAAATAACTCTATTTTTGTTTTAACTCATACTCTTACATTTTGTTTGCTTTGAATAAAAAAAATGGGAAAATGTTTATTGTAAGTTTTAAATATAAAAAATACTAATTAATTATACCTTTTATCCTTCATGTTAATTCATAGTACATTATAATTAATGTAAGAGACAACTTTAAAATGTTGAATATAATATGTTGAAATTAACAATGAACAACACTTTTATTAACCTTTAATGTTACAAATGGACTCTTATTGTAAAGTATAAATTTAAACAATCATGCTTAAAATGGCATCTTTAAACACAAATGCATATTGTATTCTTTCACTCGTATTCTTTCACTTATTTGCAAAATAAGTGTTGAAGTGCGGATAAAATAGAACTGAAATCAAATACATTTCTGATTTATGTTTCTGTCGGCTGCATGATTAGGATACAATTTAAATATGCATCTTCGCTGGATAACGAATGCATAAACGCGAACAAATGGATATAAACTAATGCAAATAGATGGAAATAATCGTGACATTAAACAGCTGGTGTTTTGTCACATTGTTAAAACCGCTTGAGGTAACGTTACAGCTAATGCTAGCATCCTCTTAGCGTCGATGGGAAACATACAGCTGTTCTCCACTAATGCAGCATCTAGTCAACAAACTAATTACTTTAGCGATATGAAAACATATACTGTAGTGTGCGGTATAGCATACCGCTTTGTCTATGTTTCAAAACCATTTTTGAAGTGTTCAGTTCTGTGCAGTGCGCGGCCTCACGTCACGTGTCAAAACAAACTGTACCAGGCACTAGTGAGTTTTTATTTCGCCTCTAGAGGTCGCTCTAGTACCGCACTCTCCTCAGCCTCTCCGGCAACGGAAAAATCAAACCAACCACGGTTGTGCGAGCACTTGTTTGCACATGCTTGCTTGCAGTCTGTGTTCTTCCTTTTTTATTTTGTAGTAAGTAACAAAAATGCTTTGGAGTAAAAGTATGCCTTTTATTTAGGAAATGTAGTGGAATAAAAGTAAAAGTTGACAGAAATATAAATACTTAAGTAAGTACAGATTTTCCCAAAAAATACTCGAGTTCTGTAACAAAGTATTATTACACCTCTGGCAGTTAGACTGTTGTGCCTTGAGCAGGAGGACCGCTCTCTTGAGGAACATGTGGAAGAGTTCCTCAACCTCTCTAATTTAACATCGTACCCGGACAACTGCCTCTGTTCCTTCCTGCTCGCCGGCGTGAACACCGCCACCAGAGCGCAGTTGTCTGGGGAGGGTCCTCAAGGGAACCTAGCGAAACACCAACATGGAGCCTGAGCAACACATCAACACATGTCCCGGTGCGTGAGCCGGCTTCTTCATCCATCTCGGCGGGAGTGCGAGTGGAGTTTGAGGAGATGGAATGGACCCTTCGCAAAGACCCCGCCCCCTTTAGTTACTGTTGCTTTGTCTGACAAGTCATGCGCTCTCACGCCACACATCATGTTCTCACAAAGTGAAATACATCCCAGAGCAAAAAGGACACTGACAACTGACAGACATATGAAACCGTTTCATATTTAATATATCATAATTTTTGAAAGAATTTTAAACAATAAATAGCATATAGTGTCTCTTTAATGTGTCGTGACAGATCGCTGTAGCTCCTCGTGAACCGATCATCTCTTCATACTAGTTCATTTATAGCATCAAATAAACATGAATGAACATCAGAAGGAATGTTGTGACATGAAAGACGTGCATACACACAATTTTCAAGTTCAAGTTCACCAATGTTAATCTACTAACTCCCCTGACTGCTTTGTCGGACAAAATGGCAGATTCGGGGTTATTATTGGTCAGATCGCCTGTCAATCAAACTGTTTGTGAAGGGTCAATTTGGTCCTGTCTAGACTACTCTTGCTGCAACTAAACATTCAGAAACCTCCTGTTGCATTCTAAAAGTTGTAACTTCTTCTTCTTGATTCACTTCATCTGTGTTGACTCTAGTTCGAACACCACTACAGACATTCTCCAGTTTTGTTGTTGCTGGACTATCCGAAGCACAAGCTGAAAAGGCTCCACCCTTATCTGGAAAGGGGGTGGGAAGCAGTAGCTCATTTGCATTTAAAGGTGCACACACATAAAGAGCGTGTTTTTGCTGAAATTTCACAGACATAATCTGAACTTGGGGACACCAGAGACTTATAATGCATCATGTATAAAAGGGGCATAACAGGTCCTCCTTAAAAGCACAATACGTAAGATTTTTGGATTGATTAAAATATCCAAAAACCACTAGAACGGTGTTATATATTTTGTTGACTTGTGTACTTATATTATCCCAGATTTTTCCAAGAATGTTTAAATCCAAAGAAATAAGCAATTTTAACCAGTTTCCTGTCCCTTGTCATTGTGTCGCCTATCAGTGCGTTTCTCCACATACTTGACTGGAGGAAGCGGAAGCGGCGACTGTGGCATAATAAAAGCTCCACTGCTCTCGAGACGTGTGTTGGGCTCGTCTCTCTTTAGTAATCACTCCAGCAGCCTCGCTCAGCTCCCAGAGCACTCGGCCCTGCTCTGCTTCATATTACAGTAACGTCAATCATCTCATCCATGAACACGATTTCTGCCTGTCGAATTCTTATCCACCGGCTATGAGGTGAAGGCGACAACTCGCATGATTCCGCGATCAATCTTAGCGACATCAAGTTACGCCTTTGTTTTGAACAGACGACCTCTAGTGGTAAAATATTACATATTGTACCTTTAAGGCTGTTTCAAAAAATGTGCGATTGGGGGGTGACTGTAAAAAGTGCACTTAGTAATCATGTCAAATTATGTCTTAATCTTTTGTTATGCTTTAAAGAAGTACACTTATTTTGATGAGATGACTAACACACTAAAACACAAAGTATTAAAGTACTTGAAAACATTACATTCACGTTGCAATTAAGTATATTCTTTTAAAGCATAATATTTGCATAATAAGGGTGAATAGGAGCATTAGCAGGTTCAACGAGTAATGGAAAATGTCAGGATTTGTTTATCACTAACATGTATACAGCTCTTCTGCTTCCAAGTAGTTTTTGACTACTTCATTCTGCAACAATCTACCTCTATTCCTCTAGTTTGGTGTCTTAGTCATGGTGTGTGTGTGTACTGAAAGTGAGTTTAAGTGTCCTTGGGTGAAGGGGGTTCCTGAGGAGTTAATGGCAAGGCGCTATGACTAATGGGGAAAAACCGTGACAAAATAAGACAAATGGTGTTGGCCAACTTCATTACCTTACTGACAGCTTGACAGCGTCATTGTTTAATGTGGTATTTTTCATCTACATCTCATTTTGTTGCAATAGAGACTATTTAAGTTCTTGAAAATGGACAGATATCACTTCTGATGGTCAGGTCTCATACCTTCACGTGCAGATGTATGAATGTATAAATAGTTTTAGGTTCATTACTACTACAGAGTACTCATGCACAATGTCTATAATGATTATCAAAGATGTTAGTTGGTGTCTGTAGTTTCTACTGGACAGACTATCATTCATGGCAGGGGATTTGGGAGGGTCAGACTCTGTTAATTATAACTTTATTATTATATTCTTTTGGAAACGGGTTAAAGAATTAAAAGGATGGAAGTTATATGCATACAAGGAAGTGTTTGTTATTATCGGATGGATGGGTGGGAATGGAACTGACTTACATCCATACACTTAGATGGTAGGACTTTAGGCTCAACGCTGGTGGTGAGATGATCTGAATAAAGACTAAATAAAGCATAAAGTCAGCTCAATATCAGTGATGTAAATTTTTCATGACTGGAGGTCATAGGGGCTACTGTAATCTCAGGACGAGAGACTGCCGTTAGTATCAGCTGTCTCTTGTCTTTGACCATCATATACATTATTAATCTGCTGGGCACTTTTTCGTAAAGAGAGACCTTGGTTTGTTTTTATTTTTCATGAAATTACACAAATTTAGTCCAGGAATATTGAATCTAGTGTAAATAATGCATGAGTCTTCAGGAGGTTTGCTTTCACTTAACACAAGACACTCTCTTGATGTGGGTTGCTGTGTTCATTGACAAACGATGCCAGTGGATGAACCGTGTGTGAATGCGGTTCTAATGGAAGTGCCTTTTAGATGGCGTCTCAGATAGTTACTCCAGAACTGATGCATTACATCTCACTTATTCTGTAAATATTGGATAATTCAGTACAGGCTGAAAAGTAAATTAAGTGCCACACAATGGCAATAGAAATTTAAGATGGGAAGATGGGATGTCAAAACAAGAACACCTAGTTAACCTGGATAACAAATGGGTAAAGTACTTTGCAGGAGGTCAAGGCTCATAAGCAGTTCAATAACTTGAGGAATGCAAAAAAAAAAAAAAAAAAAAGAAGAGAGAAAAAAGAAAAAAAATTGCAGGAAATTAAAGGATCACACTAATTTTGGGATCACCAATTTGTTTCTTCCCACAAACACACACACATATATATATACATACATATATATACATATACATATATATATATATATACATACACACACTCATATACATATACACATATATAATTTCTAATAAAATATGGCTATTTTAGGACCATTTATTTATTTTTCTGTGTCACAACATTTTTTTAAGACAATTAAGCCCACTATTACCCAAAAGTCTTATTAACATAATGCATTTATTGTTTCCTTCTCTCTCTTTTTAAAATAATTCTCTGCGATGATTCTCAATAGATTTCTGGAATACAGTATTTTTTTGAGCTTGCTGTGGAAATTGACACATAAAAAGGCAAAAGCTCTTCTTAAAGGAAGCAATAATTTCAATGAATTTCTAATTTTTTTTCCTATGGATTTTCATGAAATTCCACTACAGGGTATACAAAAAGTTGGAGTAGCTATTAGAAAATATCTGCGCTGCGCACACACTCAACAACATCCACAAACATCCAGCATAATTAAGAGAGGTCTGAATCCAGTCAGGTAAAAATAAATCTGCCTAAGTAGAGTCCTGCTCTATGATTTGATGTCTCTGCAGCTCATTTCTGTGTAAATGTAGCACAGCCCAGCTCCCACCAGCGCTGTATTTAAGCCCCAGAGTCGTCGTCGCCTCCTCCTGCGAGGGAGAATCCATTAAAATCTCCCGGGAATAGCGAGGTAGCACAGCTGCCGCCCTGTGAGGCAAAAAAAAAAGTGTTGTGTTTGCAGATTGTGTGTTATTGTAGCGGTTTCTCCTCTTCTTCTTCGTCTTCTCCATTTCCTCCCTCTCATCTGAATCTATCTATGTGCTATATTTGTCCGCATTTCCTGTTTTATTGTTATGGAGAATGCGACTTGGACCATTACACAGCTACAATTCATGCAAATATCGAAACCGGCAACACAACTTTTTGAGCTTGGTGCCTTCCAGAATAGAAATCAGCCACCTGCCCCGAACAACTCTCCTCCCTCCAAATTTCAGACAACATCTCAAAACTGTAAGAGGTTATGCGGCTTTTCTGAGCCATATATGTGTATATGTATATGTATATGTAGATGTATATAATATATATATATACATTTTCTCCCCAGAGATCTGAAAAGGTCTCAAGCAGCGTCTACAGGAGAGATTCAATGATACCTTTGTACAACACAACAAAAGTCTTATGATGTTCAACCAAAGAAAAGTCACTGAATAAAAGCCACTGTATCAAAGCTTTCATTTGGCACACCTGACGCACTCATTTCAAGGTCTACAATTCCCACCGAAGAATAAGAGTGAAAAAAAATAGCTGAGATATAATCAAGGGAAATTTCTTCTGATTTCTCCAGTCCTGAATTCAGGTTTCGATTACCCCGTCAATTATGTCACTTTCTACATTTATTCTAATATTGCATTAATTGACGCTTTTTAACATCCGACTTGAGACAGCGCAGACGCCATGTCATGTCATGTCATGCCATCTTCTCGGCTGCAGGAGCTCTGATGATGACACAGGTGTTTCACGATTGGCCGGATTCCCCGTACGACAAAGATCACATATGTTTCTTGTTATTCTAACACCTTCAGTTCCACTAATGCTCACAAATCTGTATTTTTATAACAGTTGAAGCTTTTTTCATGTCGTAATGTTATATTGTGTCATGTTTATCAAAATAAAACTGATAAAAAAAAACAAGACCCCACTTCAATGGTACTTATTGTCTTATGCTGAACATAATTCTTGTACAAAACAGGGTCTGTATTAAGCAGTACATAAAGTATTGAATGAAAACAAGCACTAACTCTCTCCGATCGGGTACATCCAGCCGCAGCCGAAATCAAACACACCTCTTGTGGCTCTTGTGGGACTTGTGACCAGTTGCGTAAGGCTAAATATTCAAGTGTATCGTTTGAATGAGATGCGTTACTGTGTGCATTCAAGGACACTCTCAGACCACATTTGGTCAAATGTTTTATATATGATTAAATGAAAATTTTAAATGAAATTGATCACATAACTTAGATTTTTTCATACAAACTCTATTTTAAAGGATTACTGAACTATTGAATGTAGAAAAATCTGACATTGCAATGTCAAGTTTGGTACTATGGGTCCAACTAGCAGGTATGCTCAGGGGTTTTTTTTTTTTTCTTTTGAAGTTTCTTCCATTTCTATTAGTATATGCAACTTATTTCGGTACATTTAAAGAAGTAGCTTTATATGACCTTTTCAGTTTCTTGAACAAACTGAGGAAGTTCTACAGAATGTGTTTTTTTTTTTTGTCACCTCGGAAATTAATTTCTGCTCTTGACCGCTAAGTGTTTTTTAAGAGATGTTATTGCACAGCTTAACTCAAGCATATTGAGCTTGGACCGTAATAAAAAACATTATTTTGGAATTCATATTACTTATTATATTGCATTTAATAAAAGCACAAACCAATTCTAAAAGTTAAATTGACTTTTGTTTCCAAGTTGAGTATACTCAAAGTACTAAAGCTGCTAGCCTCAGTTTTTGAGTAATCTCAACTTAAGATACTATAACAACACTAAAAACAATAAAATAAATTTAACAGCATAAGATATAACATAAACCCCTAATGCACATAACTAATAATAATTAAAAAAAAAAAAAAACATCAAATGTGAGATTTCTGGGAATGTCAATTTACGGTTTGTCCCATTAGATCCATTACAGTTCTTCTTCACCATATACAGTGAAGGAACTTACCATTGACCCATCGCCGGCAGTTTGATTGACAGATGATCTGACCAATCATAACCCGGATTCCGCCATTTTATCCGACAAAGCAGTCAGGGGAGTTTGTAGATTAACGTTGGTGAACTTGAACTTGAAAAATTGTGTGTACTCACGTCTTTCACGTCACAACATTCCTTCTGATGTTCATTCATGTTTATTTGATGCTATAAATGAACTAGTATGAAGAGATGATCGCTTCACAAGCCGCTTGAACTGAGGAGCTAAAGCGATCTGTCACGACACATTCAACTTATTTAAAAAATAGCAATATTTTAAATATGAAACGTCTTGTCTGTCGACGCGTTGTCAGTGTCCTCTTTGCTCCGGGATGTATTTTTCACTGTGAGAACATGATGTGTGGCGTGAGAGTGCATGGCTTGTCTGTCCAAACAGTCAATTAACAGGTTTTTACTGTAGCCTTATGGTCATTTTACAGTCTAGTAAGAGTGTTAAAGTGATCGTTCATAGCTCTTCATTTATTCAACCACATGCCCAAACCCATAAGACTTTTGTTCAAAAATTCAAATGACGAAACGTCATTGTAAATGTAATCCACATGAATCAAACGGTTTAATCCAAGTCTTCTGAAGTGACAGGATTGCTTTACATGATGAACATTTAATTTAGCCAAATCAATGCACATACATAGAGCACATCAAATATGGTAACCAGAAGCTCAAACATACTTCCTTGCTCACTTATTCCGAAATTCCTTTTTCATCGCGTACAATATGGCTATTTAATTCTAAGACTAACTAACAACCCATAACAATGAAAAGCATTAAATGTGGTCTTCAAATTATTACAGTTCTTGCAGGAATCTAACCATTATTGTCTAGCAATTGGCTTTCATTTAGTAAAGCTCTTAGAAATACCTCATTTCTGTCTAATGCACACTGACTGAGGTTTGATGATCAACACAACAGCCACAGCACCATCAGAACTGGATGTTTAAAATAAATGACTGTGCAGCGCAAAAGCCAGTTGTTTCTCATGACCGGTTTGAAATTGGATTTTCTTTTGTTCAGTAGTCTGTGAATGTGTTAAACATACAGTGTTTGTCTAGTCTCTTCAGGCCTAAACTAAATCACGGCTGGCATTCCATCAGCGTTGTTTCTTTGAAGATACCTCCTTGATCCCGCATTTTCATTTTTTGTCTTATGTGGAATCCATCTTTACCTATTTTATGCTGCCACAAGGAATATTAATGCAGCGTCTCTCAGAAAAGTGGTGTCTCATCACTGGAGAGATAACATTGTTAGAAGCCCATATCCAAACAATAGCGCATTGAAGGCTTTTTTTTTTTTATTGGCATCGCTGAGTACGCAACTTATGTGTCCCGCTCTGCTTTCTCAAATCAGGATGGGATATTATCATCCTTGCTTTTCCCTTGCTGATGAAAGAAACCAAATATAATCTTGATGCAAAATTTCTCCAGACACGCGGGATGACAGATATTACCATGCAGGATAACATTTGTTGTCGGTTGATTACGCTAATGAGAATGCACATGAATATGAACTGCTTAAATGTTATTGAAATTAGGCTTAATTGCTGATGGCACCTCAGGTTAATTTGTATTCCCTTGCCCAAATGTGTGTTTGTGGATGCAGCTAAGGGTTTGTTACAGCTCTTATTTAGTAAGGGGGAGTGAGCGGGGTACACAGCGAGGACGGGGTCCGATAGAGGTTGGTGTGCAGATGATGAGCTTCTTCTTGCATCAAATATAATATAATTAACAAAAGCATCAAATATAATATAATTAAAAATATAGAAATATAAATAATAAATAATAATATATAATAAATAATATAAGTAATAAATGTGCAATATTTATTATTTATATTATATATATATATATATATATATATATATATATATATATTATTTATTATTTATAATTCTATATTTTTAATTATATTATATTTGTTGCTTTTGTGCGAAGAATTATATATATATATATATATATATATATATATATATATATATATATATATATATATATATATATATTATTTATATATATTATTTATATATATTTATTTATTTAGCTGAAATTTCATTTGCTTTTTTCGCTTACAGATGACAACGTTGTGTACTGTAAATGATCCCAGTTCAAAAAGATATGCAAAAGCTATTAAAAAACGCTGCATTATGCATGCCAGGCCAGTAGTTGGCGATGTTGCTTTGTAAAGAAACATTACACTAAACACAAAATACACGTGGACATGACTTCACCCCTTACACAAATTTGCATTTTAGTTGTTTACATGGAGACGATAAAGGTATAGTTTTCAAAAACTTACACTTTGAAACAGAATTTCAAAAAAAACTGCGTTTTCAGGCTGCCAAAACACCGTTTTAACACCGGCCAAAACGCAGAAAAAGTTTTGCAATTGTAGTTGAAAACTGTGTCGCGTAAACAATCCCTAAATGTGATTTTTCTTTTTTAGTAGAAAGACTGAAATGGTGTTTTTCTTCGTAAAACACACTCTAATAATCTTCAAAAAAAATAAAAAATAAAAAGAAATATATATATATAATTTTACTTTCTTTTTTTTTTACAGTTAGTGTTGAGCCTGCAATCTCAGGCAGCAACATGCAACCTGGTTGACTGACTAATAATTGCCATTATGTTCCTTTATTTATTGAAGGAAGGATGTCAGATAACAAAGAAAAAAAAATATTGGCGCTTAACCTAATCCAGATACTTTCTTGCGAAATATGTCAAAGAGCTGTTCCATTTCATGTTTGTTTTGTATTGCTTTTCCTTTTAATTATTGATGCAGACTGCTTTTATTCCCATTGAGCATCCCATCAAAGAATAATTAATAGCGGAGGGGAAAACGCTCTTTGATTCCTTTCAGACAGAACCTGTGAGAGCAGTAAAAAAGAGCTGTTTGGCTGAGAACTGAGCGCACATGAAACATGCTGAATGCAGGTTTGGGGAAAAACAAAGCAGGAGGTGATTGGAATAGTCAAATGTAACAGTAAATTTCTTCAATCACAAACACTGATGCCACGTATTCAGCACATTACCGGTAAAGTGCCCACGATAAAAAAAAAAAAAAATGGATCATGTACTGGGAATTTTTCAACAACAACAACGTAAAGATTTCTTGGATTGTCTAACTTGAGTGTCAGTTTGTTAAGAAAACAGAAAAGGTTATATTCATCAAAACATCATTTACAAAGTCACATATAAAGATCACTAAGAATGGTTACTTGAAGCATTTACTAAATACAAACCAAATATCAAGCTAAAACAACTATAAAATCTAAATATTAAGTCCCCCCTGCTTTGACCAAAACAAAAAGTTCCCAGAAATTTACTATAAAAGTACAGCAGCAGCATTACATTATACAGATACACTTACAATACAAAAGTGTCTAATATCTTACCTAAATGTTAAAACCACCTGTGGTGAAAAAGTTTTACATTTTTATAAGTCTATGGTGTTTTAATATGCTTCAAGACAAAATGATTTTCGGTTGAACGTCAGTCAACACCATTCCTAAAAGCTGCAGTTCACCTGTCAGGGAACACCAGACTCGGAGACAGAGATAAGGTTAAACCCAAACAGGGTATTTATTGACAGTGATGAATTTAACAGCAAGCAGGTGAGTAATGGAACAGTCAGAATAATGATGAGCAGATGAATATGAACTAACGGAGTCTCGTTTCCTTTACTAGGGTGATATACTTATGTACTTACTTTAGAGTTAGGGTTTGGAGTGGGGTTAGTTACTTGTAATTATGCATAATTGACTGTTATTACTATAGTAAGTACAGTAGTAACATGTAACCATGTCATCTTAAAATAAAGAGTTACACTTTATTTTAAGGTGTCCGTGTTACAGTGTAATTATACATTTAAGTACCGAGTAATAATAATGAACTATATGTACTTACTATAGCGTTAGGATTGGGATGTTCTTTGGTGTATGACGAAAGCATACGGAACCGTCTCTTATCACTCTCGCGGGACTTTGATGTCATACACCGATTGCTCTGCGCAGCATTGCTTCAAGTCGAACACACCAAGTCTCAAAAACGCAGTTTGAAACCACCCCGTTTCCTACCATCATGTAACCTAATGTAGGTAATAATTTACATGGTTATGCATATACTACATGAAGAAAGGAAGTAGAGTTACATTCAAGTTATTTTAAAGGGGGCCTGTAATGCCCCTTTTACAAGATATATCTCTGGTGTCCGCAGAACGTGTCTGTGAAGTTTCAGCTCAAAATACCCCACAGATCATTTATTATAGCTTGTCAAATTTGCCCCTATTTGGGTGTGAGCAAAAATACGCTTTTTCTGTGTGTGTCCCTTTAAAAGCAAATGAGCTGCTGCCTCTGGCCAGCTTTCCAGAAGAGGGCGGAGATTTAAGAGCTCACACTTTGGTTGCTCAAAAACAACAAAGCCGGAGAATCTCACGCAGCCAAAATGAGGATTGTCAGTGACGGTGTTCAGCCTTACATTGTTCAAACCGGAGTCGGACTCTGATGGAGAGACTCAGGAAGAAGTTACAACTTTCAGAGTGAAACTGGATGTTTCTGAATGATTAGTGGATACATTTATGGAGTTGATTCAACTCATCGACTAGCATGTGTCGTCATGTTAATCTTTTGTGCAAATCCAGCGCTGAATTGACCCTCATCTGTGAAGCAGTCCAGTCCAATAACTCTTCCTCTTCTCTAAAGCAGCCCAACATGGCCTCGCCCCCATTGTTGCGTGTTCTCGGGGGCGGGGTTTATGTAAATTTTAGGGGCTAGTGATGTCACTCATCCAGGAAGTCATTGCAGTGCATTTGTTGTAAACATTAAACAGCGAATTCTTTAAAAAGAAAAATCTTCCTTTGCATTGAACTTTGAGTATCGGAACTTTAAAAAGTGGAAATCATAATCAACAACCCGGGAATGAAGACATTATTTTTTTTTTATAAAAAACCCTTAAATATTTCTTTTCGATTATCAAAGATGAGTTTTAAGAGATGAAATTATTGACTGCAGGGGGACTGTACATTTTTTACCTTTAGGATTATATGACAACCTCCGTAAAAACAGGCGGTAAAGGGAAAACCAGATGATGGGTCAAAGTTAGATTTTCCACAAGCTGAGGCAAATACTGATATATAGAAAAAGAAACTGTTATTTCAATTACGGTAATTTCAATGAATAATTACCGTTATTTCAATTCTTAAAATTATCAAATAAGAGCTGTTTTGTTCAAGACATAAAACTTTCCAAAAGCTTACTCTCCACCTGGTCAAATGTCATTTGTTGACATACAAAAGTCTAAAATCACAAAACACCTCAGATTAAGCCGACAGTATGTTATGAAGGATCGATTGGGCATCCAGTAAAGTCGATCTGTTGGTATGATCCAAAAGCGACGCCAAAGCGTTAAATAATACGTTATAGTCTGCACACGATAATGCTATACTGGCCTCGGGTCTGACCTTTCTTAGTTAATCCTGCTCCTCCAGTCAAGCTATCAGAGACAGCCTACAAATCCTACCCCAGAGTCACCCAAAAACCATAAGGATGTAAACTGTAAGCCTGTGAATACTTGCTGCTCGCCCATTCCTCATTCTTTCTTTAGCTGTACATATATCTTTTGAAGGCAAAGGGCATTCAACAGACTCTTCATCATTATAAAATTCCTCTGCCAATAACAAGTTTCCTGTACGCATAGCTTGTCTTAGCAACCGACATCTCTGCAGACATTAGAGACCTAGTGAGTCTGTCTACTGACCACGCAAATGTTATTTTGTATTCGGGCTGCGGTGCAGATTTGCAGATGTGCAGGAGGATTTTTTGTGGTGTACTAACATGCTTAAAGCAGAGGAGCCATTAAAATAAAGCAACATAGGGTGAGTGGAATGGAAAGACTGTTGGATTTACAGATAAACAATTTTCACTCAGAAATTGCTAATAAATTTTACAAACAGAGAAATTTTGAAGTAGAAAAACTGAAAGAGTACTTTCTTGTAAAACATACTCCAATAATCTTCGGAAACTTTAAATACTATTTTTTACAGAGGGATAGTTTTGAGCATGGAAACTCAGGCAGTAACATGGAGGCTTGACAACTGAAGCGATAATAACAATTAATTTATATGATGCAGCTCAGGGTTTAGGTCAAATAGTAATTTTACGCAGTCAAGTTTCGTAAGAGCCATTGAGTTGTTCTGCTCAGCATCTGTTGAGGATCGAGAACTGATGTTTTTTTTCTTCATGTTTTGAAAAAAAAACTAAACAACTGATTGTCATGATTTTCTTTTAATGCTTTTTGAACATCTGTACTCTTCAGCCAATGCGAACAGAACATTGTACTAAATTGTAACACAGTAGGAAGAAGGAGGCGGGAACCGGCGAACATTCAACGTAATTTTAATAAACTCCAAATAAACAAAACAAAACGAAAGTAAAAGGGCGGCAGTTCCTCACGGCGACACAAACATAATAAAACACAACATAAAGTGCAGGGCTGGTCCTCTCTCGTCCTTCACTGTTGTCGCTGTGACGGAAGCACAAGGAGCGACAAAGACGAGAAAGTGGAGAGAGGGAAAAAAAAAATCTTGGTCCGGTTTCTTTGGTTGCATACGTAACCTGAGGGGTAGTCGTGGCCTAATGGTGAGGGAGTCGGGCTTGTAATCTGAAGGTTGCCGGTTCGATTCCCACGCCGGCAGGAATTGAAAGTGGGGATTGTGAATGAACAGCACTCTCTCCACCTTCAATACCATGACTAAAGTGCTCGAGCAAGACACCTAACCCCTAATTGCTCTCCTTGTAAGTCGCTTTGGATAAAAGCATCTGCTAAATGATGAAAAAATTATGAAAATATTAGTCATCTGGTTTATTAGAAGCAGAAACCGTTCTTTGTTAGAAGTAAGAAGAAACCTCATTGCTTTACTGGCTACTCTCTTCTCTCTCAGATGACATTTTTGTCCTGTGTCAGCCACCATAGCTTCTCTATGTGCTTTGAAAGGAGCAGTTGAGTGAGCCATTGGTTGCAATTCACAACCTCACTAGATGCCTCTAAAATTTACACACTGCACCTTTAACGAATGAGACCTTAATGTAGAGTGTTAGCAAATACCATAGATATAGAAAGACTGTACACTTCTATTAGTTATGAATGGGAGTGTGACAAGCAGGGCGGGCGAGAGCCGTGAGGGAACGGCGTGAGGCCGGTGACGTGAGTGATAATGAGCGTCAGCTGCGCGCTACACCGGTCTCGTATCTCTCACGGAGGAGCTCGGGAAGCATGAAAGAGGAGCGACGACAGTGAAGGACGAGAGAGGACCGGGCCTGGACTTTATGTTGTGTTTTATTTTGTTTGTGTGGGCGGCAGCCGCCGTGAGGAACTGCCGCCCTTTTACTTTCGCTTAATTGTTTGTTTTTGAGTTTATTAAAATTACGTTGAACGTTCGCCGGTTCCCGACTCCTTCTTCCCATTTTTACGAACTGTGTTACAGGGAGAAACTGCAATACTGAAATACGTCCCGCCTTCTAATTAAAAGAGCCAATCTCTGATTGATAAAGACTCACGCTTAGGACTGAACATGCACATTGGCTCGTCTGCCCTGAAAAATAAGCTTTTTAATGCTATTTGAGCATTTGAAACAACATTTATGGGACAGTTCATGTAAGGTTTTGTTGCTGATTTGAAATATGTTATTTAATTGTGAGTTTGTCAAGCAGTTTTTGAGATTTCAGGACTCCCCCATTCATATAGATGGTACTTGGTTTTGAATGCCCATGCATTGCAAATATGCCCGCCGAGTGAATAGAGTTTCCTTGAAAGGGACTTTGGTGTTAGTGACTATTTGAATACTCCCTATACTATAGTATATTTAGTCTTTGCATTATAAAAAAAACAGCATGACCAACTAACATAAATAAAGAATTAATACCCACAAGAGTTAAAATAGTGGCTGTACAGATTGTCTGACAGGCTTAGAAAAAAAGCAGTATTATTACATTCAGTTCCTTATTTTTTTAATCGATATAAGTGTATATTTTTAATACTGACCATTAATTAACTGACAATTTTAAAGGGTTAATTCACCAAAAAAATGAAAACTCTGTCATCATTTACTCCCCTTCATGTCATTCCAAACCTGTAAGACCTTCGTTCATCTTGGGAACACAAATGAAGATATTTGTAATGAAATCTGGGTGACTTCTGTCCCTCCACTCACAGCCTACACAACTATCACTTTCAATCCCCAGAAAGGTAGTAAAGACATGATTAAATAATCCATGCGACTCTAGAGGATTAACCTCAATTTTATGAAGCAACATAAGCGCTTTGTTTGCGAAAAAAAAACAATTTACCACTTTATTTAGAAAAAATTAATCTTCGCGTTCACGAGAGCACCACAGCATAAGCATGTTGTGTTGACGTGAAAGCAGGCGCTGTTGTGTGCACGTGCATCACAAATTAAAATTTTGTAATAATTGTAGGGGGATAGGCTGCCAATTGAAGGAACAGAAAGCTCTCAGATTTCCTTAAAAAAATCTTCATTTGTGTTCTGAAGATGAATGGGGTTTGGAACAACATGAGGTTTTGTAATTAATGACAAAATGTTCATTTTTGGGCGAACTAACCCTTTAAGGATTTAATGCAGTATTCATAACAAAAAACTTTGAATAGAAGCTTCTGTTAACATGCTTTTATTCTGAAGAATTAAGATGCTTTCATGTTTTATGTTATGCCCTGCTCTCTCACGAGGAAACATGTCCAGTCTTTAGCTAAATGTGGGTCGCCGGGTTTGGAAATTCCCTGTGCAGCCTGACAAGTTCACTGGCAGTCTTTTATGAGATGGCCAATTTATCCAACAACGCAGAGCCCATATTCATATGAATAAAACATCTGTCTGCACTGTGAGACTGAAGACAGAGAGAGGAACCAACAGAACAAGTAATGCAAACAGACATGTCAACATAAAGCCCAGACATGATTTGCCAATTTCTTTGTTTGTTTTCCAGCCTTTCTCAGCAGTGGCATGATTGTACTTGACACAGTGAATATACAGCAAAAAGTGTAATTACAAAATGGACCACTAAAATACACAACATTGTTTTCCAGCATGATGTGAGAATGATCCAGATAGAATCTTGTGCTCCAATGGAAGCAAGAACTGGTAAGTGATCTAGAATCCTAAAGACTTTGTTCATGTTATTTTCAAAGTGTTATTTTTTTTTATATATATATAAAACTTCTTGTTTATTTCCAGGATTAAATTTCTCCTAGGTACAATAAATTATGTGTTATTTTAGCAATATTTATATAGTATTTATTAACATTTGGAATTAGCTATTAATTTTTGTCTTACGGGTGTAGAACAACATGAAGGTGATTAATTAATGACAGAATTTTCATTTTTGGGTGAACTAAACCTTTAATCTAACCCTTAATCTTTTAATGTTAATCTCAACATTTACTAATACATTATTAAAATCAAAAGTATCTGTGAACGTAATGCACGGTGAACTAACATGAACAAACAATGAACACCTGGATTTGTATTAACTAACATCAAAAAAGGTTAAGATGGATGCTTTAATTATATATTGTTCATTGTTAGTTCATGTTAACTAATGCATTAACTAATGTTAGCAAATGGGACCTTATTGTAAAGCGCGTTACCAACTAAACATGAAATTCTGCTTTAAAAAAATCTGCATATTTCTTAATTTACTTTTATTTCTGAAAGCTAGTTTTTGCATAGACACATCTTAAACCCTTACGATATTTAAACAGTGAATCAATTAACAAAAAAACAATAATTGTGTAACTGAATAACCATTAAAACATGTAAAACTTTAACACTGTAACATAAGATTATAATGGGGTTTTTTTGTATATTAAGAGTTTTACTAGGTTTAATAGACTCCAATAACAATGAAACAAGCCTGGTCTCCTTATAATACACTTTAAAGAAAAAATATCTAAGTTCTTACTTCCACAAAAATTAGGTCTCTGACATCAAAACAGTGGCTGTGAAACGATGAAGAAGACAGACATGGGGGGGGGGGGGGCAACACTATTAAGAAGCAGGTATCACATTTGCACATGGCACAAGGTTGTTTCTTATCTGTTTGGAACAGCACATCTGTTCAAAACAAGTCGATCAAAAAGCGCCATTTAAAGAAATGCAATCAAAAATGTTTAGGTTGCCGTGACAGCGAACCTGCCTTCATCTTTAGCTGCACAAACAGAAGCTTTCTTCCACCTCGCAGGAGACAAGGAGGACGCCATTCGGCAAACGCGACAAGGCATCCATGCTTTGTGGAGATCACAATTATTGTCACCCATGTGTGAAAATATTATGTTTGTGAAGAGCTGCTACCTGTGTCTCTGGTAATAAGCTGGCTGGCAAAAAATAGAGCCAAGTGTTGGAGTGAGCCAGCAGACTTGACAGAGAAACACAAAAGAAACTGTGACTAAGACTTCTGGAACAATGAAGAGGTATTTCAAAACTACTTCAGAGCATCTTCCTTCTGAAACTGACTCGGAATGCACATTGAAGAGCTCCACACGCTTTAGTTTGGAAAAAATATTCTCCCCACTAGCTTCTAAACAGTGTGTAATCATACACATATCAATTATCTAAACAGTCAAAGTCTCATTGGTTTATAACCAGTGTTGTGATTTTGGCTACTTTTACTTTTATTGGGCCTTAGTTTTACTGGAACGTGATTGAGCCGTTTTGGACATGATTTGGTTTTGAATACGTTTTGGTAAATGAAAATGCATCATAAATTTATATTAAATTCAGTTAACTGAATTTTAGAATGTTTTTGAATGTTTTGTTTTTTTCCACTTAAGTAGAATTTAAGTACCGCTGGACAGTAATTGTAATTTCATAATTGTTTCTATTGTGTGCAGACATACTGACAAACATTTATGGCAAACTAAAATATACTTGTAATTAATACTTATGTAATTTCTATTGAAACCTGTTTGTCATTGTCTGTCAAATTATAATCAAGTACTTGTTTGCATGTGCTTGAGTATGTTAGTCAACACATAAGTTTACAACTTTAAAGCATTACAAAAGATGATTAAAACAATTATTTAAAATGTACTTTTAAATATAACTTTCTAAATGTGTACTTAAATGTGACACAAAACAATTATGAAAGTGTGATCTCTAAGTACACTTAATTGACTTTTAATTTCAATAATATGGTATCTGCAAGCTATCACTGTCACGTTCATGTTCAGGTGATTATTTGCCTGTTTGATTTAGTCTCCTTGGTTACTGATTTATTGGTTATGTTGTTCAGCAGTGTCCTAATTAGTTCACTTTGTTTTCCTCTTGTAATTACATCCTAAGTTTCAGTCTGTTCCTTTATCTGTTCTTGTTTATCCAAGTAGCTGTGTACCCTGATTCTCCTGAGTTTTCCAACGTGTTATATTAAAGATGGTTGTCATCGTATCCCTGTCATTGTGCGATTAATTCACCACAGCTAAATGTGACTGTGACGTTTGTCATGGTCATTAATAAATGCATGATGCAAAATATCCAACAATAGCTTCCTTTTATTAACACGGAGAATCTAAGGCAAGAACTGACAATGAACTGTATAGAACAAGAAGAATAAATACACAGGGAAACATAATGATTGACAGGTGAATGTAATCAGTAACAAAGGGGAACTAACTAGGGCACAATGACTACTAAACTGAAAGGATAACCATAAAACAAAAACACAAATGAACAGTAGTAAAAACCCAGTACACCCCCTCCCACTCCTGTCCACAAGCCGTTAATAACAATATCATGGTGAAGAGTAGCAAGGGGCTTTAGAGGTGCACCAGTAACCGAAGGACAAGGTGGAGCAGGAGGGGTGGAGGACTAAGGGGCTGTTCACATATCGCGTCTTTTGCGCGTGCATATTCATTATTTCCTATGTAGGTGCGGTCAAAATGGAAGCGAAGCAGTCGCGACGCACATGCATTTCAGAATGCCGCAAGCGCACCGCAGGTCATGTGACAAGAACCATCCAATCAACCCTTTCCCTTACCCTAACGGTAGCCTAATTACCTCAGATGAACGCAGAGTCACTGTGCAGGAGAGATGGTCTCACGGCAGAAGCTCTGTTTGGTGATGCTTGGGCCAATTTTTCTTAAAAGATTATCAAACTGGTCCTTGTCAGCTCTCATCATCCAGATGGAGCTCTTGGATAAGTTTGTGAAATTCTCTGTGGTGCACCCAAACACTGCAGGAGTTTGTTTTTTCTTCTCCATAAATAAATCTTGAACTAGAGCAACTGCAAGGGCTTTTCGGTGAAGGAAATCCATTGAAATTACTGCGTAGTTTTCATGGTTGCATAGTAATGACAGACGCTACAGAAACAGAAACTCCCGGATGCTTGCAAAAGCGCTTGCAAAAGAGCTTGCAAAAGAAGGAGGAAGCGGCGCGGCCACGCTTTCTACGCTTTTTTAGGCACAATATGTGAACGCCCCCCCTAAGAGAACAGCTGGACGCCCAGAAATCCACAGAAAAACCAGGGTAACGATGGAGCAAGGTTGAGCCAGAGTGAGGAAGGAGTCTGGTGGAGCCTTAGTGATGAGGCGAAGCTGAGGGAGCACAAACCCAAGGAGGAGCTGACAGGCTTGAGGCTTGAGGCCTCCGGTGAAGCCAGGGGACAGAGACAGCATCCAGGGTGGAGCCGAGGAGCTGCGTGACACCAGAGGGCAGGTGAGTCTTAGGTTTTAGACATAACAATCAGAGAGGACAGGGTGGGATTGGACAGTCTAAAAAATGACTTAGTGTGCTTTCTGAGGCAAGAACAAGGTTGGGAGCTGGTTCCATTCATAAATCAATGAGCCAGTGGGGGTGAACTGATTCCACAGTGCGGACTCCAGGCTTTACATGGTGGGCTCCGGCCTTAGGACGGAAGTGGCACCAGGCTTTATCACCAGGATACATGCGTTGACCGGCTCTGGTTCCATGGTGAGAAGTGGCATTCGCACAGTGAGGCTCTATATCTGTGGCTGGCTCAGGCATCGAACTCACATCCACGGTGAAAGAGCTCTCTGATAGTCCGGGACTCTCCGAGTTGGGATTATGAATTCAAGCTGGAGCGGATAGAGAGTTGACTGCTGATGATGTAATATGTGCCAGGGAGTTACTGCTGGCATTGCTCGCAACGATTCCCATGGAGATGTAGGATCCGCATATCCACAATGTATAATCCACAAATTCCGCAAAAGGACGGTGATCCTCCCCCAGGAGCAGCATCTGGCCGAGAATGTCTTCCATCTCGCTCCAGAAAAGCTCTTTTAAAGGTCTCATCATCCCAGTGTGCCTCATTGTACATCTGTAGGTAGCCCTCCATACATTCCTTCAGCATCTGAAGGAAGCAGTCCTCTTTATTTGTTCGGGTCCATTTATTTGTCACCAAAAACACAACTAAACAAAAGGCAAAACCCTTACACAAGTATAGTTTAAAAAAATAAAAAATAAAGTACACTATTCAATTAAACCCACTTTTTTTACCCAGGAATGTGTAAATGCAATGAAAGTCACTTAAACGTATAAAAGTAATGTCAACATAAATTAGAAATAGCTCATTCTAATTAAATGGTAATCAAACTAACATTAAAAAATGTGTCACATTGATATCGAGATTCAACAGCTGACATGTCACCAACACCTTTTCAGCACAACTGGTAATTGGGAAACTTTATCAGTCTGAAACAAGACAAGTCTTCATAAAGCTCGGTTAACGTGGGGTAGATTTCACGCTAAGTTAATAGTAGCCAATTGCATGGCTCTTTTGATTAAGGTCAGTGCTTTTCACAAGAGTGCTCTGCATAGATATTTTGACGACTTGCTCTTGCAGTCACTTTGAGATCTTCATTCAACCTTTACTGACTCACAATTAGATTACGGCAAACTTTTATTGTGCTGATATGACTGATGTTGCATTAGCATTTCGTAATTCGAATTTAAGGAAGGGTGACTCCCTTATTGTTTAATTAATTTAACGCACATCAGTTTCAAATATCAAGACATAATAAGATATATAAGACAAGGGTAGCTATATATTAAGCATTCAGGCATAAATGGATCTGATTTAGGTTGTCCAGTGCAATCATCAGCTAAGGAGAAAGCAGCAAACAGAATAGCAATGGAGCCTAAAGTATCACAGCACACTGCACAGCACTGATTAGGCACTGATTATCCTCATATTCCTCTTGCAATGTCTGATGACATTATGACAGGCAATTTTCACATTCAATCTTCTCTTCGTGAAAAAAAAAGTGCATATTCATTTAAAGTCACACTCTCAATTTTCTATTCTATTACGCCGTGCATCGTGGAGTCACATGTGCTCATAAAATAGGGTTCTCCCATGGAAACTAACACACCGTGATTGCCCCGGGTCCTGTTCTTTCACTGCTTTAGTGGCCTAAAATTACCAATTCATGTAAGAAAGTAAAGCCATTTTTGGTAACAGTTAAGTAACACAACTTACCCCTTCTATACACTGAAATAGATATATTATCCCAAGAACTAAGGCACTAAGAGGATTACGAAGTAATGTAAGAATCTCCTGTAAGTCTGTCACAATTTCTGATAGCTGGATACAACTGTTGTTTCTAAATGACAGCTTCTCTCGGCAGATCTGGAATCACAGACAATTATGCTGTGCATATAGACATCTTAATGTCCGTATATATATTATCTATTTAAATAGGCAAGGCTGTTTATAATAGGACATATGAACGAAGTGGTGATAACCTCTTCCTCACGCCTTTTCCATCTAATCATAGTTAGCCATGCCGCCGCGAGAAACATGTGCAAGTGACGTGCCTCTCGTTCACCCACTGTCCCTCCAGCAATTACTGTTCTGACGTCTCCACAATGGCCCTGTAATTACAGCACTCATATTTATCCACTGAGCCTGCGGACTGAATGTGGATCACAGCCTCATGTAAAACAAGCCCATTATAACATATGTGATGGTTAATAAACTGTTAGCATTCAGCGTTGTGAGTGTATGTCATTTCTTCATCTTCATTCCAGTGTGGCAAAGAAAACATGCAATGGTTTCATTAAAGGGACAGTGCACGCATAGAAATGAAAACTGGCATGCCAACCCTTTTTGATCATCTCAAACAAATGCAATTGATGGGCAGGATGCCTTTTTCAATGAAATACAAAGCAGGTGAATGAAGCTCAAAAATGGACAAAACACTCTTTATGCCAAGTCTTCTGAAACCATACCTTTGTGAAAAAGAAGTGTGCTTAATTGTAGTGAAAGTGCACTGTAGTATATTTAAAATCTACGAAATTTGCAGACAATACAATATTAATTCAACAAAAGGCCACTTAATTGGACTTTGTAATAATGCCAATTTGAAAAGTACATTTTAAATCATTGTTTTAATAATTGTGTCATGCTTTAAAGAAGTATACTTATTTTGATGTGTTGACTAACAAACTAAAGCAAAGTACATAATTATAATTTTAACTGTAGTGTGTACACTTATGGTTTTCCCCCCGGTTCCACAAACAAGGTTTAAGCTAGTCCTGGACTAAATTGCAGTGTCAGTGCCATTGTTTTGTCTCAAGATGTACACCAGTAATGTTTTTTTTTTTTAGGGTATATTTATAAAAGCTCCTTAAATAGCCTAATTGAAATAAGGCCTAATCCTGGCTTAGCCTAAGCCCTGTCTGTGAAACCGGGCCAATATGTTTTAAAATGTACTAAACTGCAACTTCACCATTAAAAATGTGGAATTATAGATTTAAATTCATGACATACAAGCATGACCATTATGTTTTATTAATCATTGTTTGTGTTTGCTTTACTAAATGGTCCCTCACAGTCACTCCCTGTCCGATAACCTATGTTTTGAACTACTAGTCTACCAGCCTAGATTTCTATTAAACTTTTTTGTCTTGATATATATTCCTCTGCCTTCGTCTGTTTCCTGCAAACAACCGTGACAACAAGTTTCAATAAAAATGACATTAACGTATATATTTTAGTTTGCAATAAATTCTCGTCTGTACACTTTAACCACACAAAGATGTAGTTAAACAGGTCAAAAAACTAATACGTTTTCATTTAAATCTGCAATATGTTAAATATTTGCAGTAAAATATCCAAAAACCCAGTAGACCAGTGTTATATATTTTGTTCAGTGGAGTACTTAAAATATCCCAAATGTTTCCAACTATTTGTAAATCGTGAGAAAGCGCAATTTTAACCAAGAGTCCGGGACGTATGAGGGAGTCGCCTGTAAATGCCGTCATATCCTCGATTTCCATCTCCATCTTCCATTTTAGGGTTCCAAAGAAGAAGAAAAAAAGAATATCATTCAGGTTTGGAACGGCACAACGTGGAGTAAATTAATGAACATAAATTTGAATTTCAAAAAAGATTCATCTAAAAACAATTTGCTCAGCATTCGAGGGCTGAAAGAGGAAATCCTGCAGTACTTTGTCTCTTTAGTTCTCTTCCCCATGTTGATTAAATAAATTAGGGTGAGGTTTGTGGCATTGATCCTGTACCTCAATTCAGGTTGTTATCGAGTCTGTAGGAGAGGAGTGCTCACTACCCAGAATCCCTGATTTTGATGAACCTAGATGGGTCTGTCTGCGCTGATGAGGGACTAAGTCTGTTCTCGGCACAAACACACTCTTAAAAGCACCTTTGGTGATTGGCTCCCCTGATGAGACAGAAGATAAGAGTCTTACGGGAAGCCAGACCCAGGTCTTTCTGGCCCATTCCCAATCTGATGGAAAAAAAAAAAAAAAAAAGGTGACCGACTGGCCACAAACTACACCACGGAGGGAAAGATGTATAGAGGAGATTTTCGTGTTTTTGTGTGTGACTTAACTCAGGCTCATTATGTGTCTGTGGCGACATTTCTACAAAATGATATCGCGTTGCTTCTTGCATGTTTCGCAGCAAGTTTAAAGCGAAATGTTCAGTGAATGGTGCTAAATGCATGTAAAAAGTGCTAAAAAGGTAAATGCTTTATCACGTTTGTAAATAACGTACCACCTACACTAAACCTAACCAATAGTGTTAACAAAAGCAAATGTCAGATGAAAGTGCATTTGTTGAAGCCATTTTGGCTTGCTTGTACAAGACCTTGAAATCTTTTTTATCCAGCCCAGTCTCATTAGAAAAACATACTTGTGACAGTTTCAATGTGAAGTGTCCACTGAGCGGCGCTAAAAGTGCATTTTTATTACGTTGGTTTCATACATATCGCCACAGTTCAGATTTGAAATGCCCGGAGGCTGGCGCTTAGCTTATCGCTCCGTTACATTTTAAAATAGCGTACGACCAACACTACATCTAAACCTACCGTCACAAAACCTATGTCACATAAAAAGCCTTTTAGTTCGATTAACGTCTAGAGGTCCTTTGCCGATCCTACCCCCCAATGCTTTCCTGTCTGCTCTCTACAGCCCTCTTCAAATAAAGGCACAAAAAGCCCATGAATATAACTTTTAAAAAAATCACGACTGGTACTTCACAGGACTCATAATCAAGTGCTCCACATCACAAGTATAATGCTGTACCAGTTGAGCTACTGAGCAAGTTTACTGCATCAATCAAAACAGCCAAACCTATGGAGCTGGTTATGTGATGCAAACTTCAAAATGTACTAGTTTACAAATCTTGTACTATGGATAAAAGACTTATTTTCACACTTTTACCAATTAATCTGCTCATGTAATTTTAATTTGTTTACATTTTCATTTCATTTCAGCTGAAAGCTGCACTGAATTGTGTGCATGTTTTTGGAGTTTTGCAAAAAATTTAGGTAGATTTTTTTCCATGTAGGATTTAATTGGGTGACAGTTCACTTCAAACTTAAATTTGTCATGTCAGCTTTCAAACGCATTTGCTACTTTGGTAACACTTTATAAGTTTTTATGTATAATGCATTCATAATGGACATTATAATTCATTATATCTTTTCATGAATAACGCCGTGTAACTAAAGTTAACATGCATTCGAATAATTGCAGATTCCTTATTTCACCTACAATTGGTTGTTTGTCATGCATTTTAATGCATGACAAGCACATTAAACGAGAGAATGCATAGACAAGTATTATAAGGTATTATAACTGATTATAATTATTCATGAGATCATACAATGCATTATAAGGTGCATTTCCAGGCATACTCAATAAAGCCTTTCTATAGTGTATATAATGCATTATAAAATTAAGTAAAGTGTTACTCCTACTTTTTCTTCTCTGGAACACAAAAGAAGATGTTTAGCAGAATGTTCATGCAAATTTTCATGTTGGGATGAAATTCTCTGCAGCTATGACAAATTTTGTCCTTATGTTCCAAATGAGTACATTCTGCCCTGAGAAAATCATCAATCAGACCTCATCTCAAGAGCGACATCTTGGCACCAATTCCATTTTGTCAAAGAAAATCAAAGTCCCATGTAGTATGATTGAGAATTACTAAACCCACTTCTAGCAGTGAAGGCCTAGACATTTACATATCTTAGTGAATATATTTCCAACTCTTGGTTTCACATAATGACTTGCATCCTTAGAGAGTTCCCTGCACTGTCAAAGTGGGTTGTCTATTGGTTATGTACATCACCCGGGAGATGCAATCTATCCATGCTGATTTTAATTTCACTGGATTTCTCATTATAGTGTGAGAGAGTTCCATTTTTGCAGGGCTTAAAGATTATAAATCAAGGATCAGAATTAGCTGCAGGCAACTTTTGGCTTAAACCTCAAAAGCAGAGGTGCCATCAAACAACTTCCAAATGGAATAGGGCGAGAAAGGGAGAATATCATAGGATGGTTGTGTCTGGAGGGGTTACTTGCTCTCATCTTATTTATTGGCAGGCAGCAACTTCCCATGCGTTCAGAACATGTACATCATCAGCTGGGAGCAAATGGGACTGTGTGACTTCAGCGCGGCACCTGCTGGCATTAATTACAAATGAGTAATAACAATATATTTAAATACATGGCATTCTAGTTTCAATAGAAATGACAAATGTATATTTTAGTTTACCATAAGTGTCAGTGCATTCCACATTACCCTTTAACCATTCAAAGAAAACAGAATTGTAAAATTACAAATAAAGATATAAAGAAAAAAATTCAGCTTTTTTGACCTTTCGCAAAGACCCCATTAGTTACTGTTGCTTTGTCTGAGAAGCCATGCGCTCTCGCGCCACACATCATGTTCTCAAATACATCTCGGAGCAAAGAAGACACTGACAACATGTCGACAGACATATGAAACAGTTTCATATTTGAAAGAAGATTAAAAAGAAGTTTTTAAAGAAGTTTAAAAAAATAAATAGCGTCTAGTGTCTCTTTAATGTGTCGTGACAGATCGCTGTAGCTCCTCGTGAACCGATCATCTCTTCATACTAGTTCATTTATAGCATCAAATAAGCATGAATGAACATCAAAAATTGTGTACTCGCATCTTTCCACACTTGAAACATGGGGTTATGATTGGTCAGATTGCCTGTCATTCAAACTGTTTGCGAATTGGATCAATTGCATTTATTATTATTATATATATTTTTTTTAACTATAATACATTTTCATTCAATTGCAATTAACATGCAATTATTTTTTCCCCTATAAATGCACTGCCAATATTTTGAAACTACAACAGGGGAAAAAGACTAGGTTTTACTTTTGCAGGCTGCAGCAAAGATTATATAAAAATAAGCCTTCATAATATTTCTTTTAGGTTTTTTTTTTCCTTTTTTGAGAACACAAACAAGGTCTGTTTTTAGGTTTGAGAACTTTATAATCCTCTTTTTGTAGTGGCGTCTGGCACATCACAGCACGCTCGGAGTTTGAGTCTGTGCCATTTCATTGGTGGAGAGCTGACGTCTGGGGAAAAAAGTGACTGTTGACTTGATGTGCATGTCTGCCACTGTTTCCTGGCAGTGGCTCTCAGTATATTTCGCATCATAGTTTAAAGTTATTTTCAAGAGGCTGTGAAAGGACTGCTGCTAGGTTTTCTTTATAGCAGTTTCAGCATCCTGTCACTTTGGCTCTGACTCCAACTCAGCTGACTGCACTTGTTAAAAACAAGCCATCCAAACCAAACTTTCTCTCATTTTTGGATAATGGATCCAAAAAGCAAAGGGTTGACAGACACTGTAATCCAACATTGTACCACAGAGACATCTTTCATAGAAGCAGGATGGAGCTGCGGTCAGACAGATCTTTACAGGCTTTGGTTCTTCCACATCTATGATTGAAGCTGATTTTAATTTAGATCCGATTTTTCCTGCATGATTTCAAATGTGATCTGTTTCAATGATTACATTTTTAGGGCTCAATGAAGTGTGACACTCAATAGATAGATTTGAGTAATAATGTACCCAAAAATGAATCACCCTCATGTCATTCCAAATCCATATGCTATATTTTACATGGAACACAAAAGAAGAAATGATGAAAAATGATAACATGCATTAAATCCATATCTTCTCTCTAAAGTAAAAATTGATAATAGCCTGCTCATTCTGGGCCAAAATAAATTCTGGTATTATTTACTCATCATGATGTCATCTGTGTGTTCCATGCTGCACTCAAAAAAACAAATGGAGTGTCCAAGTGTAAATAGGCCACCTTGTTGGCAGAGGCTATTTACACAAATTCCACCCATTATTTTCTGATTGAGCCAGACAAAATTAGAAAACACATTTCACTGACAACAGAATCAGTGGCATGGAGGATGGTGTTAGCTTTTGATGTGAATTATTTACCAAGTTCTGTCATGAAACTCTAGATGGTGCAGGCTGGTGGGTTCTTAACACAACCTGATGATATTCACATCATTTAGAAACGGCACAAGATGACTAGTTCATGTTGCATCTGCAGGCAAAGAGCTTGCTGCTCAACATTTAAATGGCTGATTAGCATTGACTATAGCAGTTTGCAACAGTTACATCTGAAACCCTACACCAGGGGTGGCCAACGTCGGTCCTGGAGAGCCACAATCCTGCAAATTTTTGCTCCAACCCTAATCAAACACACCTGAACAAGCTAATCAAGGTCTTAAGGGTTAAAGCTACAGGAAGATGAGTTTTTATCAGAGTTGGAGCTAAACTCTGCAGGATTGTGGCTCTCCAGGACCGACGTTGGCCACCCCTGCCCTACACCATCCCCAGCTCCACCTGTATAGATCTTCTATTGTTAATTTTATATAAGCTATTTATGCAGCAGCAGTATGCCTTAAATGCTCATAGTAGCGCATCATATGTGTTGGTAATAGCAAGTTCCTGTACTTGTTCTTCAGCAGCAGCAATCTACAACAACAGCAGCAATGTCTGCAGCAGCAGCGTAGCAGATCTATTCCCGCCAAGGCCAAATACATTAACATTGTCATATCCATTACCATGCTAAAAGTATTCCAAAAGTTTTCATTATTGAAATATATAGATATTAGGGGTGTAACGGTGCATGTATTCATTCAAAACCTTCATCGTACAGATGTCACAGTTCAGTGCATACAGTCAGATGACAAATACAGTCAGTCACAGGCGATCCAGGCTACAATCCAGAAGGGGGTGCGTGTGGTACTGCAACCCTGTTTGCTAACTGCCACAACAGGAAAAAGAGCAGAAGAATAAGAGACAATCTCTCCACCAAAAATAAGAGTTCAGATGGCACGCAAGAGCTTGCTAATAGCCTATAAGCTGAGTTTAATTTTTGTGACGCACAAAATTGTGTTTTTATTGTCAGTGTAGTGTACAAAAATAAAATTAGTTAAACCTCAGTAAAAGTAACCTTCAGTTTCGAATAATGTCTTACTCTTATCTGTATGACTATGAATGAGGGAGTATTTAAGTCATTTCCGCTGTCAAAATGAGACAAAATTATTAAGTATTGTGCTGATTTGTGTTGTGGAAGTCTCACTATTAGAGTCCAGTGATCAAATATGTGTGTCCTGGAAATGGGAAGCCTCAGGTATTGCTTCAATAGCTGTATCCTCGTGGGTAAGAAGAAGATGGCACTTTTTCTCCTTCTCCCTTTTTCTTGAAAAAGAGTAACATTGAACTTACCACGTTAATGAAATCTCTATTTAAAAAAAAAAAAAAAAAAAAATATGACCTATGCAAGAATGCATTCTGTTTATTGCTCAGTGCTTAATACACTAAAGGAGGCTGTACTGTACTGTACCTCAGGGGGGACTAAATGCCGCTAGTTGGAACAAACTAATTTGCACTACTGTCTGTTCAAAATAAATGAAAAGATAATGAAAGGATATGAAAAGATAATGAAAAGATAGCATTGGGGATTTGTTGCTTTTCCTGTTGTATAGATATTATACATATACATATAAATATACATATACATTTTTGCAGATTTATAAAAAAAACTGAAATATCACATGCTTCTAAGTATTAAGACCCTTTTCTGTGACACTCATATATTTAATTCAGATGCTGTCCATTTCTTCTGATCATCCTTGAGATGGTTCTACACCTTCATTTAAGTCCAGCTGTGTTTGTTTATACTGATTAGACTTGATTAGGAAAGCCACACACCTGTCTATATAAGACCTTACCGCTCACAGTGCATGTCAGAGCAAATGAGAATCATGAGTTCAAAAGGAACTGCCTGAAGAGCTACGAGACAGAATTGTGGCAAGGCACAGATCTGGCCAAGGTTACAAAAAAAAAAAAATTCTGCTGCACTTTAGGTTCCTACGAGCACAGTGGCCTCCATAATCCTTAAATGGAAGTTTGGGATGACCAGAACTCTTCCTAGAGCTGGCCGTCTGGCCAAACTGAGCTTTCGGGGGAGAAGAGCCTTGGTGAGAGAGGTAAAGAAGAACCCAAAGTGGCTGAGCTCCAGAGATGCAGTCGGGAGATGGGAGAAAGTTGTAGAAAGTCAACCATCACTGCAGCCCTCCACCAGTTAGGGCTTTATGGCAGAGTGGCCCAACGGAAGCCTCTCCTCAGTACAAGACACACGAAAGCCTGCATGGAGTTTGCTAAAAAAAACACCTGAAGGACTCCAAGATGGTGGAATAAGATTCTCTGGTCTGGTGAGACCAAGATAGAACTTTTTGCATTTAATTCTAAGCAGTATGTGTGCAGAAAACCAGGCACTACTCATCACCTGTCCAATACAGTCCCAACAGTGAAGCATGGTGATGGCAGCATCAGCTGCAGGGAGAAGATGACTGGTTGCAATCGAGGGAAAGATGAATGCGGTCAAGTACAGGGATATCCTGGATGAAAACCTTCTCCAGAGTCCTCAGGACCTCAGACTGGGCCGAAGGTTTACCTTTCAACAAGACAATGACCCTAAGCACACAGCTAAAATAAGTGGCTTCACAACAACTCCGTGACTGTTCTTGAAAGGCCCAGCCAGAGCCCTGACTTAAACCCAACTGAGCATCTCTGGAGAGACCTAAAAATGGCTTTCCACCAACGTTTACCATCCAACCTGACAGAAATGGAGAGGATATGCAAGGAAGAATGGCAGAGGATTCCCAAATCCAGGTGTGAAAAACTTGTTGCATCTTTCCCAAAAGACTCATGGCTGTATTAGATCAAAAGGGTGCTTCTAATAAATACTGAGCAAAGGGTCTGAATACTTAGGATCATGAGCTATTTCAGTTTTTCTCTTTTAATAAATCTGCAAAAATGTCAAGAATTCTGTGTTTTTCTGTCAATATGGGATGCTGTGTGTACATTAATGAGGAAAAAAATGAACTTAAATGATTTTAGCAATTCCAAGCAACTACATTGATATAACACAAGAAAAACTAATCAAATGCAAATGAAATGAAATGGGTCTCAAAATGACAATATTCAAGCCATTGTATGAATATCATCAATGGTTATTCTCAATTCGAATAGCTAAAGCTGGCTGTGGTGGCAAACATTAAAATATGATGCAGTTTAAAGACTGCTTTTCAAAAGACTTTTCAAATTTCTCACTGCTGAGACTGAATTCAGAGAGAAGGGAGAATCCCAAACATCTCGGCACATGCTCGGAAAATGAGACACGCTCTGGAGAGGGGCGACTCTTCTCTCACCCCATTAATTTGCATCATTCCGAGAGAGGAGCGTTGTTATCATTCCAATTCTAGTAATTAAAACATCAGTCTGCACCACAGATTTCTTTTTTTCATCCACTCTGTTCCCCACACAGGGTTTGGTCTCCAAAGCATCAGCACATAACAAGCCAATTTCCCTACATCAGCTTATATTCATCTGATTCTGTCGCAGTCCTGTTGGGAGCCGGAACAAGGTCTCAGTACACAAAAATCTAAATAACGTTATGACGCTAGGCGCAAACCTCATTTATAAACCAACGCCTCAGCTGAATTTGATTACTTTTTTCTTTGTTTGTTTGTTCGCTTTGACTTGGTTTTTCCCAATGCAAAAAGAAAATAAGAGAAGCATGTACAGAATAAAAACATATTTGCAGCGCTGGAACCACCATCATGACGTTTAGAGGAGCAATTGCTGAGGTCGAGCTTGTTATCGTGAAACAGGGAGTAAAAGTGCCTGAACACTGCGGATGCATGTAGGTCCTGAGCGGGTCACTGCGACACACAAAGTGCTTGTCTTTTACAGAACATTTCTAATTAACATGATAAGGCAAGAGCGTGTCATCTGGTCGTGCATTTGAAGCTAACAAGGTTGGATTGGCTTGTTTCACATTACTTCGCCAAGACAAGCCGGTCAAAAAGCGAGAAATCACAATTCAAAAAAATATATTTTCCTGTCAGGAGATATCAGTGATCATAGGCACCTGCCTTGATCATACGTGGAGGAGCTAAAATTGCATGCAGCCTCAATATAGTTGCATCATGGTTACACACTGATCTCATATTCAACATGAAATCAAGACTGAACGTGTTTACGTAATGCACAACCCTGGCCCTATTGTAATCGATTGCTGTAGCTTTGTCTGTAAAGTCAACATGAAATGAAACTTTATCACGCATGATTCCAGTTTGTGGAAAAGAAATACACTTTTGAAAGAGAAGAAAAACTTGCAGAAAATATATTAATGAAATAAAAGGCCATTTAAGTTTAAAATTTTTACATTTTTTGTAATAGTCAAATTAAAAGTTTTACTTGACGTGTGTAACACAGTTCGTAAGAACGGAAAGAAGGAGGTGGAAACCGGCGAACGTTCAACATAACTTTTAATATCCAAAATAAACAAACATCAAAATGAAAGTAAAATGGTGGCAGTTCCTCACGGCGACTGCCGCCCACACATACATAATAAAAACACAACAAAAAATCCAGGCCTGGTCCTCTCTCGTCCTTCACTGTCGTCGCTCCTTTTCTATGCTTCCGGAGCTCCTCCGTGAGCGATACGAGACCGGTGCAGTGCACAGGTGCCGCTCATTATCACTCGTGTCACTGCCCGCCACCTGTCTTGCCCGCCCTGCTCGTCACAGAGTGCTTTAAAAAAGTGTACTTATTTTGATGTGTTGCGTACATACTAAAGTACTTTATTACGATTTGAACTGTAGTATGTTATTTGATATAATATTAAATATCAAAAAAGTAATAGGTTAATATTACATGTAATACAATTACAAATATATTTTAATACGACATACATATTTCAACAGAAATGGCATAAAAATATGTTTTAGTTTAGTTACTTGTCAGTAAGTAAACCTTAACCATATTTCAATGAAGATATTCTAAAACATGCATTTACTGCAAGTATCCTAAAAGCACTTACAAGTATACTACTTTTTCACAAGGGGGATTGATGCACATTATTCCAAAAGGCACTAATTTCCACTTTTTACAATGGAATCAATTCCCTATGGATAAAACCAAGCCCACTTTTTCTTGTTGAATATCCAGTTCCATATGTTGGATTACAGAAAAGTGATTTTAACAAAAATCAACCACCATATCTCTATTACTTCATGCACAGCAACTTAAGTAGCCTAGTAAGGTGCCAAGGGCAATCATACACAATGTCACGGCAGCCATTTGTCAGCACAAGACTGCTAGGAGTCGCCAACGGAAACTTGGGAACATCTGGGGATGCCCTTGGTACCGGGTGGCCAGCCGGCAGGGAGACGCCGCAGGTTGTGAGTGACAGATGTATGTGCTGTCGTGGCCAGACTAAGGGACGGAGCTGAATCATTAATCAGACAGCCTCAACCTCCATAGACAAATATGGCAGGAGGTGTGGGAAAAAGAGCCCTTCAATGGGGGTTGGCCTTTCATCCTTGACCCTGGCCTTTTCTCTGCATTTAAACTTCCTCCACAATGCTTAAACATGGAATATGTAAAGTTTTAGATGAAAAAAAAACTTTCCCCTTTCCCACTAGTAGGTCACTGCATAAGTAAGACTACATTCCTGTCTGAAAATTTAGTCCCAAACCAATCCCTACCCATTATTCACCCATCCACTCAGAGGGAAATGATTAACAATGATGTAGAAGCACCTAACCCTAAGTTTTAACCCCAAACTTGGCATAAAACTTGTCCCTCAAATCTGATTGGTTGATTGGAATGTTGTTCTAGGATCAACAAAGTTGTTGATAAGACAGTTGTACTTGGTGAAATCATGTCTAATTTTCCATTCACAATACATAATTATTCCATATTATTTGTGAATATACAAATAATTTCATGATTATGTGCTGTATTTTTTAATGTATGTGCCTGTATACGTGTCATTGGTTCATTCCTCTGTATAAGCTACATGTCATGTTGATATATTGTGTGCTTTGTACAATAATTAACAAAATGCATAAATAATCATGAAATAAAAGGACTTGTATTAGTATTATTTATTTACATGTTTGCATATTATTTTTAAAAATGAAATGCATGTAAAAATGTAAAAGTATGTTTAAAAAGAAAATACTATTTCAGTCTTTCAATTTAAGTGTTTTTTTTTTTTATAATTCAATGTGTCCTTTTCATTTCTTTGTAATTATTTGTGAAACTTACTAGCATTTTCTGAGTAAAAATGGTTTCAAAGTAAATCCTACACCTTTTTTTTTTTCAAAATGTACAACAAACTGAAAAAAAATCAGACTTTCATTTATCTGTAATTTTAATTAAATTTCAAAACTTGACATGCATAATTAGTAACACAGGGTGGCAGGCCACTTAGATCTAGCTCAAGAGCAGCCATCAAGTCAGTTATTCACATTATGTTCAGCTTCTTTTTTTTTTTTATCTAAATGAGTGTGACACAAGGGGCCTCATTTATAAAACGTGCATACGCAAAGACTTGATCTTAGAGTGTGCGTATGCTAAAATCCAAGCCAACATTCATGTTTGTAAAAAAGGTATCTGACGTGTAAAAGTTCTTAGCAAACGTATGCACTTTTCCTTGTGGCAGAGAGTCTGAGTATTGCAGGTATCTGGAAATCTAAGCAATTCTTGCCGCTAGCCATTCTCAAGTAAAGGATTTGGATGTTGACTGGTGCTCTTTTATATATTAATTAGGGAGTGTTTACAAGGTTTTAATCTGAATTCAGCTGCGCACAATTTGATCGTTTCATCTGAGATTTCTAAATTTCACATCTGGAAGAGAGGGGTATGCACGTTTTTTGAGTGTATGTTAGTTCTCTGAATCACACGGAATGCACATTTGAGAAATTATCAAATTCATAAGCTCAAAAAAAAAAAAGGCCTACAGATCAACATCATATGTCTAAAGGATTGAAGTCTATCAGGTTAATATCATTGAATCAGTCTGCTATTTCATTCTCATTACTCCAAGTCTGAGATTCAAAGGATTAGTTCATTTCACAATTAAAATTTCCTGATAAACTTCTCACCTCCATGTCATCCAAGATCCAGCGATCTGTCACGACACATTAAAGAGACACTATATGCTATTTAGTGTTTAAACTGCTTCAAAAAATTACAATATTTTAAATATGACAATGTGTCCTCTTTGCTCCGCGATGTATTTTTCACTGCGGGAGAACATGATGTGTGGCATGAGAGCGCATGGATTGTCAGGCATTGCAACAGGGGGCGGGTTTTGCGAAGGGTCAATTGTCACTGAAAAAAAAAACTTTGTAAGCTTTGATAAATGTGCAAAAGTGTTTGTTTACAACGGGCATAAATCTGTTAATGATGTTAACTTGAACGAATATTTAGTCTGAGTATATGTGTAGCTACATTTTTCACAAGCTGTGAGATAAAGTCCACAGGAGCGGGCGGGAGTGGAACAGATGGGTTGCAGGAACGGGCGGTCCTGGTCATACATTCAGCGGGAGCGGGCGTATGCGGGTTTAAGAAAACGGTCCCGTGCAGGGCACTGCTCTACACGATCCCAGATGAGGAATAAGGGTCTTGTCTAGTGAAACGATCAGTCATTTTCTGGAAAAAAAAAAAAGTAAAAAAATATATACCTTTTAACCACAAATGCTCATCAATCTCATTACATAATCATGTTGGAACGCGTGACGTAGGAGGAAGTACCAATCACCGATCCAGTGTCTACAAAGCAAATGTGCAAAGACTAAGTCAAACACCCTTTACAAAAAAATGTAAAACAACGTTGTTTGGGCGATTTTGAATTTTTTCCTGCTTTCTTCGTGACCTTTCCAACGTGATTACATAATGCGTGGTGCATCGCAGAGCAGTGCAAGACGAGCATTTGTGATTAAAAAGTTTCTTTTCGACTGAAGAAAGAATCTTGGATGACATGGGGTGAGTAAATTATCAGTAAATTCTAATTCTGAAGAGAACGAATCCTTTAAATATTTACTTTATGTATGGTTGTTTCAAAAATGTTTACAGGTGCCATGCTCAAATATTTAGTATTGCATAAATTGTAACCCAGTGCCCATTTGTGCCACAACTTCCGTAAGTTTTAACTTGCACATAAGCATTTTGTCCTCGGAGGTAATTACCATAGTTGCATTGGTTCATTTTAATATATTGTATACTGTGCTGGCCATCTCAAGCATCAAAGCACCTGAATGAGGTAATGACACAGTACAAAATGAGGATGGAAAATGATCATTTTTATGAATATTTAAAGTTGTTTGTGCAAAAAAACTTTGCTAACTTCATAAACTAATTTCCAAAAACATGATATAAAGATTTGAAAATACATTTCATGCCCGTTTAAATGGCATACATATGTGGAGTCCTGCGCCAACAAAGCAACTTCCATTGACATGAATGGCAATGCTAACACACAGCTTTCTCTAGATATTTTAAACCTCCTTGGACAGAACAATGGCAGATGCAAGGAAAGAAAAAGAAACTAGGGCAAAATCCACAAGGGTTTCCAAAGACCGAGAGAGAAATACTGGCCAAAAAAAAGCAATTCAGTTGACGCTAGTGGTGTAGAAATGACACACTTCCCCTTCAAGCAAAAAAAAAAGCTCAAATGGCAGAACAAATCTTCACTAGTTTGGGGAAAATTTTGCATTGTAATACCAGCATTCCCGAACATCTATAAATGATGTATATCACAGTTGAAGCGAAGAGAAATACAAGCGATACAAACATTATGACTTCAGTTGCCATCTTCTAATGCTGCGTGCTGTCGGAGGACTATTGGTCGTGATGTCTTTGGACAACAGTGACTATAAGTGCTGACAAAAACAATTCTGTCCTTTCCCTGCGGATTGCAGACAGCCTGAATATGACAAGAGCGGCCATAAAAACTTACAGTGGAAAACCGTCCATTACCCTTAAGGACTCCACGTGCTGAAGCTAAATGAAAGCGGTACCTGTCGCCTTGTCTTGGGTAAAAGGGGATTTAATTACTTATCAAACGGCCCTCAAATGTCAACAGACTAAATCTTTTTCATAAATGTGCAAGTATTTGACTTTTCACTTCCCAGGAGGTGGAAAATCAATTTTAATCAAAATTCCCCAATCCCCCTTTCCATATGTATATTCTGGCACAATGCACCGAACATCATCAAAGGTAATAAATATTGCTGTCTGCCTGAGAAATGAAAAATAATTGAAGTTGCTTAGAGAGGCAGTTTTAAGTGGAGAGGTTGGGTTCAGACTATATAGGGTTGTCAATTGCCCTAATGAGTTAGTCTTATAATCGAGAAGTGTGCACATGCGCACGTTTGCTTTATTAATGATATTGATCTTCTATTACTGCGCTGCACAAAATCCCGCATTCCTGCCCTGACGAATATAGGCGGGAATAACTTCAGTCGTTAGGGTTTTTAAACCGAACCCTATTCCAACACCCTACCGAGACTGTTAAATGCATATTCAGAGAAGTTATGTTCAAAAGTTAATTCCCTGCCATTTTATTCCTCCTAAGGGTGTTTTCTTTGTGTACGTCTCGCTTAATTCAAGTCCTATTGCATTCGCAACCCCCTAATCTGGCGGAAGGCTAAGAGGGTTGGTTTCCAAGCAAGTTAAGGGATGTATATATTAATAGAGCATAGAAATTTATTTATTTCAGTCTAAATGCTAAAGGGGCCACTATCCTTTCAACTGCCATTACTGCGCTTGGCAACAAAATCCCGACATATTAGCGAGACTGACAGCTCCCCATGCAATATGAGTAGAAACTCATTTGCTCCCTACATTTGAAGACTAATCTATTTATCACACTTGGGGCATGCGATGCTAACTTGACCGAACCGCTCAATTCGACAGGCCGCCGCGCGGTGGACGTTATTTGCACCGAATCGAGAGTTGTTCTGGGAAAGCTCTGTGGTTATTTTTTCTCCTTTTCCCCTCCTTCTTCTCATGATGGAAAGTCAAGCATGTTTATACATGAAATGTCCTGAGAATATTTGCTCTGAAGGGTTCCGTCCATGAATCACAATAGCCTTCTTAAAGAGGAAGAAAAAGAGCAGAGAGAGAGAGAGAGAGAGAGAGGGGATGGACAAATCTGCTTACTTTGGAGCTTATTGAGCAGAATGAATCATGCAGAGATGAAACGTGACTGCAAAGCAAAAGGTACCGACGACTCCGTGTGAGACAGAAAAAGAGAGAGAAGGCAGGACTGAGAGGCCAGATGAAATTAGTTCCATCAGGCCGTTCTGACTGGTCTTTTTATAGGGTGGCCGGTGCCTTGGGGGAGTGTCAACAGCGAGGTTGCTGACACCGAGAGCTCTCAATATCACCGACAGAATTGTTCAAGGTGTCAGTACTGATAGTGACACAGCTCTTCGAAAAAAAAACACAGAACGAAGAGGACAGAGTTTCGCATTTCGTTGTTGCTTTTCACCTTCGCTCAACCCTTTTTGCAGAGCACCTCTGTTGTAATTGTTTTCTTTTTGTTAGATGTGCAGAAAACAGGAGGGGTGTGTGTGTGTGATTGGTGAGCTCGGAAAACAAAATTGTCTATTCAGATCTTATTGCAAAGTCTTCGCATGGACTTTTAAGCATGCAACAATGCAAAAACACCAAGCACCACAAGCAAAAGTGAGCAAACATTGTATTTGTTTACATGTGCGCTAGGCAAGCAACCCTTACAATCGTTTTTCCAAGCACAGCCTTCATGTATTATCATTTGAAACACTGGCCCATTTCAAATGTCAATGTGTATAGTAAACCTTGGCAGGATTTCTGTTCACTGCGAGGAACAAGAGGTGAGATTTGAGGGGGAAAAAAACACTTATTTCTGTTCTACTGCTATACTTCAGAGCAATTATACATGAAAAAGGAGGGAGTGGATAAACATAAGAAAATATTTTTGCTTCGATACTATAATTCTTCATGCGCTAATATATGCATTAAATTGACCGAAAGTGACAGTAAAGATCTTACCAAAGATTATTATTTCACATAAATTCTTTCTGCTCATCAAAGAATGCTGAAAAATGTATCACAGTTACAACAAAAACATGAATCAGTACTACTGTTTTCAACATTGGAATAAATTTAAATTGCATTATTTCACATCTTTATAGTTTTTACTGTATTTTTGATCAAATAAATTCACCCCTGGTGAGCATAAGATGTGTACACACATACACACACACACACACACACACACACACAGGTTTGTTCTGCTATCAAAGTGAGGACATTCCATAGGCGTAATAGTTTTGATACTGTACAAACAGTACATTCAATCATCCTACACTAACTCTTAAACATACCCATCAGAGAAAACATTCTGCATTTTTACTTTTTTTTTCATAAAACATTGTTTAGTATGTTTTTGAAGCTATTTTAAATATGGGGACTCACAAAATGTCCTCATAAAACATGTTTGCGTCATAACACCAGTGTCATACTCATGTCATTATACAAAGTTGTGTCCTCATAAATCATAAAAACAAGCACACACACACACACACACCTACACACACACCTAACACACACCTACAACACACACATGTTCGTTTTGCTATCAAAGTGAGGACATTCCATAGGCGTAATGGTTTTTATACTGTACAAACAGTACATTCAATCCTCCTACACTAACTCTACTCCTAAACATACCCAACACAGAAAACATTCTGCATTTTTACTTTTTTTTTTTTCATAAAACATTGTTTAGTATGTTTTTGAAGCTATTTTAAATATGGGGACTCACAAAATGTCCTCATAAAACATGTTTGCGTCATAACACCAGTGTCATACTCATGTCATTATACAAAGTTGTGTCCTCATAAATCATAAAAACAAGCACACACACACACCTACAACACACATATGTTCGTTTTGCTATCAAAGTGAGGACATTCCATAGGCGTAATGGTTTTTATACTGTACAAACAGTACATTCAATCCTCCTACACTAACTCTACTCCTAAACATACCCAACACAGAAAACATTCTGCATTTTTACTTTTTTTTTTTTCATAAAACATTGTTTAGTATGTTTTTGAAGCTATTTTAAATATGGGGACTCACAAAATGTCCTCATAAAACATGTTTGCGTCATAACACCAGTGTCATACTCATGTCATTATACAAAGTTGTGTCCTCATAAATCATAAAAACAAGCACACACACACACCTACAACACACATATGTTCGTTTTGCTATCAAAGTGAGGACATTCCATAGGCGTAATGGTTTTTATACTGTACAAACAGTACATTCAATCCTCCTACACTAACTCTACTCCTAAACATACCCAACACAGAAAACATTCTGCATTTTTACTTTTTTTTTTTTCATAAAACATTGTTTAGTATGTTTTTGAAGCTATTTTAAATATGGGGACTCACAAAATGTCCTCATAAAACATGTTTGCGTCATAACACCAGTGTCATACTCATGTCATTATACAAAGTTGTGTCCTCATAAATCATAAAAACAAGCACACACACACACCTACAACACACATATGTTCGTTTTGCTATCAAAGTGAGGACATTCCATAGGCGTAATGGTTTTTATACTGTACAAACTGTACATTCTGCCCCCCCACCCACCCACCCACCCACCCACCCACACACACACACACCCCTAAACTTAACCCTCACAGAAAACATTCTGCATTTTTAAATTCTTAATTAAACCTTGTTTAGTATGTTTTTAAAGCTGTTTGAAAAGTGGGGACATATGAAATGTCCACATATTTCACATTGAAGTTGTAATACCAGTGTCATACCCATGACATTATACACATTTGTGTCCTGATATGTCACAAAAACGCGCACACACATACACACACACACACACATACAGACACACAGACACACACACAACCTATAATGAGATCCAGGTTTTGGGGCATAATGGCTATAGGAACTAAATCGCTATAAAAGGACTGTTATCATCATTTCAAACTATCTACTTGATACCAATCCACACGCCATTTGTTTATACAACAGTTACATCAGTTCCAGTTCCGTAATCTGATTGGTTCCAAGAGTGCTGATATCCTGATAAATAGCCCAATAGCACTGGGACTTTTCACTGTTTGTGTCACTACGCTTGTCTTTGTTTGCCACCTTCTAGACCAGAGTACATGAGCGGTGCTAAGTGAAAGACCTCTTGCATGTGTGATACTGCCTAAACAACGAGAGGCTAACGGACAGGCTGGCAGCTATGTGCTAAAGCAAACAGAAATGAGATAAAGCACCAGGGGGAAAGAAGAACAGAATCACAATTTAGCAGCAGATCTGCATGTCATGCCATTTCATCAACAAATCCTAGCGCCGCTCCTCAACCCATGGTTCAGACTAAAGCACTAGGACTGCAAAACAGCTTAAACACAGATGTCGAGGCCTTTTACACAACATGAACGCCGTATGCTTCCAGATACCCATGCTAGGCAGCATTAGGCTAGCCAGGCATGGGTTCATCAAAATTCAACACAAGGCACCACTGAAGCCTCTATCTTCAACGTTGCACCTGTGAGAGCTGCAAACGTGGCCTCGTTACCTGCTCCAGGGAGTTCAGAACCCTTGCATACTTCTGCAAAACCCTACTGACACGAGGCACACTTATTACAACTTCATTTGATAAGATGTTCGAGGAAACCACGTCCATTGCTTTGATGCTTTGATATGCACAATCAGAAAGCTACAGAAGTTCTCACTTTTGTCTTGCTTTGTTTGCTTTTTGTTACTTGGCAAGGCAAGAAAAATGCTGTCCATCTGAGAACATTTGAAAAAAGATGTAAACTTAAATGTAAATGTTGCAGTGAGATATTCACTGTGGATTATTAAAGCTGTAAGCCACCGGAGCTGAACAAATTGTGCCTCAGACACTTTAACCACAGTAAAACCCTGCATCTATGCGGAACACTCTAAAAAATGCTGGGTTGTTTCAATCCATGTTTGGGTCAAATATAGACAAACGTATAATTTATGTAATTTAATGTAATTTAAAACTTTAAAACAATGGTTGGGTTTGCCCATATTTGACCCAAACATGGATTGAAACAACCTTGCGGTTTTTAGAGTGTACTTTTATTATTATTATTATTATTATTATTATTTAGTAGTAGTAGTAGTAGTAGTGGTAGTAATTGTATTATTATTAGTATTATTATTATTTTAATTATTTATTAATTTTATTATTGTTGTTATTATTGTTCATGTTGTTGTTATTATTGTTCATGTTGTTGTTGTTATTGTTCATGTTGTTCTTGTTCTTGTTCATGTTGTTCTTGTTCTTGTTGTTCTTGTTCTTGTTCATGTTGTTCTTGTTCATGTTGTTCTTGTTCATGTTGTTCTTGTTCATGTTGTTCTTGTTCATGTTGTTCTTGTTCATGTTGTTCTTGTTCATGTTGTTCTTGTTCATGTTGTTCTTGTTCATGTTGTTCTTGTTCATGTTCCTGCTGCGGTTGTTACTACTGCTATTATTTTCATTATAAGAGAAACTATATTAACATTATTACTAAAATATTATTAACATGACTACTATGTATATTAATAGCAATAATAATGATAATATTTCTTCATATTCTTATTATTATTATAGTAATTGTAATAAATATTTACATATATAATACAAATAAATCAATCATTGTAATAATAATAATAATAATAATAACAACAGTTAAAATATTTAATATTCTTAACTACAATATTAGAATAATTAACATTGTTATTAAATAAATATCACTAAGTAATATACATACTAATATTTATATTAATAGCACAAATAATAATAATAATAATAATGCTTCTTAAAAATAATAATAATAATAATAATAATAATAATAATAATAATATCATCATCATCATCAAATAAATAAAAATTTATAATAGCGATGACAATATTAATTATTGTTGTTGATAACCATAATAATAACAATAATAAGCTTATAACTATTAACTAACTAAAATAGCTATAATAATAATAATAATAATCAATATAAACAATAATAAATATAAATAAATATTTGTAATTTACAGTACATAAATACATAATACAATTTTATTGTTTCTGCTATTGTTTATTATTATAATAATGTATTATTATTATTATTATTATTATTATTATTATTATTTAGTAATTAATATACATTTATAAAAGTTATTTAAACATGAAACATGGAAACTGAAAAAGGTCAGTTTCCCCTGCATTCAGCTTTTATCCATCCACCGTCATTATGGGGTATCCAACTGCTCCTTATGTTTTAAATAAGTAAGGAGTCGCTTATGCAATAAATGTAATGACTAATAATAACAATGTAACATTTTACTCATTTTCTCTGTGTCTGAGGAGAGAGAGAAAAAGAGAGAGACATAGAAGCTCAGGTTCAAAGTATGGAGGTCTGTAGAGCATACAGCACTTGAAGTAATACATCAAATAAATAAAAGCTGAAATGAAATGTTTTGAGTTGGAGTCGGAGGTGGAATGAATAATGCAGAGGTTTTTAGGGTGAGTGAACAACTATGAGTAGAGAGCTTGTTGTTGAAGTGTCAGCCCCAAACAACAACAAATAAAGAAATACAGAAAAAGTTCACAAAGGCTGTTAGTGACCACAGGTCAACAGGCACGGCGGCAAGAAGCTGTCAACCCCAAAATATGGCAAGCAATAGTTTGCTGAAAGTAAATGTTAGCGGGTCTGTTGAAAGCTGAATGAAATACGACTGCATCTGTGTTTAAACGTTCAATAAGTGCAGTGCAGGCAAATAACTGAAAAAAGAAGCAACTAACTCAAGTACATTTTCTAGTAACCAGACAGCAGCTCTATTAAACTTTTCACAAGAGTGTAGCTTTTCCAGTAAAATGTTATTTCACTGAGAAAAACCTACAAAACACTACATTGTTAGTTTTCTTCTCATGGTTTTATACAAGCAGCTTTACAATGTCTGCCCTCTCTCTCATAAATAGCACTGGAATGTATGATCCTATGAAGTAAATTTATAAAAATATGATGTTAAAATTGTAAATTTATCTGGTGTTTACTGCTGTCACTCTCATTGTTCTGCATAATTTGTGTACTAGTAAATATGGATTGTTTGCTGCTGAGCAAATACTTGCTACTGCCTATACATACAAAAAACTGCTGCTGTGAGCATGTAAGACATGTTGCTGGTGCACAAATATATGAAATTACCCGTAGCAATTGTATGCAGGTGGAGCTGGGGAAGATGAAGGGTTCTTGATTGATTATGATTAAAAATAAGCCACTTATGTGTGGTCGTCCAGTGGTAGACATTTGAACTTTAAAATGAAGAGTGTCAAAGACTTTCTATACAGTCTTAAAGGAACTTTAATAGTGTTCAAGCCACTGAACAAACGTCTCCTGAACCATGTATTTTTCCTCTTGCGCCGTCTGTAATGTAGGGAGTCTTGTGTTTGGTTGTCGAGCCAGCTAATCAGAATTTAGTAGCCTCATCTCTGATTGAATGGAATTTTGGCACATTGTAACGCTGGTTTGTGTTGAGCAGGCGAGCGGTCAGCGCTTAGGGAGCGCAGGGCGGGAATCAGGAGCGCGAGCAACTGAAACCTCGCACGTGCAAAAGAGAACGTCCGCGCACATTCAAATAAACGTCTTTGAGATGCAAAACTGATTTTCGTTCGCTCGAAATATTTTCTTATTTGCGGGTTAGGGTCTTATTTTCTCCTCAACTCAGTTCACGCTCGTGCGAAATGCCCTTTTGCACGCTCAAAATATGATTTTGCACGCAAAAATTTGGCAGAGATCCAATTCCATAGGTGGTACGCCATTTCGGTTCTGCAAAGGGAACAAAGGAGCGTTTTATTTGGCCTCTGTTTAAAGTATTCCCATACTTTTGATAATCGTGGTCTAGGTTTTTGTGATAGAATGGAACTTTCTCCATTCCCAGGAGCAGAAGCCGCCATTCCGCGAGATGAATGTAAACAGTGTGACGCGTCGTTGCAGCACTACCGTGTAGTCAACGACGTGATTGTCAGCAGGTTGCATTAAAGTCCCCATCAGTCTGCGCCATCTAGAGTTTCATGACGAAACTTGGCCTACACTGATCAGGCATAATATTATGACCACTGACAGGTGAAATGAATAACACTGATTATCTCTTCATCACGGCACCTGTTAGTGGGTGGGACATATATATATATATATATATTGGCTTGCTTAAGTTGGGAACACTTGCTTGATATTCAGCAGTGTTTTTGATATGCCTGCATTGGCGCCGTTGTATGTGAACTGGGCCGAGCCGGACGATTACGTCACTGTTTTCTCCAGTGCTGATATACATAAATTAACTAGACTAATAACTACTGATATTTGCAACGGAATGAATCAATAATATATAGAATAAGCTGCACAATGACACCATTTTCTTATTAATGTAAAGCTGCTTTGCCACAATCTGCATTGTAAAAAGCGCTATATAAATAAAGATGACTTGACTTGACATATTAGGCATATTCCCGGTCTGCAGTGGTCAGTATCTATCAAAAGTGGAACAGTGGTCAGGGTCATGGGCGGCCAAGGCTCACTGATGCTGGCTCGTGTGGTCCGATCCAACAGACGAACTACTGTAGCTCAAATTGCTCAAGAGGTTAATCAAGAAGAGGTTCCATAGTCACGGACCAGTCAGGGTGCCCATGCTGACCCCCGTCAAGTGAGCATCAGAACTCGACCACGGAACAATGGAAGAAGGTGTCCTGGTCTGATGAATCACGTTTTCTTATACATCACGTGGGTGACCGGGTGCGTGTGCGTCGCTTACCTGGAGAACACATGGCACCAGGATGGTACTAAGGAAGAAGGCAAGCCGGCGGAGGCACGGTGATGCTTTTGATTTTTCAGAATATATTCTCTTGGCTTCCACATAAGGGGGGATTTACAATTAAATATTTGGGCAAACTGTATCTTTAAGTGTTTTATCCTTTTCAAAGGCTTCCTGTTGACCCTACGTGTCAAACGAATAGATGAATTCTTTGCTTTTGATGTTTTTGATTCATTTTTGTCCAATATAATATTCAATGATGGAACGACGCTCACCGTATTGTTAACAAAATGGCATTTGCTGCAAAATCAGCTCAAGGGCCCTTGAGCACAGTGGCCCTTCTCGCTCTCGCTCCTGCACGCTGTCTGCCTCTGGTAGACAGTGAAGGGCAGAGTGAGTGAAAATGAAATGCGTAGTCGCTCGTCTGTAATTTAAGCAGCAAATTGTAAGAAAGTGCTGAGAAAAACAGCTCCCAATTACTCCGGCTGATAGAGATACATCATCATTACGCCATTCCAAAAATCATAAGGTCGAACATCACACCATGATGAACAGCAGCTGGTGGCAGAAGCGAAAAGCAATCATAAAAGAGAGCGCACGCGCACATAAAGCAGTTCACTTCTTGACTAAAGCCTCTTCTCAAGGTTTTTCGCCTCTTTTCAGCGGCCTTCTCCAACAATCAAACGCATATTTCAAATTGAACTGTCACACAGAGGCTTATGCGTTGTTCCTCTCTGAACTGCATGAGTAATACATAAACATTCCCCCCGGGTGGAGGAGAGATAAGCCATAGGCATGCGAGGGGAGCGATAGTAGGGGTCATTTCTTCCTCCATTCATCCTCTTCTCCTCTCTACACTGGCCTTTCATGCTAATTACAAGCTTTGACTTTAATCCCAGGAGAGGCCACGGATGCCGGTGAAGGGAGGCTGACGGCCAGAGCACACAACCTCATACATACATTGCCTATGCTTAATGACAGAGCCTCTTTTTAACCGCTGTTGTGCTATGGGTCAGTACCCAATATGGTTGATGTGGGCTTTCACGTGTGCTGGTGATGCTTTGTGTTGTTCCAGGCCGTTCAACTCCTGCAGGGCAGAGTTCAGGGAAAGGTGAGCCCGGGGAAGAGTATTCAACTGCCATTACGAAGGTTCACACAACGTTTGTGACGTGCCTGACTATATAAATAAAATATATATATATAAAAAATGTCATTTTAGTCAATTCATTGGTATTTAAAGTCCACCTGTAGTCAATAATTTTATCCCATAAAATTTGATCACCAAAATGACATATTTAAACATTTTTTTCCTGTGAATTTTTTTTTCATGCCTTAAAATAGCTTGAATGTAACACTACACCCTTGGCTAATTTATTATACATGGAACAATTAATATGCTAATTAGCCCCGCCTCCACTCACTCATAAGCACAAGAGATCCACTCAGTGAACTTACTGAGGTAAACTCTGTGCATCGGTATCGATTTTTACAACGCCAGACACATAAGAGTATTCAAAATGATTAGCCTTTTGCTTTACTACATTATCTAATAATGTGTTGCTAATGTTACACAAACCATTTTCCCGTTTCAGAGTTGCGAACAATCAGTATCCTTAGAAACGCTTTGAACACCTTAACGTCAGTGGAGAAAGGCATATAGTTCCTCATAACATAATAAAATACATCACACATCTGGTATATTGCCAAATCTACCTGATTTTTCATATCAACAGAGAAATATACCGGGATATATTCTCAAGACTCTCCTGCTTCAGAGGTCATGGTTAATGATATGCTAAAGCCCGCCGTTAATGTGATTGGATACAAGGTAGTTTGTGACACTAGCGATTTTCCAAGATCGTATTTTTTTCACTGCATTTTTAAATAGAAAATAAAGACGTTTAGTTATGAATTTGAACATGGATGGTCCTAAAGCTTATTAAAAACACATACACATATAAACACTTTATATTCACTACAGGGGGGAATTTAACTCTTTTTTTTTTTTGCAAAATCCAACTCTTTGGACAAGACATAGTACATCCATTTCTGTCAGTTTTACAGCAGCAAAAGAAACACTGTTGTGTTTACTTGCTACTCACGAAATCCTGTCATTGCCACACTGTAACAGTGGACAAAACATAATAAAAACTTGCAGCTCGCCATTCGAAAGCCAGCTCATACGCACACTGTCATTCATCTTGAAATCATATGATTTGAGTCTTCCGATTGGTTCTTCTGTAGACTTTGAGGCTTTTGCCAACAGACAGGTATTTCTGAATAGGTTGAGTTTTATCGGATTTGAAGCGAAAGTATTTGATGAATCAATACTATGTCCGGAGAGCATTTGCTCAATGTAATTATCTCATACATACATACATACATATATACAAACAAGACTGCACATCATATGCACAGCAAAACTCATTTTGGCCCATATATTCCACGAGATTACACGCACATACTATTTATATACGCATTTTCGTCTGAATAGGTTTTTTTATATATATATATATATATATATATATATATATATATATATATATATAAAATATATAAATGTCAGTAAATGACCCCTGTTTTGATTGGCTCGAGTGCCTAGAGTATGTCAGAAATTGAACGCACATTGGTATAATGTATATTCGATAAAGTCCTATTCGCTGCGATCTTGCTCTGGAGGCAGTCATATGTAAATGTATTTGCCCGTGTGATGTCACAAATCCCATCCAAACAAGATAAAATAAATGCTTTGTTTATAATGAGGAGGATGTTTTAAGCTTTATGAAAATTGCAGGATGTTTTAATGGTACAAAGTCCACTTATATGTCAAAAGATCAAGGCAAATTTGATTTCTCATGTCATGACCCCTTTAACTCAAAATATTAGAACCAAATAAATTTTTAGCAATTATTGTGAAAAGAAGTACATTTTAACATACTTAAGAAAAGAGCAACTGAATGTAATGTTTCCAGACACTAAATTGCATTTTAACTGCAATTAAATGAAAATGCATTGTAGGCTAAATTTATATTAAATTCAATCAGCTGAACCTGAGTGCTTTTTTAATCACTTAAGTACATTTTTACTTGATGTCCTCTCTATTGAAACTTGCATGGTCATGTATTTAAAAATATTTGTAATTAAATGATGAAGATGCCATTTAATACTTTTAAAATATATTGAATAATACACTACAGTTCAAAATGTAATAAAGTACTTTACGTGTGCTTCAAGACAAGTGTACTTCTTTAAAGTACAACAAAATATTATTTTAAAAAAAAGTGTACTTTATAGTGAAACTTTTATATTAGGGGGCCTTTTAACATTCAACATTTACAATGCATTCACTGTGTACATACATGTTTTTACATTAGGAAAAAAAAGGTAACACTTTATTTTAGTGTCATTGTTACTTGTGTTACATGCAGTTACGATAACATTAACTATAAATTATGCATAATTACATGCAACCTTACAACAAACCCTAATCCTAAACCTATAGTAAGTACTATATATATATATAATTACTTGTACTATATAAGTATATGTAAGTACTTAATATTACTCAGTACCTTAACCAACCTTAAACTGACCCACGCCACCAAACCGGTCCCTAACCTTACCCATATCCCACCTCAATAGCAGCAAAAGTGTTTTGGGTAACATTTTATTTTATTGTGTCGTTGTTACACATGTAGTTACTGTATTAATAACTATAAATTATGCATAATTACACGCAATTAACCCTAAACCAAACCCTAATCCTAACCCTAACCCTATAGCAACTACATGTAGTTAATTATTAGGACTCAATACTTAAGTGTATAAATACACTGTAACACGGACACCTTAAAATAAATGCAATATGAACACAATAGGTACATTGTACTTATGTAACTTCATAGTAGTTAAGGCCACCTACATAAAGTGGGACCAAACTTTTAATTTGGCAATATTACGAAGTGTAGTTAAAGTGAGTACACTTTTGTGAATGTTTCTTAACGCACTTAAAAGCATACTTGATTGTTATTTAATTAATATTTTATTATTTGGAAGCAGAGTTCTTTTTTAAAAAAAGAAAATAATAATTCTTGAAGTATGCCACAAGACAAGTGCGCATTCAATACAATTAAGTGCACTTTTTTCACAAGGGACGGAACAGTATAGGAAAGGATAATACAGTAAACCATGCCAACACATGGCGGAGGAGGAAAAGGGGGGAAAGAAAATTAACAAACACTAAAAAAAAAAAATCTGACTGAATGGGAAGAGCAAAAAAAAAAAAATGAAAAAAAAAATAACAGAACAGTTTACTGTCTTGATGAATACCTAATCACGCATATCGTTAAAATTGCAGCAACAGAGAAAATCATAATTAGTTTAGTACCCTCAGGGAAGCTTCTTTTTGCCTGTGAAGCGATGATGCTTGTGGTCTCAAACCATAAAATTAACAAAAAAAAAACTCCTAACTTTTAAAAGGGTACCGCTTTACTTAGTCTGCCATTTCTCTCCAGACAAAATGAGCCAGTTTTCAAAAATAGAACATAATTAACATTTATATTTTTTGTCGCACATCTAGGCATTTCCATCAGTTGTTCATGATTCCCTTCAAGCTGAACGCTTGTGATCCGACAACGCATTAAAGCCAAGGCACAGTTTCGGTTGCGGCTCTATTTTGTTTTGATTAGAGGTTTGTACGTACCCGATGATACCCTGTCTACTTCTCTGCCATTATTGAGAGATAAAAAAAAAAAAAAAAGGAAGTCAGTTTGCCTTTAACTCTTCAATAGGGTGCTTTCGCTCTCACCCCACATTCTCCCAAAGCCCAGTTCCATACATCATCAGCAGGCCCAGCAGGCTGCACAGTAATAACTCTGCAATCTCTAGAGCAAACAAGCAGTCACAGTGCATGAAGAGGTATCTTTTTTTAATCAGTCCGGTGCGTCAAACAATGCACACAGAGCTGGAGAAAAAGAAGCAGCAGCCAAATACTTCTCCTGAATGAAGAGTGATGCATGCAGGACAAGAATGAATCATACTAAATCACCAAGACTATGGAAATAAAGATGAAGAGAGCAGCGAGATTGGCCGAGTAAGTCCAGCAGGTGCTTGGGCTGAGCAAACTCGGCCTATTCCGATTCAGTTCCCTTCCATCACTTTCAATTATCAAACACTCCTCTTTCAAAATGACTTATTTTATCACTACAGAAGGGCTGATTGTCCTCAGAGCTGTATTTTACATTAGCCAAAGGGCTTTGGTGAGAAAATGACTTTCATTAAGCTCTACAGCTGAATGGCTTCTTCAGAAAATCATAAGAATAGTCTGAGTGCATGATCGGGTCACATGACAGGGCAAGGGGATGGGCGGCGAAGATTGATGCGCGGGCCGAATATCAGTCCGTGTGCACAATGGACACAATTAATCTCTGCTGCCGTTATTGCTTATCAGAGAATTATTTGAGGAGCGTGACTCCAGTATATGAAATCGAGAGGAAGCAAAACAAAACGTAGGCTTCTGATAGCGAAGGTGACTGTGCTGTGAAGATCAGTGGTGTTCAGAGAGTGGGACGCGCCCCCTATGGGAGAGGTGGAGAAGATCGTGTGCGCTTTCTTCTGCTGCTCACTGTGCTGTGCTTATGCAAATTAGTAAAACTAATAAAAAGACCTTTTTTCCTGTGTCCGAAATCAAATAAAATTTTATTTTTTTCCTTGGCTAACTAACTGGGAGAAGAACTAAAATGACAAAAACTATTAAAAAAAAAAAAAGGAAGCTATATAGAATTTTTTTTTAAGGTGACATTGTTACAGTGTAACTACACAAATAAGTGCTGAGTAATATTATTTAACATGTACTTACTATAGGGTTAAGGTTAGGGTTAAAGGGACAGAATGGAGAAAAACACCACAGAAATCAATTGTTCAGCTACCCGTATTCTTCAAAATATCTTCTTTTGTGTTCAACAGAAGAAAGAAACTCATAGAGGTTTGGAACAACTTGACGGAGACTATAATGAAAGAATTTTCATTTTTGGGTGAACTAAGGATACTTTAATTGCTTGTAAATAAATATGCATAATTTACCGTTATAGTAAGTGCATGTAACTTCTTTAACTATGTCACCTAAAAATAAGTAATAATAATAATAAACTCTTTTATAAAGTTGCATCTCAAAGCGCTTTACAAGAACAAATAAAACACATTGAAAATAAAAAAAATATAGAAACTCTTTTACACAACAAATTTAAGAGACAAAAAAAACGTGTTACCATAAATAGCTATATAATACTAAATAAATAAAAACTGGTATGAATGAAGGTTTTCAGTAGCATGTGGGATTTGAATAGTGGGGGAAGGTCTATATTATATTATATTACATTATATTTGCATGTGAGAAAACAGCAGGGGAATGCAGGCCTTCTGGGAATGTTACATTACATATTTTTCAATGAATAGTGCAATTTTGCGGTTTTCTCTGTATTTTCTGAATAGAAAAAGTACAAAAGCATTAATAAAAATTAAAAACGAGAACCACCGAGAAAAATATCTCCTTCAATGTTGCAGTTGATGACAGGCTGAATGTACTGTATATTGACAGCAGCAAGTCAATATTTCAGTTGCCAACAAATTGAGGTGGAGAAGGAGAGATGCATGTTGACAGAGGAACTAATAGCCCTTTCTTGTCTTATTTCACCTCCTCTATGTTCTCAGGTTGTGCGGGTTGTTTCTGAGGCAAACACCAGCTGTCTTCCCTCAAGAGTCTGTCTATTGACACAGGCCAAACAACTACAGCCAAGTCCTTCTTGTGCATTATAATCTGCTAGCTTTGTATGATAAAAAGAATAAATTTATAGTACATTTAAATGACTCATTTTAATAATATTAGGTAATATGTAATAATATTTCGCTGTATTACTGAATTTTTGACCAAATAAATGAATCCTTGGTGAGCATTATTTTTTAAATCTTCATAAAAAAAAAAGTACATAAGATTTACCATCAGCCTTGTAATTTAAAGGGATAGTTCACCCAAAAATGACAATTCTGTCATCATTTACTTACCTTCATGTCATTCATCTTCAGAAAACAAATTAAGATATTTTTAATGAAATCTGGGAGATTTCTGTCCCTCCATCGACAACCTTTCAAGCCCCAGAAAGGTGGTAATTAATGACAGAATTTTCATTTTTGTGTGAACTAACCCTTTGACCCAATATATGAGGACAGTGTGATTACTTTCTGTCATTCACACATTAACCATTAATGCCAATTAGGTCATTTTGTACAAAAAGGAAAACTCATGAGCAGCTTCTGCTCATTGCCTGAGTCCATCCATGACAAATGATTGTATGGCATCATGTAGAGTTAATCTCTGGCCTACAAATCAACTCATGCTCAAGCCCGGCTTATAGCAGATCCTCCCAATCCACCCCTCTTCTGAACATCCCAGAGATTGAAGAACATCCCAGAGCTCATATGAGATCTAGAAACCCTCTCTAATGATGCAAGTGCACTAATGTGGATGCTCAGCATTTACAGGGAGAGGCAAGCCGCTGAAATGTCAACAGTGGTATTTTCTCTGCTTACTGCCATACGGGTGCAGTGAGCTGTCAAAAGCTTTTACTGCGGTGCCTCGGAGCTCAGATGCTAATACCTCAGCACACAGGCATTCAGGTCCGCTTTGTTTCTGCCCCGCTCGGCTAGATTAGCAGTAGTGTGTCGCAGCAAGCGGTCAGCGTTCAGGAAGCGAGCGGCGGGGGGGGGGGGGGGGGGGGGGGGGGGGGTCGACGTGACTCAACCAAAACAGATTGGTGTGGAGCTGGAAATGAAGAAATAGCTACAGGGTGGATGATCAGACAAAATAGGTTTTACCTTCTAAACTTTTCCTCTGAATTACATTCAGGCCTTTACGCTTTACAGACTCTGCAGACTCACCTATAGCAACCAATGCAGCTTCAAAAGACTAATATCAATCTGTTGAAGATCATAGAGGGGGAAACGACTTTAAAAACTGCATTGCTGTAGATTTTAATTCAACACTAAGCTTGCAGGTTAAAGAATGTTTGCAGTGGGTTTTGTGTGATGTTGGGGAAACTCATTGATTGAGGAAATTAGGTCATTAGGCACAATCGAGCGATCACAAGGAACCGCGGGAGAAGAGTATTCTGAAAACTGTTATGAGCTTGAAAGTAACTAAATGCTGTTATTCATCATTTAACAGGCACTTTCATTAAAAAAAGACAACCATGTACATATCCGATGGATGGATGAATGGATGGATGAATGGACGGACGGATGGATGGATGGATGGATGAAGGGGCCGAAAGACAGACAGATGGACGGACGGACGGACGATGTATGGAGAGATGGATGGATGGATGATATATTTAGCTTTCTTTGGAATATTGAGGCCATCACATTATTAGATATAAACGCACAATCAATCAATTTTGTTTCCTAATTCCTGAAATAATTCACTCAATCCAAAAAGATCTTTGTTGGTGACAGAAAAAAATATGGATGGATGGATGGATGAAGGGACCGATGGAGGTACAGATGGATGGACGGACGGACGAACGAATGGATAGATGGATGTGTGGGTGGATGGAAGAAGGGACCAATGGACAGATGGATGGATGGACGGACGGACGGACGGAAGATTTAGCTCTCTTTGGAATATTGAGGCCATAACATTATTAGATATAAATGTACAATCAATCAATTTTGTTTACCAATTCCTGAAATAATTCACTCAATCCAAAAACAGGAGGAAAAAAAGATGCTATTATAAGACAACTTAGAGTAACTGAGGGGAGCTGGACTTACCAAAGGCTTAAGTCAATACTCCTTTTCGCCAAAAAAGTGGAAAATGAAAATATGCCCACCAAATTTCTACTGTTTTATTCATAATCCATTTCGGGGTTGAACGGACAACATTTAGGTTAGCAACCCGGCTGCTGTGCTACTAACCGCATGGATCCATTAACCCAGGCCACATGAAAATGTAGCTGGTCACTAGAGATGCCAAGGGCCAAATCATTCAGTCCACTCTCCACATACATGTATTTCTAGAATATAGCTTCCACCGGCAGTGAAATGCTCATAGTCGTAAGTCCAGCTGATATATAACGTATTAGGCAGTGGCAATCACAGTCTACTCAAGCTGGCGCTGTTATTCTAATACACCAGCACCACAGCACATACCCCATACCTGCAATGTTTATTTCGGGTTCCTTTGACTCACACTGCGGCTTTTTCCTATTTCCCCACTACAATTATTTGTGAAGATAAACTACACTCAGCATGGCCCATATTGGGTTTCCTGTAGGTTTTGGCACACCGGCTGCAGGACTGTTGGCACGAGCATACAAGTATTGTGAATTGTGAATAGATTCACAATGCATGTTCCACAATGTGGTCTGAAAAAAAAAAAGAAGAAGTATGGCTGTATCTGTGAGATTTATTCATTCTGACCCGAGATGATAAAAAACAATTCTCTGGCTTAATATAGAGCATTTATGAGTAACATTATATAAAAATGGGGAAAACCATGCATAAAGAAGGCTGAGAGTAATAAGAATGTCTTATGTTCTGTGGTTCTCCATTTAGTTTCCTTGAAATGACTAGAATATGGCCACCTAAAAATTATGAGGGACATAAATATTTCATGATGCTTCAGTCGCAGAACCTCAGCATTAGATCTAGTCAGTTCGGCTCATACAAAAGTTCCCAGCACAATCAGTCTTTGATATTGGACTACTTACCTTTGTCTGTCAATAGCCTATGGCTATAAGAGCTTATAAAGTAATAAACACATCTCTTATTAACCATTTGACCCATATATAGATTTACACAGGGCTGGGTAGGTTACTTTTAAAATGTATTTCACTACAGATTACAAAATACATGCTTTAAAAAGTCATTTGTAACATATTTCGTTACATTACTCAAGTTTAGTAGCTTAATCTAAATACTTTAAAATACTTTGGAATACTAATAAGTGTGAAACAAACACAAAAAAGGTAATTGGAAGTTTTTATCTCACAATTCTGACTTTTTCCCTCAGAATTGCATGAAATAAAGTTGCAATTGTGAGTTATAAAGTCAAAATTATGACATATAAACTCACATGCTAAAACTCACAATTGCGACAAAAAAAGTCAATATTGCAAGTTCACATCTCCCAATTCTGACTTTATAACCTGCGATTGTGAGTTTAAATCTCGCAATTTTGAGAAAAAGAAGTCAGAATTGTGAAATGCAAACTCACAATTGTGAGGGGAAAAAAAAACAAAATTGTGAGAAAAAGTTGCAGTGACCTTTTTTACAACTATAAAATGACTCACAAACAACTATCACAAAACATGAAAACAGTGGAAAACATGAAACTCTGCTTTTTCAGACTGTCAGAGTCAGAGAATCACTCATTTCTGTTTAAATGACATTAAAATTCAAAGTAATCACTTTGGTAATCTAAAACACTTTTCAGATGTAACTGTAATCTGATTACCACCCATTTAAAATGTAACTGTAATGAAAAACAGTTACTCAAATTGTGTATTTTAAATACATAACTAAGTTACTTGTATTTCGTTACTCCCCAACCCTGGATTTACATTATTAACAATTTGATTCTATATGTGACCCTGGACCACAAAACCAGTCAAAGGGTCATTTATTTTAAACTGGGTAAATAATCTTTCCATCGATGTATGATTTGTTAGGATAGGACAATATTTGGCTATGATACAACTATTTAAAAATATAGAATCAAAATATTAAGAAAATCGCCTTTAAAGTCGTCCAAAAGAAGTCCTTAGCAATGCATATCCAAAGAAATTTACAAAATATATTCATGGAACCTGATCTTTACTCAATATCCTAATGATTTTTGGCATAAAAGAAAAACTGATGATTTTGACCCATACAATGTATTGTTGGCTATTGCTACAAATATGCCCGTGCGAATTATGACTGGTTTAGTTGTCCAGGGTCACATATGTGCTAAATATTGTTATAAATGTACAGTTTAACGCATACTAATTTAACGTTTACTGTACATGATGAGTTTTCCTTGGCATGATCCATTGCAGGGATTTTTTCTGTGGCCTGAAATTAAAACAAATAATATAATTCTGTTTCATATATACCCCTTGTGAAAAAGAAGTACACTTTAGCATGCTTATATATATAAAAGTATAAAAGTATATAAGTGTACTTTAAAGCATGACAAGATATTTAATCAAATTTAAAACTATAATTTGACATTATTACAAAGTGCACTTTCAAAAGTGTACTTATTTACAGTGCCCTTGTTACATGTACTTACTGTCGTACGAACAGTAAATTATGCATAATTACATGCAACTAACCTTAAACCAAACCTTAGCAATAATTTTAGGTAGATGTTGTTAATTGGTATTACTTAATACTTTTAAAGCATTTTTTTACGCTTTATTTTAAGGTGTCCCTGTTACAGTGTAAGCATATTTAAGATTTTAAGTGCTTTCTTTTAACATTTAATGAAAAAAGGTACCATTGTGAAAGTATTTTATACAATTTTTTAAATGGGCCATCAGGTCATTTTCATGTCGTTTTAAATGCGCACTGTTCTAAATGTCCAGTGAGCCATGCATATGGATTAATAGTAAGAATCTCCACCTTTAACACTCCCCCACGAGAAAATGCTTATCGTTTGGCTCATGAGGCACTCGGTTCAGTGGTGACAGGCTGTGGTCATAGTATCAGTCATCGCTGTCACTACGTCCCTCTGTCAGACCGAGTGCCCTCAATCTGTCTGCGCAAGTATGACAGGGAAAGAGCAAGCGATGAAGAACTTCCGAAATAACACGCTGACATGTACCTTACATGCAGTAGTCAAAAGGAAACATTTTTGCACGCTCTTAAATGCTTTCAAATAGAGGAGATCAGGGGCATGTTTAACATAACTTGAGATAAAATGGACATTCTTTTCAGTTTAAAAGCAAAGCATAAGAAAAATACTGACATCAGGTGTGAAGTCCCCTTGTGAAAAAGAAGTGTGCTTAATTATATGCACTTGTAGTGCATTTCAACTGTACTTCAGTTGCAGATACTATAATATTATAGAGCACACTTTCATGACTGTTTCTTAATGCACTTAAATACAATTTTAAAACATGCCCTTTGTAATAATGTCAAATAGGTTTTATTGTAAAAGAAAATTTGAAATCATTATGCTTTGATAAGTATTTCTTTAAAGCATGACAAAGTATTATTTTGATGTGTCAATTAACATCACATACTAAATCACAAGTAAAGTACGTCATTATAATATCTGTAGTGTGTTAGTTGATATTACATTTAAAGGGGTCTTTGATTATTTCACTTTTTTAAATTTAGAGTGTAATGTTGCCGTTAGAGCATAAACAACATCTGCAAAGTTACGATGCTCAAAGTTCAATGCAAAGAGAGATATTTTCTTTGACAGAAATCGCTTTTTGAGGACTGCAACATACAGCCGGGTCGCTGACATGCCGTCATTTTACGATGGACTGCTTCACAAACAAGGGTCAATTCAATGCTCGATTTACACAAAACAAATGTACATGACAGCACATGCTAGTCGATGAGTTGAATCACCTCCATAAATGTATCCACTAACCATTCAGAAGCATCCAGTTGCATTGTAAAAGTTGTAACTTCTTCCGGAGTCTCTCCAATCAGTGTCCGACTCTAAACACCGTTACAGACAATCCTCATTTTGGCTGCATGAGATTCTCCAGCTTTGTTGTTGTTGAGCAACCAAAGCGTGAGCTGTTAAAGCTCCGCCCTCTTTTGGAAAGCTGGCCGGGAGCAGCAGCTCATTTGCTTTTAAAGGGACAACTACTTGTTTTTGCTCACACCCAAATGGGGCAAATTTTACAAGCTATAATAAATTATCTGTGGGGTATTTTGAGCTGAAACTGTACAGATACATTCTGGGGACACCAGAGTCTTATATTACCTCTTGTGAAAGAGGCATTACGGGTCCCCTTTAATGTAATATCAATGTTTTGTTTTTTTTTACTCTGAATTGCATTCTATTATTTAATTTCTGTAATAAGCATTTTTTTCTAAAAGTATTTTATAGTGTTCTGTCTGTCTGTCTGTCTATCTATCTATCTACTTGGGGACCCTCTCACTCTGGTTTGGATGAACAGTTAAAAACCTCCTAAGGCTTGAAAAAGGTTTGTTTACCTGCACTGAGATCAAGACGCAAGATGAGAAATCTAAAAGGAACAAGGCTCCAGGCAAGAAGCGGATTTAAAATAGGCACTCTTAACCACTACACACAAATAAAACTAAACGCTGAACTTCAATAGAACCTTGTAAAAGAGAATTTTTGCAATTAAAGTTACAATGTGAAAATCCTTTATTGACTTTAAAATCAAGCCAGTAAGAGACAAAACCATTAAAGTGATAGACCCCGGAGTGTGCTACTTCACAATAAAATGCCTTGTTTTCTCACACTTTGCTCTGACAAGTAAAAGCTGCTGACACAGTTGCCATATTAGAGCAAAATAAATGGCTAGCTTCCCTGTTATTATCTTCCTTAAACCCAGTTGAACGGTTTGAATGTCCCATTGTTCAGCCTCTGTGATAAGAGACATGTGATTCACCACTAAGGCTGTGCGTAAAATGAAGACTGGAGGTTAGACCTTCCTTGCTGACAAGTTTTACTGCCATTTTTAATGATCAAGATGACCTCAAGATGTGCTAAGCTGCCATTGCCGGTCAATCCCAACTGTTGCAATTTCCAAATTAGTGTTTACTAACACTAGCTTTACTCTAAGGCCTACAGGGTTGGCTTGTTCTAAACCTCTAAAAGTGTTAAAGTGTTTCTATACACCATTAGTGTTGTGTGCTGTGAGTGATACTTCACTGTGGGGTTTTTTTAGGAAGAGTTGTGCTGTACTTGATTGTTCATCCTATAGGACAGGAATCAGATGCCGACATTTTTTCGTCCAGAAACTTAAAACTGTAGTTTGATGTTTAGGGTTAACTCTAGGCCTGTCGTGATTGGTCGATATAATCGACTGCGTCGACGCTGATAATTAGTCGACATCAATATTTTTGATCAACTGATCTATTTCATTTTTTTACCTTTTAAATTTTGTTTTCACACTGACAATAAAATAACAACCGTTTCCTCCACATCAGTGCGCTAACGTTACGTGCATCACGTCAACGTTTCCAAGGATTGCGGGTGAAGCAGAGTCGAGTGCGATGTCGAGTTTGTAAGCAAAAAAAAAAGGCTGAAGGGGTCTATATATATATATATATATATATATATATATTATAATATATATATATATATATATATATATATATATATATATATATATATATAATATTTCGATTAATTCATACTTTTCATATTTCTAATTTATTAAATATGAATTAAAATAAATATAAATTATACATTTATATACCAGATTTATATCGGCCATCAGCCACTGTAATTTAATATATTTAAGATTAATATTAATCTTAATAATTAATATTTAAGATTACTATTCATCAAGCATGCATTGATTAAAATTGTTGTAGCAAAAAAAAAAAAATGGTGCGACCAAATCATGTGCTGGTGCGACCAACTGAGAAAATTGGTAGCACCAGTGCAACCAGTGGAACCAGTGGAAAAGTTAGTCTGGAGCCCTGCTAAAGTAAGGGAGTGCTTCAGATTAGTTGATAATAAAAAGGTGGTTTGTACACTCTGGTTTCGTTGGCATACCACAGCAGCACAAACTGGATGCGTGAAGATCTGAAGCGGAATATAATGTTAGGGGGATGAAGAGGCAAAGCCACAGCCACCGGAAGTGTTTTTGTTCATTAAATTAACTCAGCCTTTGTAGGCAGAGCGTTTGAAGGACAGCGGACAGCGTCTTCACACAAGTTCGCCATTTCAAATGTAGGCTAAATGTATACTAACATAACGGCATAAATGACAAAATGAATAACATTTTAAAAATATAAATATATATATAATATGTACACAGTTAAATACTTTTCATATTCATTATCAAAAGAGTATGCCAAGTTAAAAGACAATTACGTATGTTTTTTCCACTCTGAATGTTTACATTTAGGCCTATATAATTTAGTTGCATTTATTTTTCTCTCAGTTATCGGCAAAGCCATGTGACTGAATTCCTGCAAAATAAGGACTTCTCACCACAATTGGCTGCAGCTCTTACTGATAGTGTCCTGAATGCCAAAGTTGAAAGTTAAATAAAATGTTTTTAACCCTTGTGCATTGTTCAAATTCACGACCCTTTCGTTATGTTTGTGGCTGAAAACAGCCACGATTTTAACTGCTTTAAAAATGTACTAGATAAATATTTTTTTCAAATTTTTTTGCTTAAATCTATTAATCAACCTCAGTCCATGATGATCAAAACTACTAAACTTTTAAAAAAAATTCAGGATTTTAACTCTTTAAAATGTTAAAATCTGATGCTGTACAAAAACAAACAACCCATCAAAGCCAATGTTGTTTCTAATCTTTGACACGTTTTTTCACAAATCAGTGACATCATTTATGAATTTCGCAATTAAAGAGTTAAAATCCTGAATTTTTTTTTTAATTTAGTAGTTTTGATCAGGACTGAGGTTGATTAATAGATTTAAGCAAAAAAAAAAAAATTGAAAAAAATATTTATCTGATACATTTTTAAAGCAGTTAAAACATAACGAAAGGGTCGTGCATTTGCCCACAGAGTACTGTTGAGTTTTTGAAAATTTTCAAAGCATTTTCCCAAAATATGTGTCAAAATCATTCCATTTGCTGAAACACGGAGAAAGTTATGGCCAAATTAAGACTCAAAAATTCCCCATAGTGGATGAAAACATCCCGAACAGCACATAAGGGTTAAGAAAAACTGTTGATTGTTAATGGAAAAAAATTAGTCGATAAATTAATCGATAGATTAATCGATATAAAAATAGTCTATAGTGGTAGCCCTAGTTAACTCTATTCACCAAAGGTATAATGGGGTGGACTAGAAGTGGGCTGTAATTAACACTTAGAACAGTGGTTCTAAATCTTTAAGTCTCCAAGGTCCCCAACAATAATCCCATTTTACTAACAATTTCTATCTGATAAATATTTTAAGCTTGTAAAACACATTGCATAATTATTTAGACATTATCTAACTCTTGTTTGTCAAAGTCTGGTATAAACCTTTTTTTTAAAAAATAATTTTGAAGTGGGCTGGGAAAATCAAAAATTTAGATATCAAACATATACATTCTGTCTTTTTTCAAAACATTACCCTAAAGAAAAATTAACAAATAAACTGGAGTAACTAATATAAATTCCAGACATTATTTAAGACAAGCATACAGTCAGTAATACAATAAGAACAATAGCACAAATTGGCATTAGCACTGAACAAAGTTCAGAAATTGAAATCAAATGTAAGAGAACCCTGCCTAGTTTTGCCTTTTAATAAATAAAAAATAGATTATTATAACCTTATTAAGGTTATGAAAATTATTCAGTCAAGATCAATGGGTGATTTCTTTTTCTTTTGTTCTTTGATTAATAACATGACGGCAACAGGTTTATCAGGCTGCTGTCACTTTAAGAGCGAATGCACGGATCCAATATACTGTAACACATATGCTTTCTTTCTCAACTGTTTGCCAAAATATCCTGAACACGGTCGGTTATGTTGTAATGTTGTGTATATTTGTCCATTCAAGTGCAAGAAGTCGCAAAAGCGAACTCAGTATTTGTGCAGTATCAGTTCTATTTCGCGTCTTCTTGCGCTTGAATGTTTTAAAACCACATAAAAATGCGCACATAGGAATCAATAAGTTGAATCAATAAGTTAATTTTATAACAAGTATCCAATTCCTGACCTTCAGTCTCTGATTCCAGACATGAATCAGATGATTTTTAAATCCCAACCCTAGACTCAACTGATAAACGCATACAGAACTAAATATATAGTTGATCTTCAACCAGGTACACAACAGTATATGTACTTGCCGTAAAAGTAACAGGATGATGAAACAATCCTGGGAAATTTGATTTGCTTTTAATAGCCTAGTCACCATTTGCCTGGCTCGAGGGGGTAGAATGATCTTAGGGAGGCTGGCAGCATCTGCAGTCAATAATTTAAAAATGGCAGGGAGCAAAAGAGATGCTACTCTGTGATCAGCGCTATTCTTAGGGGGCACATCCATAACACAACACACACACACACACACACACACTTCTAAGGCCCTGCTGATTCCTGATGGGGGGCGAGCTAAAGTCAGGGCCTCAGTTACATCACAACCATTCAATACGTCAGATGAGCCACTAACATGTACACCCTGCCCTTGACTGAGCCGTGAAAACGGGGATGTGATCTCACAACCACGTGTGGTAAATCAAATCCATCAATTCGTGACTGCTCTCACGGATACCGACTGGGTATCTGTCGGTAACTTATCTGTCCGACTACCACCTCCTCTCGCAGTGTGCCTTTTCATTTGAAAAAAAGAGAGCTGGCTGGCATCGCGCCCCTTCAGGGAGGCTGGCGCAGGACGTCAGAGCCTCGCACACTCATTCTGGCAAGGGTCCCATCATTGCAGCCGCCCACGCAAGGGCACAGAGCTGTGACGTCACAGAGGATAATTTTGGGATGACGCACGCAAGCTCGGCATGGAATGATTTTGGCTGCATGGGTGAGATTCCTTCCGACCATTGTACTCGCCTGAAATGGAAGTTATTTTGGGAGGAGTGTGTGCTATATAAGGCGAACAGGACTATTGGAGAGAGACGCCGCTGGGGTAAAGAGAACACAATGCATTTTCTCCAAGCGTCTGTCTACCCCTGCTGACTTGGAAGAGGGAAAAGGGTGTCTAAGAGTGGAAGAGGTGGTTATGGTAGCTCACTGTGAGACTTCTGGCTGTAAAGCAAAGCTAATTATAACAATACAAGACTGGCAATAGAGGTTATAAACAGTATTTAATGTCTGCTTAAAATAAAGTAGCAAGGCAAAAGAGAGAGAGAGAGAGTGAGAAACCAAAAATACACATTTCCTATTTTTATCCATTACTAATACACAGGGTTGGTGAGTAACGAAATACAAGTAACTTAGTTATGTATTTAAAATACAAAATTTGAGTAACTGTATTTCATGACAGTTACATTTTAAATGGGTGGTAATCAGATTACAGTCACATCTGAAAAGTGTTTTAGATTACCAAAGTGATTACTTTGAATTTTAATGTCATTTAAACAGCGATTGGTGATTCTCTGACTCTGACAGTCTGGAAAAGCGGAGTTAAGTTTCATGTTTTCTGATAGTTGTTTGTGAGTCATTTTATAATTCACTCGTCACTGCAACTTTTTCTCACAATTAGTTTTTTCGCCTCACAATTGTGAGTTTGCATTTCACAATTCTGACTTCTTTTTCTCAGAATTGCGAGATTTAAACTCACAATTGCAAGTTATAAAGTCATAATTGGGAGATATAAACTTGCCATACTGACTTTTTTTCTTGCAATTGTGAATTTAGTATGTGAGTTAAATGTCATAATTCTGACTTTTCTCAATATTGCGAGTTTATATCTCATAATTCTGACTTTATAACTCGCAATTGCAACTTTATAAAACGCAATTCTGATGGAAAAAGTCAGAATTGTGAGATAAAAACTTGCAATGACATTTTTTGTGTTTGTTCTACACTTATTAGTATTCCAAAGTATTCTAAAGTATTTAGATTAAGTTACTAAACTTGAGTAATGTAACGAAATACGTTACAAATTACTTTTTAAAGCATGTATTTTGTAATCTGTAGCGAAATACATTTTAAAAGTAACTTACCCAGCCCTGCTAATACAGTATGATTAATGTGACTGCACACTAACAACTTTATTTCGATGGTTCATTTTAAATATTCTACTAACTATAAGTAACTTTGCTACTACATGTCAACTAAAGGCCTGTTCACACAAAGAACGATAACTATATTTGCTTCCACCCCAACGAATGACAGCGATGTTTATACTAAGCTCACGCGCTGCGGTTTCAAAGTGTGTACAGCATATTTTTGCTGTGCTTGTTGCATTTGCACGGCTTTAACCAGCAGATGTCCTCAGCCTGCTATGTTTCGAGTGAATCGCTAGTGTAATCGATTTAATCTAACAGTGAATTCAGCTAATGAAGTCAATATATTGAAATAATAATTACATTTAAAAAAAAAAAAAAAAAAAAAAAAAACGCATAGTCTTTTTCGCTGCGACTTCAAGCAAAACAATGTTAGCAAAACTCGCACTGGATACCTGAGGCAATTTTATTTGACTCTTTCATCGTTAATACTTCCCATTTATTCAGACAATATGACCGATTGTTTTCCATATATCTATTTTCTTTAAAGTAAAAATGGTTTGACTTGTCAAACAGTGCAGGTGATTAACTTCTCTCATTTGTCGTCTGCCATTTTAAATGCACGAGCCCTTAAACTAGAATGGATTCTGATTGGCTGTCAGTGTTTTATAGTTCAACAGCTAGAAAAAAATCGTTCTGAAGGTGATCCCAATGATATCATTCCTCTGTATCGTTATTGCTGTGGTGTGGACAGTGCTATTCTTTCATATTTAGAACAATTTTTAGAACTACATCTTAACGTTATCTTTATAGCCATCGTTTTTGATGTGAACGGGCCTTAACTCTCATAGTATTAGAGTACAAAAAGGTTTGGAATCCCTGCAATAATGCAATGCTCTAAACTATCTAAATTTTCAGTGCAACAAAAGCAACAGAAGTAGTATGTAAAACATCTCCTACATGACACATTATTTGATCAGGCTGCATGACGTGAAAATAATTTGACATGAAATTCGATTTAAAATGCAAAACAACTAGAGATGCCCAATGCATTGATCTTTTTTTACAATTATTCTGTATCAGCCAGTACTAGATATTTAATTGTGAATGCTGATTTGCACCATTTTTACATTCTGATTATCATTTCTGTTTACTAGCACTATGTATGAGTGTGTGTGTACTATATAATTTGGGTTAAGGGTAGAGTTTGGTTTAGAGTTAGTTGATTGTAATTATGCATAATATAATATTACTGTTATTACTACATTAACGTGTAAAATATGTAACAAGGACCCTGAAAAATAATGTAACCATATTTAATAGCACTTAATAAATGCAATGTTTAGCCAATTTCAAGATTATTATTCATTTTGGTTACACTTTATTTTACCGTGCTGAAGTTATATTGCAATTACTCAAATAAGTACCGAGTACTATTAAATTAACTATATGTACTTACAATAGAGTTACAGTTAGGGTTAGTTATTTGTAATTATGCATAATCTACTGTTATTACTATAGTAAGTACATGTAGTAACGTGTAACTATGGCAGTGTAAAATAAAGTGTTACCAATTTTTCAATGTGGTGATGCTTAAATTCACTTGTAACATAATATTATTGAATTTAATATCTGTCATTTAGAATTTAAGTTAAAAAAAACATGGTAACACTTTACTGTTTGGTAACAGTAACTTTCATTAGTTAAAGTATTAACTACATGTTCTAACCATGAGCAATACATCTGTTACTGTATTTACTAACGTTAGTCAATGAAAATACAGTTATTCATTGTCTGTTCATGTTAGTACACAGTGTATTAATCTTAACAAGATTTTAATAATGTATTAGTAAATGTTGAAATTAACATTAAAAGAGATTAATAAATGCTGTAGAAGTGCAGTTCATTATTAGTTCATAATAAACTAATGTAGAAAACTAATGTTAACTAATGAACCTTATTGTAAAGTGTTACCAAAATAATTATCAGCTTATCATTATCAGCCCGAATTTGTAGTACAAAAATGGGTCAGAAATTGCAGTAGGATGCTATTGTTTGCAACGTTTTGTGTTGCATTCTGTGTGGTTTTTCACATTTTCTCACATTAATATTGAATGGGGAAAAAATACTGGTGTAGTTTCAAATGTTTTAAAAAAAAAATAGTATGCTGTACAGTATTATTCTATTCCAAACACAGACTACTTACAGTATGAGGCAACTCTACAGTTACACTATCGTCACTAAACTGACCACATAGTATCTTAATCATGTCCGGAGAATCAAGTGACAGCATTATACTTCTATTTGTGTATCGTGGTCACATAGACTCACTCAGTTGGTCATTTTATCATGTGAGGGACTGACATAGGCTCGTATCGGTGTCTCCGGCACCGCCAGCGTCCACCTTTCTAGGTTTCTGATTGCACCGCTTTGTGAGGAGGTTGCATTTTTCATTCCCACAGCTCTGTGTAAAGCGATCCCATCATTCCTGCAAGTGAAGCCGAAAATGTAGCTAGAACTCGTGTCCGTGTAATACCAGCTCTTTCATATCCATGTGTTTTTAACGTTTCTGTGGGACCAGACCAATCACCTCATCCCTGCTTGAAAGCCATTGCGCTCTGAAAGAAGCATTTGAGACATTCATTTAAAAAAAAAAAAAAAAAAAAATCTAGAACTTTTCCATTCAAGGTGAGAAGTCTAGCATTTAAAGTCAACATAACTTTAATAAATGTTATTCTTCTAGTCTTGTCTGATTATACATGAATAACTAGTGAAGCCTTAATTTGCAGTGCAGTAATTCACTTGTAGTGCACTTCAATTTTAAAACTGTACTTGCAGATAATATTAAAGAAATGAAAGGCAAATTAAGTGTACTTAGAGTGCACTTTCATGATTGTTTAAAACTCAAGTGCATTTTGTAATAAAGTTAAGGTAAAAGTATTACTTTAAAGTACAATTTAAATCAATATGTTTTAATAATACTTTGTACTTTAAAAGTGCACTTATTTTGATGTGTTGACTAACATACTAAAGCACATGTAAAGAGTTTGATTTTCATTTTAAATGTTATTCAATATTACATTTAAAGTAATATATTTTAAATCTACTAAAGTGCAACTTCATTAAAGATCTGTAAGTATATTTCCGTTTATTATAAATTGCTGTCTGTAAGTACATTCAGCGGTACACTTTAACCATATTTCAAACACAATAGAAGTTCTACCAGAAAGACTCGGGAGGTAAAATAACTTAATGATATTTATTAACTATCTGCAAGCAAATACAGTAAGAAAGTTCTTTGGCGTAGGCCCCGTCCGTAGCTTACATCCTGAGGGTTGCAGACTCTGCATTTCCTGCCTAAAGATGAAGGCAGGGGCGTAGCCGCCCCCCCGGGAGGTACGGACAGGGACCATCCTGGTGGTGGGGAGGATGGAGGTAAAGGTTGACGTCAGCATCTGCGAACTCAGACATGTGCAACGATCTGATATACTACAAGTGTTGGATAATGATTGGTTAGATCAAAACTCATAGTGACGTAACATTTGAGTCTTCCTGGCAGAACTTGCGCTAGAGCTTTCATTTATTAGTAAACTGCATAAAGAAGTACTTAAGTCCAACTTAAGTGGCAAAAAAGCACTCTAATTACATTTCATATAAATTCATTTTCATTTAATTGCAACTGACATGCAGTTAAGTGAAAACATTACATTCAGTTTGCACTTAACTGCATTCTTTAGTATAGCATTTCAAACTCTTCAAACTCTTCTTAAAAGTATAATAGAGTGTCCTTCTTTTTCAAGCAACTTCCCTTTTCACGGCCACTTTTCACAATCCCTGATGGATAAAACCAAGATTCATCTCTCTCTCTCTCTCTCTCTCTCTTTTAAATATGCCACAATACAAAAGTAAAATTGTCTGCGAGTATTATTTCATGTTGATTTAAAAGCCTGCCGCTAAATGATTTCACAAGAACTCATCCCTGGAGCTATGCACCACAGTAGAGAACGACTGTGAGGAGCTGTGATTTAGAAAAGGAAAGCATGTTTTCACAAAAACACAAATAAAAGAGATTTAAATGAAGCACACCTTACTAATCAGCCAATATGCAATAATTAGCTCCCACTAGATGTCATAACGGGGCACAGAGGGAACTCGAGAACGGTTAGGGAGTATCAGGATGTGTGTGCGAGCCCCTGTGTTTGTGTTTGACGTACAGCTGCGCATCACCTCTGGAACATGTTGTTATTCTGCAATCAGCATCCTCAGAGTCTGAGCAGTAATAACAGAATAAAGCCGAGAGAAACACAAAAACATCTCAAAGCAGTGAATATCAAAGGTTTAGGCTGGGGAAAAGCCACATTACACCACATGTACAACTCTCGTCTAATCGCGGGCAAATGCAGACTACTTACAGGAGCAATGAGCAGGGTAATGACAAAGTAATTTTGACTAATTTCGCCTGGCTCTTTCTCCCGTTCTGTCTGATTGTGTGAGAGCCTTCTGCATCATTACAGTAACATCTGCAGTGACTAACCGAGCGTACATCACCCAGTAAGAGAAAGGAAAAGAGGGAGGGAATGGAAAAGTGAGGAGTCGTGGGGAGAAAAACCATGCAGGACCGATTCGAGATAGGCTAACATAGATGCTCAATGTAAACATTGCCTCCTGGCGTCGGTGAACGGTATTAGGCAAAGAAGAGCCGAGCTTCAAAAAAAAAAAAAAAAAAAAACAACAAGAGTAAGTCAAGCCTTACCAAAAGAATAATTCATCCAAACATTAAAATTCTGTCACTGTTTACTCACCTACAAAAGACCAAAATTTATATACACAATAATTTTCCCCTACTGTGAGCTCTGCAACTGCATTGATGAAATAAAAGGCCACTTAAGTGTACTTAATGAAAGTACAATTTCATGATTGCTTCTTAACACACTTAAAGGGATAATTCACCCAAAAATGAAAATTCTCATGATCTACCCTCCCTCAAAAACCATCATAGGTGTACATGACTGTCTTCTTTCAGACTAACCACGTACACTCTAAGTTATATTGAAAGTATCCTGGCTCTGCCAAGCTTTATAACAGTAGTTAATGACGCTCGAGATTTTGAAGCCTAAAAAAGCACATCCATCCACCATAAAAGTAATCCGCACCGCTTCAGGGCATTAATAAAGGCATTCTAAAGCAAAGATATGGGTTTTTGTAAGAAAAAACATCCATATTTAAAAAAACTTTATAAACTATAATAACTAGCAACGACCGTAAGCGAGTCAAGTTCAGGCGGAAGAATGACCTCTAACCCGACGCATGACATATTGATGAACGCAGAAGCACAGAAGATAGAGCGAAAAAAAAAAAACTGTCATGGAGAGGAAGTCTAAAACGTTAATTTTTAAAGAGAAATGTCAGAGGATTTTAAAAAAAGAGAAGAGGAGTTTGAGTTTGCTTCCCAGTCCCATTTGTTTGAATCTACTCTCACCTAAGATTACACAACTCTCAGCATCGCATACAGCCATTACCGGAAGCCAGTGATTGTGGTTTATAAAGATATAAACATGGATATTTCTAACAAAAACCCATTGCTTTGCTTCAGTGTGGATTACTGTTATAATGGATGGATGTGTTTTTTGGGCTTCGAAATACAACACCCCATTCACTTACATTATTAAGCTTGGAAGAGCCAAGATACATTTTGATATAACTCCAATAAAGTTTTTCTGAAAGAAGAGTCATAAACACGGCTTGAGGGTAAGTAAATCACGGGATAATTTTTTATTTTGGGGCGTACTAACCCTTTAAGTACAATTTTAAAAAGTGCACTTTGTAATAATGTCAAATTAAAAGTTAAGCACATTTTAATTATCTTTTCTAATATTTTAAATGTAATATTGAGTAACATACTGTAGCTTAAATCTTACCAAATACTTTACATGTGCTTTAGTGTGTTAGTCAATATTTATAAGTGTACTACAGTGCAACTTAGTGCATCATTACAAATGTCTAATTACAAATACATAGGTAGTAAGTTTCAATAGAAAATGCATTGACGTGTATATTAGTTTCCCATACATGATTGTTTGATGTTTCAGCGACAATAGACGACATTCTGAAATAACATATAAAATGTGCTACTTAAGTGGGTCAAAAAGCACTCTAAAGTTCACCTAATTGTATTGCAAATAAATTTAAAGTATGACATACCATTAAGTGTAAATATTTTTTTTTTAAAAGTAAAAAAAAAAAGGGTCAGTCCAGTAAGAATGTTGATGCAATCAAACCATTGACTTCCAATGTACGGACAAACTAAACAATAGCACAAAGTCATTTTTCTAAATATCTTCTTGTAAGTTCCACAGAAGAAAGTCATACATGTTTGGAACTAATATGAGTCTAAAAAGATATGAATATGAATGTATAGTGACACAATGTTCCTTTGAGCAAACTATTTCTTTAACATACAAGTCAGCTTTCCTCCCCGATGCATGAAATGCTAGATACTAAATAGATAAACTAGTTCCCGCATAATCGCTGACTTGGTGCCTCGAGGGATGATGAGTCAGTAAATTTCAGCGGCATAAACAAACAAAACCACATTTGCAGCCATTGCCTGTCATTTGACCGGCTTTGTCTTAATCCAATTGGAATAGACTTGATTGGCAAAATTCATTATCGTTTCATCTGGGCCGTCGCATGAGCGGGTAAATGCTTAGTCGTGCTGTCTGTGCGCATGCATGAAAACACATGCATTATCCACATTTGGCATCATTGCATTAGGAGTAATGCTGATTTTTGAGTTTCCATAAAACAATTGGCGTCATGCCTTACCATTTTTTTTCCACATAAGGAGAAGGCACACCGAGAGCCAGAGGTCAATAATATAGAGAAGTAAAAAACGCACAAGTCTTAAACACATATGCTTTGTTTTGTTTCCATTGATTTTTTTTTCTATACATTTCTTCTCACATACACCACAGCCTAACCTTTCTGCAATGCATATTCCTCTGTGGGCAAGAAAATAAGTCTTGTAGCTGTGCTTCTATTTATCATCTGGTCCATGTCTGTGCATTAAACAAGCAGGGTGGTGAATGGACACTTGAAATGGACCAACTCATTGGCCTCCTTCATTCGGCGGTCTGTGCCGAGCGTGAACACCTCATATCACACCGCACACATGCAATCAAGGCGCAAGCCATTGGAGAATAGGCTTGTGTTGAACATTTTCTGCTTCCTGTGAATTTCTGGCTAGATCCCACTGGTTACATAAGCTTGGCCATTTGTCTGTTTCTTCCCTCCAAACACGGTGGAACAGGTGCCCGTGAAATTAAAGTTGGTCTGCTCAGATTTGTGGTGGGAAATGCAAGAAAAGCATCTGACAGAACTTCCTGTCATTGAGGATTAAGCAAAAAGAGAGTGAGCCATGTCTGAGCTGTCAATAGATGAAACAACTCGAGCTCTTTAGACCTGCCAGATTGTTTCTAGGACGCGTATCTTTCCGTATCAAATTTTCATGAAACTTGTGTCATACTTTTTGTCAACATACTAGACTTCATGTGCAAGTAGCAGAATAAGTGCGATAACCTTTTTTTCAAACAATGTGTCAGTACTGTTCACGCCAGGATTTTATGTGGTTTGTAAAAGCCTATACTGCGAAAGATAAAAAAAAAAAAAAAAAAAAAAAAAATGCATCTTATATGTGCTGTCTGTTTAGTTCAGTGCCAAACTGTGCAGGCCTTAAGTGAAAATGCTGTCAACATTTACTACTAACCTCATGTTGTTGTAAACCTATACTCTGTCATTTCTGTAGATTATAAAAGATGACATTTTGAAAGACATTATGGTCCAAACATCAGACCCCAAAACACTGAGCAATAGACCCCAGAATAATAAACCACCAAGACCAAGTTATTCATCCTTTTTTTTCTACAAGACTGTTCAAACATTTTTAAGTCAGTTACATTAAAATGTAGATCGGTCTAATTCGATACTGAAAAGTAAGACTGATTATGTTACGGACTGCTCAGAGACTTGAAAGGTTGGAGATTCAAGCGCAGCTTTATTAGAGGGACAATCCAGAACCGTAATCCAAAATACAGGCAACAGATCAAAATCCAGGCAGGGTATCCAAACAAGCAAACAAATCAGTGAACACTGACAAAAGGGTAATCCAAAAGACAGGCAAGATTTCCGAAAGCCAAGAGACATGATATCAGGGAGTAGTGATGGGCACTTTTGAAACGCTGCTTCATGAAGGTTTGCAACCTTTACGAATCTTTTGCTTCGAATCAGTGGTTCAGAGCATGTTTCAAACTGCCAAAGTCACATGATTTCAGTAAACAAGGCTTTGTTACGTCAAAACTGTTTCGAAATACTTCGAAATTTTAATGGATCACGCCAGGGACGATCTCTGTGAACCCATGAATCATGCGAATTCACTGAGATCACCCCCCCAGCGGCATATCACTGAACAACTGCCTGAGTATTAAGTGTCTAAAGGTGTCTATTACCTGATCTCTGATGAGTTTTACATATTTGTAGACGTCTTAATGAGGTATTTGTATAATTTAAAAGAATAATAGTAGTTAATAGTCTTTGTTTAACTGACCCATCCATAGAATAAACAAAAGAAGAAAAATACTTATTATACAGACACTTAATATTTAATGGTATTAGCTGATTAGTTAATTGCATATGATAGATGCAATTTACTTTAAATAAAACATTTGCAATGGATTTGTAAAAGCTGTTTTACGCATGTTTTGTTTAATTTACTCTGTTCTGACCAGCAGGGGTCACCAGCATGTGGTGTTTCGAACGCATCGAAATAGTGAATCATTTTGGTAAGCAATTGGTTCAGTTGATTCAAAGCTTTGAAAAGCTTAATTTCTCTCATCACTACCAGGGAGAATGCTCAGAGATGCACTGTAACTACAAACAAAACTTCACAGTGAATAACTAAGTGAACAGGCTAGATATATGCAGAGGTTATGAGGTAAATGAGACACAGGTGTAAACAATTATAGTTGATTAGTCCGGGCAGTGTGTTATGGGTAATGTAGTCTGAGATGGTATGGCAATTGTCCAGGGTGGAGTGCCCTATGGTGGTAATCAAGGGCACTCTCACTGGTGATTGTTACAGATTACCCCTAACTAACTGCAGAGTCTTAACTTAATGGCTATGTTTGCGCAACTGGCCCCAGAACATATATTTACAATAAATACAACATTTTTACAAAATACAAGCACAAGTAAAACACTTCCAAGAACACTACTGAATGATGACCTGTATGAACAAATCTATTTTTTCTGAACCAGCTCATTGGTTCGGTATCTGAACAAACCAATTTACTGATTAAACCGACCCAACTCATTCCCAGAAATGAATCAGACTTCTCAACACTACTTGAAAGAGATAAGAAATGCTACCAATGCAAAAAGAGTACTTATCACCGAAATAATATACTTAATTGCAAACTGAATGTAATGTTTGAGACACTTAATTGTTAAAGAGGCTATGGCCAGGTTTCATAGACAGGGCTTAGATCAAGCCAGGATTAGGTCTTAATTCATTTGGACATTTACATACTTTTTATAAATGTGCCTTAGAAAAAAAACTACGGATGTGCATCTTGAGACATAACAATGGCACTGACATATTTTAAGATATGTCAGTGTAAGTTGCTTTCAGTTAAAACAGCACAAACATGCATTTTAGTCTGGGACTAGGCTTAAGCAGTGTCTGTGAAATCAGCATATATGTAGAATTCAGAAACCCTTGTATTATTAGTAAGAGTGTGACAACATCTCAGAATAACGATTCGTTGCGTAACAGCCTACGCGTCTTGTCTTATTTTGTAGAATGCTCCCTATACACAGAGTACGAGTGTACGTCGCAAATTCGAAAGTGAAAGTAAAATGCGAACTCCCTGATGCGTAAAAATTAGGCTGCATACAATAGCTTCTCTCCCAATATCGAACCTATCTTAGGCTGGGCTGTGCAAGTTTAACCACCTCTTAGCTCTGGTCTCTGTTTTAATCTCTGTTTGGACTTGAGAGAGTACCTTAGTTTTGGTTGCACTTATTGTTTGCGCTAAATAAGACTAAACTTGTTATTTATACGGTTTTTATTTCTATGATCAATTTGTGGAAAGGAGTTCAGTTAGGAGGTCACACACATCCTCAAACAGAAGTTCTGGAAGCTCATTATTCAGGAGAGAAGCTCATTATACAGGAGAGAAGTCAGCATTGTCTTTCAATGCATATGAAAATTCATTCATTCAGAAAGTAGAACTGAAGTGACATTCATTACAAGATGATCAGTTAAAATTTCAAAATGCAACTGCAGACTACTTATCCAGTCATAAATTTGGCCATTGAGGATTTCTTAAAAATACCGCACAACAATCTCGTCTCATTCTCGTGAACCCAAACTCATGTCTCATATTTCATGAGCTAACTGTCTTGCCACATCCCTAATTATTAGCGACACCAGTGGATGTTACATGAACTGCAGCCAGCAACTAATTGCTCAATTTTTGCTCAATCTCATTTTTAGCACACTTCAGTGTGTTACGAAATAGTCATGAGTGTACTCTTTAAATAGAGCTTGTTAACCTTTTATTTCATTAATATATTTTCTGTAAGAACAGTTTGTAAAAAATGTATTTTAGGATTGAACTACACTAAAAGTGCACATTCAATACAATTAAGCACACTTCTTTTTCACAAGGGACACTACTTTTAAAACTGTTGTCACACCTACTGCAACTTCAATTTAGTTTAGCTCCTCAGCTTTTTGTTAGTTACTGGTTCTAAGATTGCTATATAGATCTGTGTAACAAGTTCTCCAGGTTCTTGTATATTGGTTCAATCATCTGTTAGAGGAAAAGTAAGGCCTTTCTGTGTTCTTTGAAGCATAAGTAGTAGCAAAAGAATTAAAGGTCTCAGTGTGCAAATCTCTCTTTGAAGCATGTTTTTGAGTAGAATATCATAATCAGGATCCTTAAAGAGGAACTTTGAGAAGGAAAAAGCCCTTGAAGACAATGCTGAGGCTTGACAATCTCAAATAGAGTGGTCAAACCAAAGAGACACTTGCCCCAGTTTTTTCTGTCCTCAAGTCTCAGACGGAACCCATCAGTAGAGATACATCAGGCTGTGTCACGAGTACTCAGAGCTCGGTGCGTTATCAAGAGATACAGTGGCATTCTATCATGGCGGAGTTGAACGCTTATTATAGATTCTATTAAGATGGGCCCAAATTGGACCTCTCCATCAGGTCCAGCACACCTTGTTTGTTTTAGTTCTTGACAGTGAGGTAGAACGGCTTTATTAAGCTCCTGAGAGATAAAGAAGGAATTAAAGACACAATGAAATAAAAGGCTATTACTATTATCACTTATTTCTTGTCAGCAAAGTAGGCAGAAGGGAGGATAAAGAAATGCTGAGGTCCAGCAAACTTGTTTCATGTAAGCACTTGAGAAACAAAGCTGCCTCTTATAAGCATTTAGCACACTTCGGTTCTGCATTGTTTGCTTGACCATCCAAGAAGTTTTTTTATTCAAAAACAAAGTTTGACATTAACAAAGGGGGTTTGTGAATTGCAGACGGTCTGTGCATTAGTGGGGATTACTCTTTCTGCAGGTTACATTGCTACACCACTAGGCTTTATGAATGAGAGAATCATTCATTCAACCGATTTGTTCAAAACACTGATTCATCCAGGAACGAAACCAATGAGTAAGTAATTGAATCTTTCACTCAATCAATTCATTCAAACACGCTAATTCACTCAGGAAAGCCGCTACTGTGTGTTTCTTGGAGACACTAAATTATTCATTTTAGCTTTGAATTCATTTGGAACTATTTTCACTGGCAAATGAAAAATACAGAAACTAAATGGCAATAATGTCAGTAAATTGTAAGTTACGCAAGTAAGTCCTCCTCTGTCAAAAATGACTGGAACGCTTTTAAATTTTAAATTTTTTGGCTTCATCGGAATGGGATGAAACTTGGTGACTTTTGTCGCATTAGCTATGTGAACAAACAAAAAATTATGGACATGATTTGGATATGTTAAAGGGTCGTTAAAAAAAAAAATGACCCACATAAGAAATGAATGGGACGTACAAAAAAAAAAAAAAAAAAAATACTAAAACTCAGAGAAACTTTGATCAATAATTCAGCCACAAAGTAGTAAAAGAAAAGAAAAAAAACAGCAAGGAAGGTTATTCGAAATTACATTTAAAGCTAATATACTTTAAATGTTCATTCAGCAGTACACTTTGACAATATTTCAAATACAATAAAAACAATTATGAAAATCACAAATACAGATGCATTTAAATCCAACTTAAGGGGGGGTTGAAAAGCACTCTAAAGTTCAGATAATCGCATTTAACAAATTTAAACTACATTTAAATTTTATTTAAATTAGCATGATATAATTTATGAAAACATTACATTCAAGTTCACACTTAAAGGATTTGACCGAAGTTTGACTGAAACAGCTGAATTTTCTCCAGTAATGCACGTATGAAGCCCAAAACTGTTGCATGGCCAAGGCATTTCAATTAAAATCTTGGACATAAAAGGACTATTAAACTGACATGCATGTAGATGATTGAATATGTAAGTGGGATGAGGTACATCATCGCCAGCCATTCTGATCATACTTCTGCAAATGGAGAGCTTTGTAGGAGCCAGGCGATGTAGACTGGTGGCGATGAATTGTGGTGGAAGAGGGGGTGGAGAGAGAGGGACAAATCACACACTTCTACAAAGCATGACAAAAGACAGCTCATTTGAATATTTATGACCAAAGGCGCTGCTCGTAAATGATCATTGGTGATTAGATCACGGGCCATCAGTGCGGCGATGAGCTATGGCGATGGTAGGTGAACGGGATGTAGAGGTGTAAATAAGCTCGGGGAGGAGGAAAATGCCCAGCTCATTTCACCTGGTGTGAATCGCTGCCGCAGCTGATGATGCTCGATTCAGACAGTCATGAACAACCGTATGATTGGCTAGCAGGCAGTCCCTGCGCCTCAGAAATTACTCACCGTTTTTCCCTTTTAGCAAATATATTTTTAGAAATAACACATATGAGATCCAAACAACAAATATTTACTGACTTTTAAAAACCTAATCCGAGGGTTGTAGGGTTGTCCTACGTTTGTCTCTGTGAATGAATGGCGAAATGCTTTTTTCGTCTACTACACAAACTCAAACACATGTGACGCTTACTGTGCTACATGAAATGAAAGCTCTAGCACAAGTTCTGCCAGGAAGACAAGAGTTTTGATCTAACCAATCATTATCTAACACTTGAAGTATATAAGATCGATACTTGCACATGTCTGAGTTCGCAGATGCTGACGTCAACCTTTACTTCCATCCTCCCCACCACCAGGATGTTCCCTGTCCGTACCTCCCGGGGGGTCGGCTACGCCCCTGCCTTCATCTTTAGGCAGGAAATGCAGAGTCCGCAACCCTCAGGATGTAAGCTACGGACGGGGCCTACGCCAAAGAACTTTCTTACTATATTTGCTTGCTGATTGATAATAAATATCATTGTTACGTTATCTTGCCTCCCGAGTCTTTCTGGTAGAACTACAGTCACGCCAGAGCTTTCTTCACCATTTCATTTGGAAAAACACAACAAACCACCAAAATAACATGGTGATAAGCCTATGTGAGAATTGATATTAGGCTAATATTGTAACGTTACATCTACCGTTGCGTTGTGATACCTAAAATACTATGTGGAGAAGGCCAAATAATTTCATATTTATAATACGACCGCATTTTGAACCTATGAACGCATTTCAACAACTACCGCTTTGTGTTGTTGGCCAGATAAAATGACAAAGAAAAGAACTTGCCAGAACTGCCTAAATTCTTCATGCCATAGATTCCCCAAGGTGCAGGAATCATTGCTCAAAGATTTTGGTCGATATTGGCATGATTATATCATGCAGTTGCTGCATATTTGTCAGCTGTACATCCATGATGTTCAACCACATATTGACCCAAAGCTGTTCTAATGAATTGAAATCTGGTGACTGTGGAGGCCATCTGATTTTAGTGAGCTCATCGTCATGTTCAAGAAACCAGTTGAAGATGATTTGAGCCGATACAGCAATTCTGGAAGTAGAAGATGGGTACCCTGTGTTCATGGACATGGTCAGGAACAATATTCAGGTAGGCTGTGGCCACGGTGAACGGTGCTCAGTTGGTTCTAATGGGCCCAAAGTGCGCCAAGAAAATATGCCCCACACAATTACACCACCACCAGCAGCCTGAACCTGTCGATACAAGCTTGACAATCCATGCTTTCACGTAATTTCCGCCAAATTCTGACCCTACCATCTGAACGTCGCAGCAGAAATCAAGACTCAGACCAATTTTGGCGAGTCATATTGTTCAGTTTTGGTGAGCCCAAAATCATGAGTAGCAAGCAAGTGTGAGTTCTTTCACTCTGTAAGAGCTCAAGCTGTTCTTTGCATGTTGATGAGGCACTAATGTATTCCAGGACTAAGACAAGTTCAAGCTACTCTAGGGCAGAGAGGATGTTTTTAATTTGGGCTGTGCCATAGCCATGAAGAATTCTTGAGTTAGTCATGGCTGCCATCCCCAATTTCATGATGTGGACAACCAGAGGTTTTTGAACTCAAAGTGGGTTTTATTTTCAGGGAAGGTGGCCTTTCAAGTCATGAGAATAGTTTGCCTGTCACACCTGCTGAAACGTTAAGGTTAACGTCACTTGACACAAAGCCAGCGAGTTGTATACACTGACACTTTAAAGGATGTTGCAGGTTATAAATGACAATTTAACAGGCCCCGATGGGACAATACCTGAGAGATAAAACACTTAGAATAAAAGTCTATCTTCCTTTTCTCAGCTGCTGTTATACAACTAGAATTTACCAAGATAACATGCAATGCTGTTACAAATACTCACAAGTGCTGTTCCCCAAATGTGTTTGCACTTAGGAGGGTAAGTATGTGGAAAACATGTGAAGCAGGTTGCAATGCTGGACCTCAGAAAGGATTCATCAGTTCCCCACGATGCAGCAGGCCCATAGGGAACCCTGCTTTCCTTTTTCAGAGAGAGAGAGAGAGAGAGAGAGAGAGAGACTTGGGTGCAAGCAGCAGCCCAGAAACACTCTTTCTCTCTCACACCCTCCCAGGTACAAGACGTTCCCTTGCTCCCTGAAGATTTGCTCAGCATTTAAATATTCCTCTCCTCAAATAAAATATGCTGGAAGTTATTGGGGTAATAACTTGTCAGCTTAAGTGCCATTAATAATAAATTGTATTAAATGCAAAGTTCTTGTAAATGTTTTTTCTTCATCCATGTTTACTGATGCCAAACCTATGAACACAAAACTTTAATATACTTGACTTTCTTACATTGGCTGTGAGGGTTAATGGGTTCTAATTCATCCTAATTAACCAAATAAACCAAAACTCAAAAATTTATTTGAGATGCTTCCTTTCCATTAGATATTTTGCATACTTTTAACAAGAGTACTTTAAAAGAACATACTTAAGGGTACATACAGTAAATGATTTCTGAGAATCGCTGTTGATATTTGAAAATCGTCAAAACAAACACCGCCTACCAAAAAGGATCACATGTTGATAGCTCCACCCAACACAGAGGGTTATTGGCTTACTACTGATTGGCTACAAGTGTGTTGTGGCCTTCGGTCCAATCCACTTTCAACAGCATTTCTCAGAAATTGCTTACTGCACCTTTAAGTGCAAACTGAATGTAATGTTTTTGGACAGTTAATTGCATGTAATTTCCAATTATATAAAAATGTAATATAGTTTACTTTAAAGTAAAAATATATAGTTTATATTACATACATTTAGGTGAACTTAAGAGTGCTTTTTTGACACACTTAAGTACATCCATATAATTTCATAATAACTTATTGTTTTTGAAATATGCACTGTAAAATATACTTTAATGTCATTTCTATTGAAACCTGAATGTCATGTTTCATAAAAAAATGTATATGCAATTAAACATTTGTAATGACACATTTAGTACATTTAAAATATATTTTCAAAAATATATAAAATAAAAATAATTCAAATGAAATACATTAAACGTAATACCAAATAACAATTAATGAATAATATTACTTCATGTGCTTTAGTATGTTAGTCAACACATCAAAATAAGTGTACTTCTTTATAACATGAAAAAAGATTATTATAAATTATTACAAAGAAAAAAAAATTTATACATATACATATACATATATATATACATATATATATATATATATATATATATATATATATATATATATATATATACACATATATATATACACATATATATATATATATATATATATATATATATATATATATATATATATATATATATATACACATATACATATACATATACATATACACATATACATATACATATATACACACACACGTTCACTACAATTAAGCACACTTTTCTTTTCGCATGGGACATCCCTAGCTATCTCAAGTGGTGAGGAAAATTCCACAAAAATTGGCATCAACAATCTGTCCTCACTGCAAACGGTGCCTACAGTATGTAAATGTTACAGAAATTAAAAAAGGAAAAGGTTAATGAAGTCCAGTACAAATATCAAGTTATTGAGCTAATGCGATGTGGATTAAAGTTTGACGATGTTGGTATGGATATCCAAAAGCTGCTATAAAGACTTTAAACTCTTTTTTTGAACTGATAAATCCCCTGCAGCCACAGACATAGTCATTGTATTGCTTTCCACGTTTTCATTCCTGGTCATATGTGTCAGTGAAATAAGACTAAACGCTCCCTGGGCTTCGATTCTCCCCTGGAGATGAAGTGATAATGTTAATTTAAAGTTTTAAGACCCACTCTAAAACGAGGCATTAAGGAATAAGCTAGATTGATTGAGGGAATAATTGGCAGCTTATTTCTACGGCAGCAGAGGAAATTCTTTCTTGATGATTCCATCTTTGCCGCAAAAACATCCCAATTTCGCAAGCTTGAATTAGCAACACCCATACGGTATAGAATAACGGAAGGAAGCTTTCAGTTCTTGGCAGATCCTTTGAGGTTAGTAAATCATCAGCATCAATAATTCACAAGTACAGCCTGTTTCTTTGAGTCTAGAGCTCTATTGACCTCATCTCAAATCACGCTGAAGCGATCACATGCGTGTGCAGCGTCAGCAGGAAGCTGGTCTCTGGTTTCTACATGATGCTTAAACCAGGTTGCTTCACTTAATAAAAGGCACTTATTAACTGATGTGGGATCAGTGCGTCACTATGTAATATGATAAAGATTGGAAAATAGAGAGAGAACATATGGACTGCCATGTGACTTCTCAAACAGAGAAAGACTTAAACTTAAAACTTGCTGTTTATTCTGACACGTCTATTTAAAGGAAAAGAGAGTCGTTTTTTGAAAGCCAAAAACAGCCTCCTCCAGGGATGACTATAAATAAGTAATTCATAATTTGAAACACTGTGACTCTCACAGTGAAAACATCCTAACCACCTTGACACAGTAGCATTGGCTCAACCAATGGCATGAGTTTGGGGGCGGGGCTGTTAGTTTGACTGACCAATGGCAGAAGAGGTAGAGAGAAAGAGAAACTTTCATCAAAATAATCTGATCTTTTTTCTATGTACCAAAGACCTCCTTGTTCAGAATATTTACTTTAATAAAAGAATATTACAGTGAGCATACTTAAAAACAGTGCATTCCCATGACTGTTTCTTAAAGCTGCAGTCCGTAAGTTGCCTCTTTGTCACCATCTCTGTTCGAAACCTGCTATTGCAGTTATTTTCGGAATTATCATGTTTACACGGGTTGTGCATTGGCACGGCTCCTTGGCACGGATGAATCTAATGTTTTGAGGAGAATATGTGGCTGTCAGTCACCGCACCAGTGGATACTGTACCGACACTTTGGAATCGCAGATTGTAGTCTTGAAGGTATGAAATAAGAATTTTCACAGGAAAAGTCATCTGAACAAGTAAGTAACAAATCCGCAACTTTTGTTCTGACCAACTGTGAAAAAAAAAAAGCATACAATAAATTGTGCTTTCAATCATAATTAAATCTACTGATCGCTTCGCTAATATAACATCAAGCCATGCAAATTATTATTTTTATACTCTGTTCTCAAATTGTTGATGTTAACAACATCAGCATTGCTTGACAGTGTATTTAGCGAGTATTAGAGTTATCTGTAGATTTCAGTTTCTGCACAGTCTAATCTACTTGTCATACCATATAATTTTCCATCAAAATAATAAATTTAATTATTCCATCTGCTGTGAGAAAAGGCTGTAAATGATCCGCCACCATGCTCGAATTTCCCGTGGAAACCTACCAGTACCACTCAAATTAAAAACCTTATTACAAGCTTACCGATGTGAATCAGGCTAAGGTAAGGATGTAACAGACAAGCCTGTTACTAAGTCCTTTATCTGCAGTTTTCTTCCTCACCGAGAGGGGTGCTATGGCGTCTAAATGAACTCCTTAAGTAAAGGTTGGTCAGTAGAGGAAGTTGTTATGTTACACATTACAAGTCATATCCATGAAATTATAACGGTTTCATATTTCTTTCAACAAAAAACTAGTTATAAGTAGAGAGTTCTGAGTTTTTTACTTGCTCAAAATTGATTTTAGAACATTTTTAACCGAAAAAAAAAAAAATTCAGACTGCAGCTTTAACAAAATTAAAAAAAGATGCACTAATGCAGAGCATTATGTCAATGTCTAACTAAAGCACAACAAAAGGTCATTAAAGCAATGATTAAAATTTTAATAGTTTGTTAAAGAACTACAGTTATTTTTATGTGTTGACTAACATGCTACAAGACACATAAAGAAGTAGTGATGTCCAATAATACATTAATGCCCGGTTTCACAGACAAGACTTAAGCCCAGTGATTTACTGACAATGCGCTCAATAAAGAACAGACGCCGCCGGATCATTTCCACAATGACCAAATTAGAGCCTCATTTAAAATGTGGGGTTTTTTTGGGCGTTAAATAATGGCCGACTAGCGCTGACTAACTGACTAGTGCAAACCTTAGTAAATCACCTTGCCTGATTCATTTAAATACTCTCCTCCTATAAATTTTGGCCAACCACAAAAATAACCCTATCCATGCTTTTTCATCCCAATATTTCACTGCATGTCTTTAGCAAATCATTACAGTATTTTTTTTTTAACACCAAAAGAGTGCAAGTTGTTAATAAATATGGCCCTAAGTATGCCGCACACGTCCTGTAAAGTGAAGCCAAAACATTTAGATTTCCTTCTGGTGGCTGGCTGCAGTATATGTCATAAACCTCTCCATTCAATCGAATGGGACACTAGCCAAACTTAAAAAAAAAATCTCTTTATATCATTTTAACTTAGATAATTAAACATCATATAATGTTTTCCAAATATAGTTTTTGTCATTTTAAGCTGTTCTTATCACTGACGTATGCTCAAGTGATTGTTTTTCCAATAAGTTTGGTTTGGTCTATGATGCTAATATGCGCTTTTCTCCACAAAGGAACGTAGGCTTATATATATTTTTTTCTACCTATTCAAAGTGAGATTTGAAAGCTTGCTTAGAATAAGCATGCGTTAGCAGTAACCGTTTAATGTCTCCTTGACTAATTACTAGGATAGACCCTATTAGGCTAATCCCTGAAATGCATGCACGCAACCATAAATGTAAAGAAAAACATGTCAGTAAACAGAAAATTCTCAGTTCAGTAAATAATATTCATCTCAACTACGCACAACAAATGCGCGTTTACCCCCTATAAATCAAAGCCTGTCAGAATACAATCCTAGTTGGTTAACATCAGAGAAATGTCGCTGGTTTCGGTGTGCTGGAAGCAACCATTTGCAAAGTGTCAAATTTAATTTTTCCCCAACATTAGGGTAAACAAGCACAGCGCTCATGGGTCTGTTAAAAGGCACGCGTCCCTTTAGGAGGGGAGGAGAAGCGTCTTGTTAAGGATCAATTTGTGTGGACAGCCGTACAAATGGCAGCGAGACACAAAGTTGTCTTTGGCATACGCCGACGTGATTGATGGCTGCACACCTGCGCCGTAAATCCTCCTGACAATGCTGAGACGGATCTCCTGCATGCGTTCTTTCTCTCGCTCGCACAATCACACACCCCATCCCGCATCCCCAAAGCTCTCGCATCAATTTTTTCTTTCCTTTTTTTTAATAGATATCCTAAACACATCGCTCGCCCCCCCTCTTTTATGTTCGGCATTGTAATGTGCAAACACACACAGCCAACACATAAATATGCTTATCAGACACTTTATATGTAAATTCTCAGGGAGCAATGAGTGGCAGGGAGTTTATATTGTGAGGCTGTTACAAAAATTAAAAAGCTATCCTTAGTGAATACCAAATGAAGTAATTTCTTAGAGTAGGGAAAATCTTGTGTTTCCTTGCATTTTTTAGAACGATCAAATCTAACAGTGAACAACAAAGACTGTAGCGGGCTGTAGTTTTTAAACCCAAAATTTGCAGTGCAAGACAAAAACATTCTTTTATGAGGAGGCCCCATGGGCATCTTTTAAAAGCTGCCGCCTTAATCAAACATGATTTGTTCTCATGTGCCATCTTTTTTTTTTTTTTTTTTTTTTTTTTTTTTTAATATAAAAGGAAGGCCTCGCTCCTCTCATAGGGAGAGGAAAATTTCCACAGCCCAGAAAACAAATGTTCAGTATTGAGTTTAAGTAAATTCCACTTGTTGTCATTTTGATTTCCTGTGAGGATTGTCCAGTTCGGTTCCTATTCCAAATTGTGAATTAAAAAGGAAGTTCTTCATTTTGCCCATCCCTGGTAATGTAAAATGTATATTCTGTCACGTTCTGTTTTGGTTTTGTTCCCGGTTCACTGTGTTCTGTTTTCTTAAGCTGAAAGTATCTTTGTTGTTTCGCACAGCCTTACAAATTATACTTCATTAGATTTGTACGCGTACACATATGCGCAGTTTTTAGTAATCTCTCGTCACGAGTTATAAATATCTGTAAATATCTTTATAATCTTTCATGCTAGAGTTGTACAGATGAGGGTTCTTTTTAACCTCTTCACACAAAAGTTATTTAGTTTCCTTGGCTGTTAATTAGTTTCACGCACCTGTTTCTATTCAGCTGATTACCACTCCTTTTGCATTTAAGCCCTCAGTTCTCCACAGTGGTTTGTCTTGCGTTAATGTTGCATGTTCTGTTAGTGTTTATTATGGCAGCGACAGATGCTATTTACACTCAGTGAAAATAGCAATATATTCAATTTACACTAAGTGACAATAGCAGCATGTCCTTAGCGATATGCTATTCACACTTGGTGAAAATAGCAATAGAATCTATTTACACCATGTAAAAGTATTATTTACTCTTTGCAATAAGAGTAAATAATAGCCTATTAAATTAGATGCTATCTGTGGCCTAATGGTAGTCGTGGCCTAATGGTGAAAGTTGCCGGTTCGATTCCCACGCCGACAGGAATTGAATTGTGAATTGAATTGATAATGGGGATTGTGAATGAACAGCACTCTCTCCACCTTCGATACCATGACTAAAGTGCCCTTGAGCAAGACACCTAACCCCTAATTGCTCCCCTTGTAAGTCGCTTTGGATAAAAGCATCTGCTAAATGATGAGAAATGAAGTGAAATTTGCACCTCAGTATTTTTGTACATTAACAGAATGCAATAATGTCAGAGTGTAAATGATTATTAAATTTATTAAATGGATGCTGCCTTATTGGGACAATAAAAACCCTCCCTACACCTTCCCCTAACCGTATCAATTTAACACTTTCAATATTATTAAACACTCATTCGCAGATTATTTCCACTTTTAGAACATCATTTTAATTTTTATTGAAATTAAATTTGAGCTTGGCAAAAGGCAGATTCGAACCTGCGTCGGTCACATTAGCGTTTGTCAACAAGGCACGCCAGTTTAGGATCTCTGTTCCTGTACTCTCCTGAGTGCCAGTTTATTAAAGACTATATTGAATCCTCAGTCGTTGTGTTTACTGACCAGTATATCTTTGTCGGGACGCTTTTTGGTCCCCATGAGGAAAGCAGCTTATAAATCATCCAGGATAAGGTTTTCTTGAAAATTTTCAGAAAAGTTTTCTGTGATGTGTAGGTTTTAGCGGTAGAGTTAGTGGACAGAATATACAATAAAAATCATTATGTCTATGGAATGTCCCCATAACACATGAAAATCCAATGTGTGTGTGTGCCTGTGTGAGCGCGTGTTTGAAAGCCATAAAGAAAGGAGCGATAAAACAGACACTGACAGAAATATTGAGACAGAAAGGCTGAGAAGGGAAAAAAAAAAAATCACCTGTTCAGAATTCACTTCAGCTTTCCGCGTCCACAGAATATAACATGAGTTGACAGAAGAGGAATTTCCACAAGAATAACATCCAAACTTGACACAAGATGGGGTGAATATTAGATTTACCCTGTTGTTGCATGTTAGTGTCCTTATGATTTTCCTGCCGTAACAGATAGGTATAAATAATTAACCATCCTTGTCTCTCAAATCGGCTCAGTAGGAAATAAAGAGAAAACAATCAGTAAAAGACCTTCATGCTCCCAGCTTCCATGAATACCACAGTATGCTTGAAATTAGCAACACGTTGCAGGTATTTCAAGGATTTTCAAAATAATGATAATAATAATAATAATAATAATAATAATAATGCAACAGCCAGTGCGTTATTAAGATAAAATGTTTTATGGAGGCATAGAGACACTTCATATTTCTAGCCTATAAAATATGTCATTAATGCTGTGCTTGCTGAAGCCATTTATGCGTTTTACAGCATAAATTTGTGGTGCAAAAGGGCAGAAATCACACTAGTGACAGATGAAGGGCAGCTGTGGTGGCAACGTCCCTTTATCAAATGATGCAAATGCCCAACTGTGGCTAAGGCACTTGATTAGGCACCAGGGGCCCAATCAGGGTTCTGGATCTTGCTCGCTCCCTAGGTGATTGGCTAATAAGAAATGCATGAAAAGGTACAGACACAGCATGTGGCAAAAGAGACTGCACATTCTGGATGGTTCTGCATCTCAGCACCTAACGGTGACACCTGGAGACTGCTGATGAAGCGAACAAACGGACAAAAAAAAAATGCAATAGCAAACAAAACATAATCAGACTTTCATATTTTAGAGTTGCATGTAAGCTTTGCATGGGGAAAACTGTAGCCGCAAGCAAAAGATTCTTTAAAAAAAAAAAAAAAAAAAAAAAAACAGCATAAAAATATTTATTTTTATTAAAATTAAAAATAGCACTTTGATACATGCTGCTACAGACATGGATTAAGACAAATATAAAGTGTCAGATTATAATATTGATTAAGTTATTCATATAAAATGGATTTTATATTCATTCATTCATTTAAATAAATAAATACATTTCATATTAATTCATTCATTCATTCATTCATTCATGATTCACCAGATCTGATCAGCGAACAATGTTTACAATTTAATTTTGGTCAACTGAAGCTCAGTGAGAACCTCGGTGAAGTGTATTGGCAGCATGTTTGATGAAATTTGTTCTTGCGTTTCAAGCAAGTACGGTTGAATTTCCATTTGTGTTCGATGAGAAATGTTTATATGTGAATAAAAGCCTAAATTAAATCTGCTCATCATATAAAGTGATCGTGTCTGACTTGGATTAAACTCCACTTGATTTCATATGGATTAATTTTACGATCTCTTTAAGAGCCTTTTGAAGCATCAGATTTCTTGATGAATAGAGTTTCAACATAGGGAGAGAAATCTCTCAAATTTCTCAAAAAAAAAATGAAAATCTCAGTTTGTGTTCTGAAGATGAACAAAAATCACAAACCCTTTAAGTGGTCTTTCATTTCAGTAATATTAAGGGCTGCCCCTGATTAAATATTTTTCTTGTCGACTAGTACCTGTTCATTTTTAAGCCATAAGCCGACTAAATCGCACGTTTACTTAAACGTATACTGTCTGAATATATAGCCTATTCCACACTCAGGCACACACATAAAGCTTGCCATAATTCTCATGTCTGTAAGGCAAGTCACCTATACGCTGAGTTTCGGTTAATTTTTATGACGTGGTTTTATTTTTTTTAATGCTCCAGATCACAGAGGCCGAGATGGTAGAAAGTACATGCTGTTTTGTTTTCCTCATTTTACAAAAGCAAAATGTTTTGTTATTGTGAGTTTACACGAAAAAATGGAAACTTAACAGTTTCAAACAATGCGTTATCATTATCGGTATGACCAAAAATGGAGTATTTTAAAGGCAATGTTTAATGTTATTTCATGCATTCTGACTTATTTACAGTTTGATTCTCATGATAAACATGGCTAATGTTTCAATAAATAAGTTGGACGTATGACAGATGCAGTAAATAAAACTGCATCAAATGTCTAGGTTTTGTTCGCAATCGGCACGCAAGTGCATATAATGTGAACAACATGAATGTATAGTTAATCAAAACTTATCCATAGGGATAATGCAATTTGTTTAGCTGACTTCCAAAAGTGTTGTGACTCTTTAGCTCCACCCACAACAGGAGTTTGACCGTTTTTGTAAAGACAGCATAACAGTTTTTGTATCTGTTTTTTATAAATCTGATAAAACTGAAGACTCTTCAGAAATATGAAGGATGCAATACTACTCTATACACACTCAAGATTAACATGAGATTGGCAGAAACTGTGCATGTCATGGTTTCCGCTGGAAAAAAAATCGTGATCGTGTTGGCGACACCATGTCATGCAGTAATACTCAATCTTCCACAATCACAAAAACTCGAATATGAGCCTAAAAATAGCCATATTTGAGGTCAATGATATTGAGAATAGAACCCACAACCTTCGGGTCTGACTCTCTAACCATTAGACCACGACTGCCAATAGGGGGCAGCCCAAGCAATATTATATTATCTGCAAGTATAGTTTTTTAAATATACTTTTAATATCTGAAACACTACAAGTGCACGTTTAATACAATTAAGTCACAAGGGTTGCAATATTAATAGCAGTACTTGCCCTACCAAACACCACTAATAAACCGGGAATGCCTGTGGCAGTTTGCTCTCATACAAAACGCCTGTGTCAGGAACACTTGGGCTCTATGCATTTTAAATCCAGATGGAATGCTCCATTGTCATAATCTGTCCAGTGATCAGCAATCACCAGCGGTGGAACCAAAGTCAAGTTGTCCTAACAGATGATGTGGTGCCGTAAACACTGAATCTCTTTTCTTACACAATTAAAGAGTGAGCTTATTGATTTCCGATGGGCCGCTCAGGTGACTCTGCAGCGGCTGCCAGCTGTCACAATGAGCCCAGGGTAAGGTGACCAGTTCCTCTCTCTTTCCCTTTGTCTCTCACACTCTATAGACTGTCGGTGTCCTCGGCCGGGTACATAGGACGTGGCGTTCCCGTTAAAGTGCCATCGCAGCATTTTAAGAGGCGGCACTTCCAATCGCTCTTCTTCATTAGCTAATGTGACTGAACAAGATCAACATTTGAGACGGAGATTAACACCTTATACATGTTTTTTGGAAAGCTGCTGGATGGGGTCCGTTCTCATGGGTAAAAAGTCACATGAATGTCAAGGTGATATGCATTTTTTTCACAAGCTCTATAACAAACATTTACAATAAAAACACGGAAGATACTAGTAGTTGGTCTATAATGTTAAACTGCCAAGTGAGAAAATTGTTCTGCCACAGCTAAGCAATAAAGAATAAAGAAACACACACACACACACACACACAGAGACAAGGATGTTTGTTCAGGACTCATAGCAACAGAATTTCCCAACAAATAAAACACTGGAGATAGACACACAGCCTCTCGCCATAAATAAACTTGCTGGATTTGGGTATATTATTCATGCACATATGTGCAAAATAGCAACACGCCACCCATTTCAATAACAAATGCGATTCCTGCAAGCCGAAGCATTTGTTCAGGCATTCCGGCATTAATGGCTTTCCATTAAGACAGACTGGCAGCAAGACATTCTGAAGATTTTAACTTAAAACTGCCTCACTGTAGATTGTCAGTGTCTTCTGAATGTGTGCTTGAATGACTAGTGTTAAACGTAATTTGCAATTTACATGCTCGTGTGGAGCTGCTGTTAGGGGATCCAGTGTCTCTGCGAAACACCAGAAGTGTAATGCCCATTCAAACTGAACTGGGGGCAGCAGCTAATATAATATTCATGAAATAAAGGGCCACATAATTGTACTTAAGAGTACTGTTTCTAAACACACTTAAGTGCACTTTTAAATGTGCCCTTTGTAATAATGTTAAATGAAAGTTTTACTTTAAAGTACATTACAAATCTTAATGTGTTAATATTTTGTCATGCTTTAAGGAAGTACACTAATCAATTTCATTAGAAATGACATTAAAGTATATTTTAGTAAAATGCTTGCAAGTACATTTTGCGTTATACCAACCATATTTCAAACACAATAGAAGGTATTATGAAATAACATAAAAATGTACATAAAGTACTTAAGTGAGTTACAAAAGCACTCAGAAATAGTTCAGCTAAATGCGTTTAGTATAAATTTAAATATAATACGCTTTCATTTCATTGCACTTAAGTGTTCAAAACTTAACATTCAGTTCACATTTAAGTATTTTTTTGAAGAATATTATTTCTGTAGTAAGTACTCTCCTGAAAAGAATGCTAAAGTGTACTTTTGACTAGAGCTTTAAGATAAATGTATAACAATAAAAGATTTTATTGAAGACATTATTGTGTTGATGTGATTAAATGTCTATAATATAAAATAAGCATATTGCATGTTTAAAAAGACTGCTTTCGCAGATATTTTAGACATTAAATTTAGTTTCCAAGGCAAGTTTCAAGCAAACATTTACATTTCCCCCCCTATTTCCACCAGAAAATACACATCATAGTCCTCAATTGTCTCCTTTAAATTTGTTCTCAATCAAGCAGGTCTGAAATCGGTGGGAGGTTTCTTCGCATAAAACAAACAGAATTCCCTGATTTGCCTGACTGCTTGTCTGAAATCAGTCACATTCAGCCTCACTCTGTTAAACAGGCCTCTAGTCTTGCCTTCGACAGCTTGCGATGACTTTTACTATTGGCCTCTAGGGCTGGTGAGTGCCATAAACCGTCTTATTGCGCTCAGATCATATCAATCTGCCTTTGCCACTGCATTTATTTGCAATATGACAACATGCAAAGCACCAGCTGCCTTGTCTGAATGACTTGCTCCATTCTACATTGTTTTCAGTGCTGGGTAGAAACTGATTATAATCGAATGTAGATTTTGTAATTGAGATTCCAAAAATTACATACTAGTAATTAGATTACATTACATTTTAAAATGCTCATAATCGGATTACAGTTACTTTTTTATCGGTACAATATGCAAGATTTTCCAGTAAAATATCCACTAGGCCAGTGTTATATTTTTTGTTTAGTTGAAACAACCGGTTTTATTTTGTAGAAACCATGGAAACACCAAAGACACTTTAATATATTACATGTTTTATTAGACAAGGGAACATCTGTTTAGATACATTTATAGACCGAAAACGAATTATTGTTGTATAGCTCAAAGTGTTTAGTCCAATTTAAATCTAGTTTTCTTGATTTTCCAAGAGTACCATGCTTTTATCATGCCTCAGAGAAACACTATTTTGTCAAGTAGCTATACAACATTTTGTCCATCATACAATTTGCTTTAAAATTAATTGCATGCTATTTATCAATACAAGCCACCCAGTATTTATTAATATGGTATTCTAATATCGATCTATCTTACTGTAGTGTGCAACAAGTGTCTAACAGCAGCCGACGAGTGAACGCACAGTTAATTTTCAACACAATCAAACATAGCTAATATGATAAACAGAGCTGTGTTACCTCATATGCTTGACCGGAAGAAGCGGAAGTGGCGACTGTGGCATAATAAAAGTCCCGCTGCTCGCAAGGCGTTCGTCTCTCATTAACAATCGCTCCAGCTCCTCGTTCAGCTCCACAACACTCGGTCCTGCTCTGCTTCATACTACAGTAACGTTAATAATCGCATCCATGAACACGATTTTTCCATCCCGATTCTTTTCCACCGGCTGTGAGGTGAAGACCACATGTCCCAAGATTCCTCGCTCAAACTTGGCGTCATCAAGCTACGCCTTTGTTTTGAATAGGATGACCTCTAGTGGATGAAAAAAAACTACGTATTGTAGCTTTAAATGATTACATTTTATTCACACAAATTGTCGATTCTCTTCCAGTATTCCTCTTAGTATTTTTTTATTCTACATTTTTATGACTTGAGTATTAGCTTTTTATTAACTCTCAAACCTTACATAAAGGAGGTCCTATTATAGTTTTTTAGACTTTCTTTAGTGTGTAATGTTGCTATTTAAGTATGAAAAATAACTGCAAAATTAGAAAGCACAAAGTCCACTCCAAAGCGAGTTATTCTCTATATGCGTAAGCAGCATTTCTGAACTCCCTGAAACACCTCGATTGTAGTAGTTTTCTTCCGGGAACGTAAATGCCAGAATGTTCCTCATTTAAATAATTCCCACCCAAGGCAAACACAAAACTCAGTTATAGTAAGAGGCGTGACATTTCCAAAACACGCTCGAAGTAGTTGACCAATCACAACTCAGATGCAGCTGACCAATCAGAGCACAAGGGTTTCACTGGAACTAAACAGAGCATTACTGACAGACTGGGAAGAAAGGTGCTGCAGCAATAAATAAAATTGAAAAATAATGTGTTCTTTCAAGTATGAAACCCCATTTGAATACCTAAGATACCAAAAACAAAATCAAGACTTTGAAAAAAAAAAAAAAAAAAAAAAAAAAAAAAAAAAAGGTACAAAATGATTCTATTCAAATCTATGTGATAAATGAGTTAGGTCTTTAATTGGAGAAATGAGAGGAAATGAGAGTTGTGGAATAACATGAGAGGACCCTTTTTCCCTGCAGGTTTTCCCAGCTCAATTAACTTACTCCAGTCTGACTCGCTTTCTGGATTCAACATGTGATGGAGAGAGAGAGAGAGAGAGAGAGAGAGAGAGAGAGAGAGAGAGAGAGAGAGTGTCCTGATGGCTCGGAGCATTACCCAGTCTTATGGATTGCTATCCCACAGAGTCAGACTTAACAAGGCTGGACTGAGGCAATACTTGCTGATCTGCTGAATTCCACTGATGTTAATTGATGGGCTAAGTTAGAGGAAAGAATAAATAAAGGCAGTTGGACAGTAGCTGCAGGTCTGTTTGTACTGTTGTGCTGCGTCCAGTACAGTGACTGAGTGCACTGACTGACTGAATAAGTAACTGAGCAGAAGTACAAAAGCGAAATGTTCAGAATAACATCCTACCATAACACACTCAACTACATCTGCAGTATATAGTCGTAATGCTGTGCGAATACTGTGTACTCTGAGTAATACATCTGACTTGTGATTAATGAACCAAAGTAAAATTAGTTTACTTTAATAACAATTTGATCAGACTGACAAATATTTTAATATCAGAAAATAGAGTTCATTTGCAAAAACCGATGACTGCCATGCGTTATTCTGCATATTTAGCACATTCTGAACCCTAAATACATTTGTCAATAAAGCCGGTATGCGGCTATGCAGCCTCGTACGCAACAAACTGTGATGCACTGTGTATTCTGACACCATTAGAACCAGCGCAAACTTCTTGAGCAATCTGAGCTACAGTAGCTCGTCTGTTGGATTGGATACACGGACCAGCCTTCGCTCCCCACGTGCGTCAATGAGCCTCGGCCACCCATGACCCCGTTGCCGGTTCACCTCGGTTCCTTCCTTGGACCACTTTTGATAGACACTGACCACTGCAGACTGGGATCACCCCACAAGAGCTGCAGTTTTAGAGATGCTCTGACCCAGTCATCTAGCCATCACAATTTGGCCCATGTCAAACTCGCTCAAATCCTTACGCTTGCCTAAACTTTGAGGGCAAAATGTTCACTTGCTGCATAATACATCCCACCCACTAACAGGTGCCGTGATGAAGAGATAATCAGCGTTATTCACTTCACCTGTCAGTGGTCATAATATAATACCTGATCAGTGAAAAAAAAAAAAAATATATATATATATATATATTATATATATATATATATATACACACACATAAAATTCTTCCTTCTCTGATCTCGTCATTACTGTGGTTGTTATACTTCCCTTGTTTTTGAGTTTCTTCATATTAAAACAAACTGCTTGCATTGAGATCCAGCCCTTTTATTTGCGTGTTTTTGCAACCCAGCCCATTTGAACATGCATATTGCAAATCTTTAATTTTATTCATTTTATTCTATTGCCAGTGCAAGAAGGGCTCTTAAAAATCATCAAACGGACTTACATTTTACCCTCTTAGGTAGCTTTCACTTCACAACATTTCACTCATTATTAATGTTCAGTGCAGTTCAGTGAAGATTAATTACCATTTTAATAGAAATATGGGTTTCACTTTATTTTGATGGTCCCTTTAACACGTTCTGTTAACTACCGTTGCATCAACATGTTTACGAACTCTCATTAGAGTGTTAGTAGAGTATTAGTAGACTGGTAGGGTTAGCGTTAGACACACAGTTGCAAAGTTACTTCTATTCAGTAGAATGTCTGTTGAGAGAGCATTACAATAAAGAGTAAGCAGATATCAAGACTCTAATGGGAGTAAGTTGATATGTAGCTGAAAATTTAGTCAGTTTCAGAATCTTCAAAAGGGACCATCGAAATAAAATGTTACCAAAATATGTTCCCCTTCCTCATGACATTTCACATTGATGCCACACTCCGGATAACCATTTTATCCTTTATGGAAAATACTCAACGTAACCTAGAGATCACTTTATTTTCTGTATAGAGCCGCAGTTCTGTTGCACAGCAGAAACACTGTGAAAGCACAACGTGAGCCTGCTGTTAAATTTCACAAACTTGCCTCAGTAATCACAACTCCCTCTACCTAATCGCCATATTGTCTTATAAAGCGTGTATGTGATGAGCGTCTCAAAAGCAACAGCTTCGGAGCTAAAACGCACAAGGGAAAAAGAAAATGGATGAAAGTGCTGGAGCAGCAGAACTCAAGGCCTAAATCTATTTAATCACAAAATAAGGAAAGTTCAAGAAGTGGCAGAGTAATATTCCCTGCATAAAAATCCTCCCAACCTCTCGCAATGACCTGCGGTCGGTTCTGCCGGCTGCTTTATAACAGAATACATTTATGTGGTGAAGAAGCTTGAAAGCAGCAAAATCATTTCATCCGTCCGCTGCAGATTGGCCTTGGAAATTAATATACCCATGCTGGCCAGACCTGACCAGGCTTGCCACCAAAACAAGAGCCTGAGGAGTCATTACATGTAATAAATAAATAAATAGAAATGAGAGTCGGATGGGCGGTAATTGCAAGGGAGACTGAGATAGGAGCGTATAAGCGATTCACTTCCAAATAAGTGTGTGTGGGTGTCCAATGCTATCGTCCACAGTGAGGCGGTATATGCAAATAGGGAGAAGACGACAACACGCAAACATACTCTGAACCCTGAGGAATTAAGGTGCTGTTGAGGTGATCTCTTTGCTCTGTCTCGGAGTAAAACACCGGTTCCTAGATCCGGTTATCATCTTTACAGTAAACAATCATCAAACACATGCACAGCACACCATTATCACCAACTTCCTGATGTTTTGAAAATGCCCCGATATTTTGAAAGAGAAACATTGCATCATACCTACTGACCTCAATGAGAGCATGAAAGAGTTTGAATCAGTATCATAATGGAAATAGTATATAAACTGAAAACTTTTTGATATGGTACAGAGCCCCTAAAGGGACACGTGGTGGGAGAAAAAAAAAAAATTGAGACGGGAGGAAAAATAATAAGTCAATGTTTTTTGAGTACTCTCACAAACGTTTCGTTCTCCCCCGAGAAATTTTGCGTTTGACCGCAAAACGTTTGCATTCCTCGAGAAACTTTACAAGTGTCATGCTCACCAAAACAAAAATGCAGAAAATTACATTTTCATTGTTACACCTTTAAATATTTTTCTTTGTACGGACTATTTAATCACACTTGTTCATGCAATTGTGTGGAGCAACTGAAAGAATAATTCAGCAGTCTAGACTTTCTGTGCTTTTATGGTATATCTCCAGATCCCATTTTCATGCAACACACACCAAACAAATCAGACAGACACAAAAAGATGTTTAACAGGTCAGTAGTGAACATGCAGCAGCTCGTTTGAGAAGTCTGATTAGACAGGCACTCATGCATAACACGGCAATATGGCACAAGGAAAAGACACTACGATGAGATGATTTCAACATTGATTAGGGACCCCTATATCAGAACATGACCTGAGGATAAGAGATACTGAGTGGCTCTAGAGCAAAGAATACTGTGTTATAATTCATATATACAGATGAGTCATTACATTATGACCATTATATATATATATACAGTATTCAGAACCCCTTAAATTTTTCACTATTTGTTATATTGCAGCCATTTGCTAAAATCATTTAAGTTCATTTTTTCCCTCATTAAATGTATACACAGCACCCCATATTGACCGAAGAACACCGAATTCTTGACATTTTTGCAGATTTATTAAAAAAGAAAAACTGAAAGATCACATGGTCCTAAGTATTCAGACCCTTTTCTGTGACACTCATATATTTAACTCCGGTGCTGTCCATTTCTTCTGATCATCCTTGAGATGGTTCTACACCTTCATTTGAGTCCAGCTGTGTTTGATTATACTGATTGGACTTGATTAGGAAAGCCACACACCTGTCTATATAAGACCTTACAGCTCACAGTGCATGTCAGAGCAAATGAGAATCATGAGGTCAAAGGAACTGCCTGAAGAGCTCAGAGACAGTATGTATATTCCCATACTGCACCAGGATGCACTATGGGAAGAAAGTAAGCCAGCGGAGGCCCTGTGATGCTTTGGTCAATGCCATCCATTTGGATGTTACTTTGACACATACCATCTACCTAAGCATTTTTACAGACCATGTACACTCTTTCATGGAAATGGTATTCCCTGGTGGATCTGGCCTCTTTCAGCAGGACTAGTGCCACAAAGAAAAAATGGTTCAGGAATGCTTTGAGGAGCACAACAAGCAGTTTGAGCTCGAAATTCCTCAGATCTCAATCCAATCGAGCATCTGTGGGATGTGTTGAACAAACAAGTCCGATCCATGGAGGCCCCACCTCGCAACTTACAGGACTTAAAGGATCTGCTGTTTACATCTTGGAGCCAGATACCACAGCACTCCTTCAGGGGTCAAGTGGAGTCCATGTCTCCACGGGTCAGAGCTGTTTTGGCAACAATATTGGGGAGGTGGTCACAATGTCTCTGAGGTCCACTTATAATGTTATCAAGATCTTTACAACATCCTAATTTAGAAGTAATAAGCTATTTTCTATCATGTATTTGAATCCTCTCTTTCAAACACCGTTTTGATGGGCGTGCCTGCATTCAAGATTTGGAAGTGAATGCCCATTGCTGCTATGATTGGATAACAGTTGTGCATGTTAAAATAAGTCTGGCCATTTATATGTGTGGAATTGTTTTGAAAACTTCCAAAACAATGAGAAAAAAATGCTCTATACACTTTGGTTGTGGCTAATAAAGTTTAAGTATTTGAAGTTACCACAGTTGTAGTTGTCAAATGATAACTTGCGGTGTTTCGTGTAAATGGAATTATGAATGAATGTGCCATTATTCGTCACAGTGTCATTCTGATAAGATAGGCTATTCATAGTTCATCCTTTTTGATAAAACAAAAATGGTTTACATAGACATTTGCAGTGCTGTGTTTTCAATCAAACGAAACATATTGTAATGTCTTGCTGATGGCAAAATGGAACATAAAGCTTTTACAGATCGAAACAATAACAAAAGCAGCTTCATTACGTGCTGTCTTCCGTACCCAATGATCCAACGCATTAACCTCATAAATGCCAAAGGAAAGAACAGCTAATCAAAACCTTTCACAGTTTGACTGTGGCGTTACAGAATAAATAATCAGTACCAGATAAGTGACACAAAAAAAATTACAAAAAAAAAAAACAGTGTCACTCAAGCTTGAGTGTTGCGTCATTAATGTCGGATCCAATGTAGTTGGAATCATCTTTCTACGGTGGCTGAGAGAGCTCAACGCGCTGCAAATAAGAAAATGCATGCAAATAAAAAAAATTTAAAAAAAACACCAACAAATTAAGAAAACGTGATCATCAGTTTGACAACATGTGCTGCAAATCCTCACAACACAAGCAAACACAGAAACGCTCTACAAAGAGCACAAACCACAACGGAAATGTTTCAAGGGGACCCCAAAAAGTGATGAACCCTACTAGGAACTTCTTATCAGCTGTGTCCGAAACCACTCACCCGTTCACTTATTCACTAATCCATATGTAGTGTACGGCATTTGAGTGCACAACCTGTTCACAATCATTAAATACTATAGAAAATGCAAACAAAAATAAACACACGTTAACAAGTGAACATTATTTCATGTATCTATTATTTTTAATAAAGTGTTTTTCAGTTTGCTAGAAACTCAGGCGGCCGTTACGATAACGTTACATTAGTGCGCTACAGATGATTAACAAATATTTTTAAATCACCCACTAAATTATCATCTCTTAAAGTTTAATGAGTTAAAAAAAAAATGCCACATATTAAAACACTTTGCTATTAGTGAAACACATTACATTGAGTTAATGCCTACATAATATATTTTAATAATAATTTTTAGCTTGTGCTGTGGTCAAGTAGGGTTCGTCACTTTTTGGGGTCCCCTTGAAACATTTCCGTTGTGGTTTGTGTATTTGCAGCGCGTTTCTGTGTTTGCTTGTGTTGTGAGGATTTGCAGCACATGTGTTGTCAAACTGATGATCACGTTTTCTTCATTTGTTGGTGTTTTTTTTCTATTTGCATGTGTTTTTTTATTTGCAGCGTGTTGAGCTCTCTCGGCCACCGTATCTTTTATTTTCAGTCTCTCTGAAAAGCCTGCTCAGAATAGTTTAAAAAGGAATCCGCAGTTAAATTAAGCAAAAAACCGAACCGTCTTACAGATATGATCTGACTGGAATGTTAAAAATAAAGTTTACCTTTCTTAATGTCAGGACCATGGATGGCAACGTAAGACAGTGTTTCTCCACAACTTTATCTTCTTATTATTGGCAAATCGCATTTTACCACAACACTTCAAAATGTCTTGCAATCCTCATGACGAGATTTACGCAGGTGAGTGACGCATGTACACAATTTCACACAAAAAACATCTCCATTGGTCTAAAATATAAATCCTTATAACAGTAATAGTTATTCAGGGAAAGACACTGATGATGTATTGATGTATTTTTTGAACAAAAAAAATAATGTACCTTAACTTATTCTGTTCTAAAGTTATAGATTCAATGCATTATTTATTATAAATTAAATAAATGCTCTAAAAAAAAACATTTAGGTACGTTTCACTTTCAAATCTACACTGTAAAATGATTTTTTCAAAGTTGTATTTACAACATGTATGTTTTACAAGAAAATACTCTTTCAGTCTTTCTACTTTTAAAATGTCATGTTCAAAATCGGTGTGTTACTTTGTTGTTTGAGTGAAAATAGTTTCAAAATCAATCGAAAAACATCCAATTCTCCAAGAAAAACAGAAAAACAAAGGGAAAAGCTCTTCTCATCAATGCAAGCTTGATGAATTATAAAGTTGTAGGACTGCCTTGTTCACATAAGACTTTTTAAAAACAGATATAAGCTGACTGAATACTCACAAATATTCAAAAGGTCTGGCATTTCCAATTCATGACTTTGTCAAGCCTTGCGAAGGACACTTGTTTGATCAGTGGAGACAAACGGCATGTAGTTTTTAAGAGCACAGAAAGCCTGACAACTGTTTGTGTCTGGAATTTCTAAGACACATGTGAAATGTACGATTAAAATTTCAGAACCTTGGACAGCTGCCTCAAGAGGCATCCCAGCAGCGCTAGTCTTGAAAACGCTTCCCGATGCTTTACTCACTAACAAAACTTGAGCTACCCCAAAGAATACAGCGCACTTCATAAATGATCCTGTCAGCCCTCCTACGGACTGTGAGGCGGATGAGTATGCAGCAAACACAGGAAGCTTAAAAGTGCAACTTAAAGCTAGTGAATCTCTCTCGGAGAGAAATTCCCAGCATTTCTCTGCATCTCTCTCTCTCCCAGCCCGGGCCCAGCATGCCACGCACAGCTGACTGAATAATGTAGAGGCTTTACCCACCGCTCAGGCATGAGTGGATAATCTGGCCACAAGGACACAGTGTGTCAACACTGCACTTATTTTTATTTATTTATTTCTCTCGTCCATCCGAGACAGGAGGGAAAGGCAGCAGAAGGCAAAAGTACACTCTCTCAAGTTTTTCTTTCTTTAGCTCGTTCACCTCTTTTCAGGGAAAAGCATTTTTTGGAAAGCTTTCAGCGATCCCAGTGGTGGACAGGCTTGCACACGGACAGTGAAGGAGCTCAGTGCATTAGCCGCATAATCGGCTCTGGAAGTTCTGGAAATGAGGAGCATCTCTGGCTTTTAATTACCTTGCTAAATTTAGGGCTGAACACCAATTAAATGAGGAATCCTTTGGGGGCTATTGATGGTACAATCATATGGCATGTTAAAATTCTACTTTTTTTTTATTATTTGCACACTGGTAATGGGATTCCGAGCACTGCCTATTAGAAGTTCAAGATGCATTTGCATAAACGCAATCTTTTGTCTACATTGTTAGCAAGAGAGAAAAATCAAGAGTGCTGTTGAGAGCAAAATACACAATTATTATCCATTTATTTACAAGTATTTACACATATTTACATGTCGTTCAGATAACATAATATTTTGAGTTTCTGTTGATTAAACCAATCGCCTTCATTGCATTAACTCAAACTTTTTCATTTCAATGAACTCAAAAAGTTAAGGTAACTTACTTTTTACAAGTTAAACCAACAGTTATTTTTTTACAGCGTGGAACACTCGCCTACAGGGCTTTTTTTCATTGCCTACCAGATATTTAACAGGCTTGTACTAATTGACCCGTCGCCAGCAGTTTGATTGACAGCCGATTTGACCAATCATAACGCCGAATCCACCATTTTGGCCGACAAAGCAGCCAGGGGAGTTAGTAGATTAACGTTGGTGAGCTTGAACTTGAAAAATTGTATTTCCACACTTGAAACAACATTCCATCTGATGTTCATTCATGTTTATTTGATGCTATAAATGAAGTTAGTATGAAGAGATGATCGCTTGAAGGAGTTACAGCGATCTGTCACGACACATTAAAGAGACACTATACAGTAACTTTAAATATCAAACTGCTTCATATCAAAAGTAGCCTACTCTGTATTGTCTTTAGACGTGATGTCAGTGTCCTCTTTGCTCCGCGATGTATTTTTCACTGCGTGAGAACATGATGTGTGGCGTGAGATCACATGGCTTGTCGGACATAGTAACAGTAACTAAAGGGGGCGGGTCTTTGCGAAGGGTCAATTACTATTGTAAAATACACCTTATTGATAAACCATACAAATGTAGGCCTACAAGTATGCAGAGGAGCCCAGAATATGAACTCAACACGATAAATTGCACATTAAGCATTCTCCAATTGAAAACCAGTGAAAATAAAACGAGGCTTAATGTATTAAGGATATTATATGTATCCGGTGCTGCAAAATGAGTCGGGAATGCTAATTTCGAGCTACAGGCAAAACAAGTCAAATTTTGATCAAATTTGAGGTTCACAAAAATTAGTTCATTAAGCCCTCGTCTACCGATCCAAATGCTTGAAATAGCAATTAAACAGTACATTTTCTAAGAGGAGTACCTTTCCTTTGACCATGAAAAATGCCGTTGTTCTCTGCTCGCTTCATCACTCGCGCTTCCCCACAGCACAAGTTTGGTATCGTTTTACAGTGCAGCATTGCAACTTTGTGAATATTCTTAGTAGGGCTGTGCAATTAATCGCAAAACAATCGCGATTTGAGCACATGCAATTTCTAAATCGCACAAGTCTGCAATTTTATTTGTTCATTTATTTATATTTTAATTCAGAATACTGCAACGTTATTATGCGCAGGTGTAAGATGTTAACCAATCAGAGCTCGCTCAGCACACCGCACAAATGAGAACAAAGCAAAGCGGGAGAACAGAATAGGCAAACGAGAGGAAAGAGGAAAAAAATATGGATGCAGTTCAGAATAAAATTGATCAACACCAGTCGTTTGAGAGAATTTTGGATTCAAACACTGGACAAAAGATATCAGCTGCCAACTCGCACTTATTTCACACAAGTTGCTGTGTGACATGTGGCTTTTCATAAAATGTATTTGTCATTGAATCATTCATTCAAAATATTTGTTCAAAAACACTGATTCGAATTCATTTTAAACCATTTTTAAATAATTCATTCAATTTTTTTTTTTTTCAATTTATATTTTGTTAGAACCTCTAGTGAAATTACATGTTATTTTCTCTAGTTGTATATTCAGAATCGTGGGAGAATCATGATCTCTATCTGAAACCAAAAAAATCGTGATTCTCGTTTTATCCAGAATCGTGCAGCTCTAATAGGTTTACATGCATCCAAAGTCAAAAAACTCTTTAATTTTCTCATAATATACATTGCACATCACCGCTTGAGCCTGCTCAGCTCCGATTGGTCAGATGGCCAAGTCTGTTGTGATTGGTTCACTGCTTACAGCGCATGTTGGAAATGAAACACCCACTACCATATCTAAATTTCAGTGTCAAAGTACTGAGTAGAAGTTATTTGTAAGCAGCCAATGAAAACCAAAGGCTGGCATTATGCAAATTTGTTACAAATCTAGCTACTGTATGTTAAGGAAGTGAGACTGGAATTGCTGACGATTCGTTTCGACAGTTCAGAATCGATTCTTTCTCTTAGGAGGCAAAAGATTTGTCGTGCACTTTGATCTTTAAAACTTTGCTGAACTTCAACATTCACGAACAATTATGTTACACACTGCATGAAAGGCAATATTCAAAAACGTATTTTTAGGTTGCATGACTGAAAACTATGAATAAGGCCAAAAAAAAATCTGTAGCGCTCAACTTCACAAACATTCAGGGGAGTAGCTTATTTCCCCAGTGCTTAAATACACAAACATCAAATGAATGCCTTCACCCGTCCACTACATTCCAGTATGTCTTAAGTTGTCTTAAGTAAGGCCCATGTGCTATGAAATTGCACAATCCAATACTCCTGTATGTCAGGTGCCTTTTCCAACCAACAGACTCATACATCATTTAAACTTTGCCCAGCACATGTCTCAACTGATACGTGTCAAATACAATTTCATTTCAAATATCTCTAGAGCACTGATGTCAAAGTAAATCTGACACACAGATCCATAGCTTACATCTCAGTAGATTTGTACCAAAATCACATTTCGGTTTGATTTGCTTCAAAACAGGACGGTGAAGCTCTTTGCTTTTATTTTATAGATGTGATTGCTGCTATGGATTTTCCTATTCTGTCAATTGTGTTCATTATTAATATCAAGGACATTGGGGGGGGGGGGGGGGTGATCTCCAAGTAACCTCATCGAAGCATCCGTGTTGTGAATTGACGTTTGCTTGAAACTGAACTGAATCAGTCAGAATCATAAACCAAGATGTGGTCTAGAGCGCAGCTGTGGCCACCCTTTGCTCATTTCTTCTGTTTATGGTCTGAACTATATTAAGGGTGTGTTCACACTTGTAGTTCGGTTGGTTTGGTTTGTTTGGTCCGGACCAAAAAACAAAAACAAAACATATAGTCCTGATCCGCTTTGCGTTCACACTGGCATTTTTAACAGCGAACCTAAATTTACCGAACCAAAGGCATAGGGATACGGTCACAACCTGATTGGTCGGCTTTTATGACGTATATTTCTCGACGGAGCTCGCTTACCAAACATTCAAAACAACGCTGTGTTCTGGATTAAACGCCATCATTTTATGCGTGTCCATATGTTTTATTATTACCAGCTGAGAACTCATGAAGAGCTCATAAAATGTTCAAAACATTCAAGATTTCCTCCATTGTATGTAGAAACGAAGATCTGCTGCAAAGAGACCAAATATTGATGAGGCACTTTACCTCCCTAAGGGTGCGTTCACACTTGTTATGTTTCGTTCGATTAAAACGAACCCAGGTGCGATTGCTCAGTTAGTGCCGTTCGTTTGAACAAATGTGAACGCTGCCATCCGAACCCTGGTGTGCACCGAGACCGCTAAAAAGATGGGTCTCGGTCCGCTTCCAAACGAAATCTGGTCCGGTTCGATTGCTATATGAACGCAACACGGACCAAAGACATGTAAACGAACCAAAAACAGGACGTGATGTCACAAGATGCGACGCTACAAGTCAGCTGATTTGACGACGTGGAAAGATCGGTGTATCCAAAATGAGTCGAGGGCAAACGTGGAGGTGAAGTGCCTCATCAATATTCGTTTCTACATACAACGGAGGAAATCCTGCTGCTGTTTTGAATGTTTTGAACATTTTATGAGCTCTTCGTGAGTTCTCAACTGGTAATAATAAAGCATATGTACACCAGCACACAACATTGTTTTGAATGTTTGGTAAGCGAACTCCGTCGCGAAATATACGTCATAAAAGCCGACCAATCAGGTTGTGACCGTATCCCTACGCCTTTGGTTCGGTAACTTTAGGTTCGCTGTTAAAAATGCCAGTGTGATACTAAGCGGACCAGGACTATATGTTTTGTTTTTGTTTTTTGGTCCGAACCAAACGAACCGAACTACAAGTGTGAACGCACCCTAAAAGGAGATACAACTCGGGTTCAAAACCAATGGAAATTGTTGTCATCAATTACTCACCCTCATGTCATTCCAATCCAAACCCATAAGACTTCCGTTCATTTTCGAAACACGAATGAAAATATATTTAATGACATCAGAGAGATTTCTGTGCCTCCACTGAAAGTCCTTTGCTCGAAAAAATGAACACACGTACAGAGAGCACATCAAATACAGTAAACCAAAGCTTAAATATGCTTGCTTGACATGCAACAACAAACCTCATTGGTTCTCGTGTGTATTTGAGCTTATGTTTACCATATTCTCTATATTTATGTTTATATGTGAACAAACATCTGTTGGAACAACATGCGGGTGAGAAATTGATGTCAAATTGATCATTTTTAGGCAAGCTAAATCTTAAAAAGGACTATTTATATTGACAGCACTAGTAGCATAATGTTGATTACCACAAAAAAATCAATGTCAAATAGTCCATTCTTTTCTGTAGAAACCAAAAAGCAAATATCCTGGAAGTGAATTGGGATAACCCAGTAACCTTAAAACACTGTTTTCACAATGAATATCTAATTAATATCCAATTTACAACGTGTGTACGGGGTCGAACGTGTGTGTTTGCAGGGCTGGGTAGGTTACTTATATTCACTACAGATTACAAAATACATGCTTTAAAAAGTTATTTGTAAAGTATTTCATTACATTACTCAAGTTTAGTAACTTAATCTAAATACTTTAGAATACTAGTAAGTGTGGAGCAAACACAAAAAAGGTAATTGCAAGTTTTTAATCAAACAATTCTGACTTTTTCCCTCAGAATTGAGTGATATAAAGTTGCAATTGCGAGTTATAAAGTCAGAATTATGAGATATAAACTCACAATATTGAGAAAAGTCTGAATTATGAGTGTGACGAGCAGCGCGGGCGAAAGCCGTGAGGGAACGGCGCGAGGCCGGTGACGCGAGTGATAATGAGCGTCAGCTGCGTGCTGCACCGGTCTCGTATCTCTCACGGAGGAGCGACGACAGTGAAGGACGAGAGAGGACCAGGCCTGGATTTTATGTTGTGTTTCATTATGTTTGTGTAGGCCATTTTACTTTCATTTTATAGTTTGTTTATTTATTTGATTACAAGTTACATTGAATGTTCGCAGGTTCCTGCCTCCTTCTTCCCCTTCTTACAAACAGTGTTACAATGAGATATAAAATTGCAATATTGAGAAAAGTCAAAAATATGAGGTATAAACTCACAATATTGAGAAAAGTCAGAATGACATATAAATTCACATACTAAATTCACAATTGCAAGAAAAAAATATTAGTATTGCAAGTTTATATCTCCCAATTCTGACTTTATAACTTGCAATTGTGAGTTTAAATCTCGCAATTCTGAGAAAAAGAAGTCCGAGTTGTGAAATGCAAACTCACAATTGTGAGGGGAAAAAACTAATTGTGAGAAAAAAGTTGCAGTGACGAGTGAATTATAAAATGACTCACAAAAAACTATCACAAAACATGAAAACAGTCGAAAACATGAAACTTAACTCCACTTTTTCAGACTGTCAGAGTCAGAGAATCACCAATCGCTGTTTAAATGACATTAAAATTCAAAGTAATCACTTTGGTAATCTAAAATACTTTTCAGATGTAACTGTAATCTGATTACCAACCATTTAAAATGTAACTGTAATGAAATACAGTTACTCAAATTTTGTATTTTAAATACGTTACTAAGTATTTAGTTACTCCCCAACCCTGTGTATTTGAACAAACTACAATAATGTACAAAAATATAACATGAACGTTTTAATAGCTTTTTCAAACACCTTTATGCAAAAGTATCGTATGCTCAGCAAAATAGAGATTTCCTATAAGTTTACGAAGGCCTGAGAGGTAACCATGACAACAGTACGCCGCTCGAGCACTTTGCTTTAGGATTGATAAGCGTTTAGGGTCAGCACAAGCATTGCACGTTACACCACCAAAAAAAAAAAAAAAAAGAAAAAGTATTGTCATTATAAACCACTTCATTATAGATATACATAACAGAAAAAAAAAACTTTTAAAAGAGTACTGAATAGGAGCAACACGAACCGAACCGAACCCCAAGAATTACCTTAAGATAGGCTACACAACTCCGCTGAAAGTCCCTGTACAATTCAATAACAGAACCGCAGGGCAGATAAGAGGAGGTATCCCGAAAAGTGTGACGCTCTTACCTGCTCAGATGAATTCTCCCAGGTGAAGTTGAGCAGACAGGAGGAGAAGAGCTCGTCGTCCGAAAGCCCATAAGCGTCCATCGTGCCGTGCTCCCGCTCGGGTATTTCTTCGGCGAAAACGTTTATTTCTTCCCCACGATGAGTGTCAGCCGGTTCGGTTCTCCGTCGTCCTTGGGTTTAACGAACAGCAGCTGTGGAGGCAGCTCAGCTCCGTCACGTGCGCGCCGTCGCTTCCAAAAAAGCAGGATCTTTCCACTATCACAGGGATGTTTCATTTCTGATTGCAAGACATCTTTATTGTGAAATGCATGACTAACGGGGCTGCCTGACTCAGAGGAGGTTGTATGAAATGAAACTGCATAGAATAGTTTGTCTCATGTTTACAGTTAATTAACCTGAATCACCTAATGAGGCCTGAGCTGTTCCAAGCATTAGGATGGAGTGCAAACTGCCTTGGGAATATTTGTGGATTTCTCTACATTAATGATGAATTGTACTGTTGATCAGTATAAAAAAGGGATAGTATAAGAAAAAGAAACTCGTGTCGCTCCAAACATGGCCTTGTGGCATGATGTCTTATATTTTGTTCTGATCACCCAGTTTAATTTAACTTGGAATTTCTTCTTCCACTTCAAATCCTCACACATATCTCTTTTGTTCACTGAAAAAATAGTGTGTTGAATTTACGTGATTTAATAGTGTACATCGCTTCCAGGTGAATCAATTAGGTTACACAAATATAATTAGTTAATGTAACTTCAACATGATGAAATTAAGTCATTTGTAAGTGACCCAATTAAGTTGTCTCAAAGTAAATTTTGTGAGGTTCATTGATTCATTTATCCAAAACATCATTTCATCCATCCAACATTATTCATTCAATTCAATTCCATATGTGTTAGAATTATTAGTCTGCACTAGGTAGTCAGCAGCCTATTAGCTAACACTAGCACATTAAATGTTAGCATTCAGCACAAAGCGGAAATGGAATGTGAAGCAGCAGTCCATGCTCCAATCTTCTCTACAATGGTAACCCAGTGGAATTTAAAACATTCTAAGAATTCCAATATAAGTGAACACAACACTGGAAAAAATTACCTGTAAATTTTACAGTATAATACTGGCAGCAGGGTTGCCAGCCAGCTACTGTACTTTTTACAGTACCATTACAATTATTCAATTTACAGAATTTTACTGTATTCTTTGATTAACTTTTTTTTTTTTTTAAATTTGCTGTATTTTTTTAATTAAATAAGTCACTGACCACTCTCTCTTGCTGTTACCAGTTGAAAATCCTACAATGCCTCTTTATGCTTGAAATTTACAGTAATATCTTGTAATTTTGAGTCAAACCGCCACGCCCCCCAGCATGCATTGCAGTTTACAGCAATATGCTGTATTATTAAGAATACAGCCATCTGCTGTAAAATATTGCTGTAATTTTTACAGCAATTCATTAAAGTGTATTAAACACTATCAAGCATCCCCCGTTTTTAAACTGCAAAACACATAAAATACATCTTATTTTTAAACATTTTCTCTCTTGATGCAGCTGGGAATTAACAAGCACCGAACAATTTCAGTTCATGGAACAAAATTCATTCATGTAATTCCAACACAAACGGATTAAGTAAACTTCAAAATTAGGGTGCGTTCACACTTGTCATGTTTGGTTCGATTAAAACGAACCCTGGTGCGATTGCTCAAAACACTGCCATCCCAACCCTGGTGCGCACCGAGTCCGCTAAAAAGATGGGTCTCGGTCCGCTTCCAAACGAACTCTGGTGCGGTTCGATTGATATATGAACGCAACACGGACCAAAGACATGTAAACGAACCAAAAACAGGACGTGATGTCACAAGATGCGACGCTACAAGTCAGCTGATTTGACGAGACGGAAAGATTGGTGTATCCAAAATGAGTCGAGGGCAAACGTGGAGCAACGAGGAGGTGAAGTGCCTCATCAATCTTCGTTTCTGCACACAACGGAAGAAATCCTGCTGCTGTTTCCAGTGTGAACGCTAAGCGAACCAGGACTAGATGTTTTGTTTTTGTTTTTTGGTCCGGACCAAACAAACCAAACGAACTGAACTACAAGTGTGAACGCACACTTGGATATATTTAAGTGGATCGAACACAATGAAATTAAGTTAGGACAAAATGTGTAGGAATTGAGTTGCTTTAGCTCATTTTAATTAAGTTACTTGAACAAGCAGCAATAATTTTTTTCAGTGTTGGAAGCAATTTAAAACTTCCTTAATCTTAATTTCTAATCTCTATTAGCATTCATCACGTTTTTCCTTTTTCTTTTTTTAAGTAGGGAAATGCAATAGACCCACCCAGGTTTTTGTCTGTCAAAAGGATGGAAAGCATTTTGAATTATCGGACAATGCTTTTTAAAATTTGGTAACTTGGTTTAAGTTCCATAAACAACACGCTAACGTTGAGATACGCAAGAAGTGCCATTTCCATTGATGTTAAGGTTTAAATTGAATCCAGCAAAAGAATATCCAGATACTATCCAAATATGTAACATGTTAATGCCAGGTGTCGAAGAAATAACGTGTGCATTATAAGTCAAGTCTTCTAAATCCAAACAAAAGCTTTTTAATGAGAAACAGGCTAAATGTAAGTCATTACAAAAAACTTGTGCCTGTAGACGTGTTGAGCAGGGTTTGACATCAATAACGGCAAATTATTCATTCATTCTGTGAATTAACAGGATAATAAAATTGGCATTGTTTTCTTAATTATTTACAGTCATGTATTAAAATCCTCTGTGGGAGTGTTTCCTTTTTGAATTGCCTGATAACGCCTCTAGCCTGCTCTACATATCAAAGAGCATAGATACATTGATCAAATATTGCAACAGATGTATTTTTTTATCTTACAGGCACAGTGCATGGTAAGTGCTTTTGAAAATTTAGATGGCCATCTATGGGCTTTAATTTTAGTGATTCTTAGAGAGCCCTTTCATGCAATATTTCCTTTTGCTTTGTGAACGAGTGTAGATATACTGAGACGGAATAAATCTACAGCAAACCGATATTACTCAGTTATCAAAAAAGCCTCTTTTAAACCTATAACTCTGGTATCAGAAGTGATGCAAGCCGAGTAAACACAGTAGATTGGTTTGTTCGTCATCCTTATTGTGCTGTCACAATATCTGATCATTTCACTTTAGTGTAGATAGCGTTAAAGAGTGTGTGTTTATAATAAATATACACTCACAGGCCACTTCTTAGGTACTTCTTGGCAGTACTGGGGTTTTGCCTTCAAAACTACCTTAATTCTTCATGGAAAAGACTTAACAAGGTGCTGGAAACATTCCTCAGGGATTTTATCCATATTGACATGATAGCGTCACACAGTTGTTGGAGATTTATCGGCTGCTCATCCATGATGCAAATCCACCAAGTGCTCTATCAGATTGAGATCTGGTGACTGCGGAAGGAAGCCATTTAAGTAGAATGAACTCATTGTCATGTTCAAGGAACCAGTTTGAGATTATTTGAGCTTTGTGACGATGCGTTATCCGGCTGGAAGTAGCCGAGATGGGTACGGCGTGGTCATAAAGGGATGGACATGGTCAGCGACAGTATTCAGGTAGGCTGTGCAATTTCAACAATCATCAATTAGTACTTAAGGGACCCAAAGTGTGGCAAGAAAATATGCCCCACACCATTACAGCCTGAACCCTAGGTTCAAATTCTGACCCTACTATCTTAAAGAGACAGTTGAAGCAATGTCCAATTTTGGTGAGTCCATGTGAATTGTAGCCTCAGTTTCCAGTTCTTAGCTGACAGGAGTGGCACTCTGTGTATCTTCTGCTGCTGTGGTCCATCAGCTTCAAGGTTCGACATGTTGTGTGTTCAGAGATGCTCTTCTACAGACCTCACAAGTGCTTATTTGAGTTACTGTTGTCTTTCTATCAGCTCGAACCAGTCTGGCCATTCTCCTTTGACATCAACAAGATATTTTCACCCACAGAACTGCTGGATGTTTTCTCTTTTTTAGACTATTTTCTGTAAACCCTATAGAAACGGTGGTGCGTGAAAATACCAGGAGATCAGCGCTTTCTGAAATACTCAGAGGAGCCCGTCTGGCACCAACAACCATTCCAAGTTCAAAGTCACTTAAATCAACTTTCTTCCCCATTCTGATGCTTAGTTTGAAATTCGGTCTTAACCATGTCTACAAGCCTAAATGCAATGAGTTGCTCCCATGTGAATGGCTAATTAGATATTTGTGTTAACGAGCAGGTGTACCTAATAAAGTGACTGGTGACTGTTCATCTTCGGAACACAAATTAAGATATTTTTGATGAAATCCGAGGGTTCCTGAACCACACATAGGCAGCAACGTCACTGGACCTTTTCAGGTCCGGAAAGGTTTTAAAGACATCGTTAAAACTGTCCACGTGATTACAGTGGTTCAACCTTAATGTAATAAAGCGACGAGAATACTCTGTGTGCAAAAACAATACAAAAATAACTTTTATTTAACAAATAATTTAATGAAATAAATTTTATTTATTATAAGATTTTATGTAACAATTTGAACTGTTGTGATATGTAGTTGACGAAGTGAACGCCGCCTCATTATTGTCTACACTGATCTGGCGTTCGGGCGTAAACACAGAATCCGGCTGCGTTCACTACGTCAACTGCGTATGACAAAAGTTCAAATTGACAAAAAATTTTCTTTTTTGGGTGAGATAACCCTTTGATTGTTTACTGCCTGTAAATTATTAGTGTCTTAAGGACTGTTCCACAGGTGCATGTGCAAATATTGTTCATGTTTCACTGAACAAGCATAAACCCTTTCCAATAAAGATCTGTAAAGCTTATTTGGATTTTACAAAATTATACAGTAAAAAATACAGTATCCTGAAAAAGGGATGTTTCTCTTTGGCAGTGTTTCTATCTAAATCAAGGCCCAACACACCTTCGTTTCTCACTGAGAAACGTTGTAAAGCAAATAGAAATCGTAGCATATGCTCCAGAATCTAGTTAAGCTCTCATTTCTCACATTTTCAATAATGCAGATGGTGGCAAATCTCCCTGAACTGTCTTTTAACTGAGGTGAGATTAATTTCTCATAGATTCACCATTTGCAGTTTATTTCAAACAAGCAGGATACTCTTCCTCTCCCCGTAGGACTAATATATCAACGGCAACCTTGCGTACGTCGCGCAGGAACCTATCACAGGTAGGCTGCTGAGCTCCTGTCAGAGATGGCATGATTGAATTGTTCCATCGCTCTGTCACCAGAGGGGCCATTACTTCAAATTAGCATACAAATTCAAACCAGGACAGATGGATTTGTCACATTCCAGTCGACATCTTCCTCGGAGATTGGCTTCGCTAACACTGTGCGATGAAGATAAGACACCTGTCTCTGCTTCATTCAGGACAACAGGTGGAGGACAACATGAAAAGGGAGGTAGGGAAATGCTGAGTTGCCCACAAAAACAATTCCAGCTGAAGGAAACATCCTCAGAGTGCTGCGGGTGGTCCGTAGGCCTATGCATCAGCTTGATATTGGTCATGGCGATGTTGGGTGAATTTCCAAGACAATGTAGCAGCACAATGTCTACACGCTGATGCTGTTACTCCCAAGTGTTGATTCCAATCAACATTTAACACTCTCAGGCCTGAATAACACAATTTTGAATGGAACTAAACATGATGAAAAGCAGATTTGATGCATGAGCATAGAAGTTTAGAAACTTTATTTCAAGGACCCCTAAAAATGATTATACCCTTTGCAAGGAACCCTTTTTATAATATAATATATAACATTTATATGTACAAATACCCATTTACACTGTGTGAGGAAAAACTTTTACAGTCTATGGGAGCATGTAAATCCATGGTCACCCTGATTTTGCGAAGAAATATTCCAGGATCAACAAAATGTGTTACAAAATATGCAACATAATAGTCCGAAAACATAGTCCTCTCTGCATCCCATCCCTAAATCTACTTCGTTTTTTACAGTTGAACATACAGCCTTGTAAAGTATACTTCATTTTGACACATGGGTGTTCAACGCATGTGCAGTTTTGAGCAATCTCTCGCCACGAGTTCCAACCCATGTAAACGTCTTTGCATTTTTCATGTTAAGAATTGTACAAATGAGGGTACTTTCTAACCTCTTCTGTAGCTTGCATGCGTTCCGGTCTGTTCTGCTTATGCAGTTTTTCATCAACTAGGCCTACCTTGTGAATCGACAGCCCCAGGTTACGGTTGCCACCTTATGGATAAACTAAAAATGTACAAAGTAAGTTACAAAAATTGGGCGGTGCGTGTACTCTTCTGACGACAAAATCTGCATCACACGCACTGTACGCTGACCCTCACATACGCGTAAAAAGTGTAAAGTTGTATACTTTAGGCTTAACCCTACCCATAACTTATCCCTAAAATCAGAGGGACATTATAGGTGAATAACAAACACAATAGGTGAATAAACTGTAACTTCAAATCTTATTAGTTTGGAATTTTGATCCAGGAACATGTTGAACTTAGTGAAATCACATTCACTGTAAAACCAGATGTGAATTAGGCATTGGTGAAAGGATCTTAGTAAATCATAGATCTCATTTTTTTTTATTTGGAAATACAACCTAGAAAGGGTTTTCATACTGTCAGTATGATATAACGTATGAACAGATCAAAAAAACAATTCAATGAAAACAATAGAGCGTTCCAGTGATGTATTTTTGTAGGCCAACCTAGAAGCTAGCATCACGCTGGTTCCCTTGAAAAACACAATAGGATTTTTCTATTGGCTTTCGGATTATTGCAGAAAATAAGCTCTGTGACCAATTAAAGTAAAATATCTTGTGCTTGTTAAAGGGGTAGTTCACACAAAAATTTAAATTGTCATCGTTTACTCACCATCAAGTTGTCCTGTATTCTATCTGCTGAACACAAAAGATGATGTTTTGAAACCAAACAGCTGACGGACCCCATTGACTTCCATAGTATCCTTTCATACAGCAGAAGAAATTAATTTATACAACTTAAGGGTAAATGATGAGAGAATTTTCATTTTTGGGTGAACTATCCCTTTAACCACAAACCTCATTTCAAGCATTTCCCCAAAATCCCACTCAAAAAACCCATCTGACTTTCAGGACAAAGGAACCGGAAGTGCTAAAATGTTTACTAGTTTCTAGGTTTTTTGACTACACTATATCTGTAAGATATTGTAGAAAAAAAAGTTCTGAACCCATAGTCAGTTCACTTGGCTTAATCAATTGATCTTGGCGAGAATAATTATGACATTGATATATTGTAATACGCCGCCTTCAAGAAAGTGTTAAATGAAACCTTGTACGACAAAACATTTTTATTGAAATAAGACGAGAAAGCCAAAATTGTGGGTTTCGCTTCCAGCTCATGCCAGTGACCAGTCTAATAAGAGACTACTTAGAAAATTAATGATTTTCTAGGGTAATTATGCTGGGAAGGATCAATTGGAAACACTCAGTATGACAAAACCCCTTTCCCCTCTAGATCAATGGCACATAATTTCTAGATCAGCTCAAACTAATGTGTTTTCTATTGGCTTCAGCGAACCACGGTAATCTCTGGCACAATTTCACGGTTACATGTGCGCTCGTGAGGAGAAAGCCATCTATTTAAAAACTTGGGGCTGAACAATTTTTTTTTTCCCAACAGTCAGAAAAGATCAAAATAAACATGCTAATCTCTACCATTTGCATATTGCACACGTGGTAGCCTTGATGTGAAACTCCTTTCCCCCTCTCTTCCCATCTACACAACACAAGTACCCCTCCTCTCTCGTGATATTCCTTTGAAACTTCAATTGAGGGCAAATGCTAACTTAAGGTCGCTTTTGAAGTTTTCGCATCTCCCTCACGTGTCACCTTGCAAATGACTCATCCCCTCTCCTCGCACATAACCGCGGTGTATAATGCCATAGGTGAAAAATGGATTTGGTCTTCATCTACGACTAATGGATTAATATGGAAATAGAACAAAAAGACCCCCTGGGTGCCGTGTTCTCTCTTATCGAAAGTGCAGCAAAACACAACAATGAAACTTTAAAGTCTCAAGGCCAAGGGGAAAGGCATTGCCAGGGATTAATAAGACACTGCCTTCTGTATGTCTCGGGGAAAAAAAGGTGAAACAAACACCTGTGCTCTTCCAAAAGACACAGAAAAAGATGTATTGAGGTATTCCCCCCCATTATCAGGATCAGTCTTTCCTCTGTCAGCTTCAAGTGATGCTTTAATTTTAAGACAGCATGGAAATGCAATGACAAAGGAACATCAACGAGACTTTGACCACAGGCAAGTTCAGTGGACCTTAGCTGACCTGGGCCTAAAGGAAGCCACTGTTTTCAAGGACCCTCTCTTCTAAGATGTCCAGCTCAGCTGTACAATTTCTGTTGGTTTCACGCTTCAGCAACCTCAGCAGGCTGACAGTTGAAGAACTCGCCTACAGAATGAGAGTTGGAGAAGTTATTTACAATCCCTATAAATATATATATAATATATATATATATATATATACACAGTGGGTTCGGAAAGTATTCAGATGCCCTTAAATTTTTCATTCTTTGTTATATTTTCCTCATTAATGTACACACAGCACCCCATATTGACAGAAAAACACAGAATTCTTGACATTTTTGCAGATTTATTAAAAAAGAAAAACTGAAATATCACATGGTCCTAAGTTTTCAGACCCTTTGCTGTGACACTCATACATTTAACTCGGGTGCTGTCCATTTCTTCTTCTGTGATGTTTCTACACCTTCATTTTAGTCCAGCTGTGTTTGATTATACCAGAAATTCTTAAAGTGTGGTCCGCGAAAAGATGACCTAAACCTGGCAAGCTCTTAACCCGCACCGGATCGCGGGCGGGGGGTTGACGTCAGTGTGTTTTAATAACGAATGGATCATATCATTGCATTTGTGTTTGAATAATTCGTTTTTGACTTGAAACAGTTGCATATTAAACTTAAATTTAGTTTATCCTTCCTATTTTGTTGTTTTTGGGGGGGGCGTGTTAGAGTGGGATTCTGTTAGGTGGTCCTCAGAAAAAAATTGGACGATAAAGTGGTCCTTGGGCTGAAAAAGTTTGAGAAACACTGGATTATACTGATTGGACATTATAACAGAGTGAAAAATTTAAGGGGGTCTGAATACTTTCCGTACCCACTGTGCGTATATATATATATATAGATAGATGTGTGTGTATATATATATTATATATATATATATATATATTATATATATATATATATATATATATATATATACATATATATAGATGTGTATATATACACACACACATATGCATATATATGTATGTATATATGTGTATATATATATATATATATATATATATATATATATATATATATATATATATATATATATATATATATATATAGATGTGTATATATACACACACATATACATATATATGTATGTATATATGTGTATATATATATATATATATTTAGCTATATGAAGTCGTTTTACAACACGGAACCACAGAAAATTTAGCTTTGACATTGACCAACTAAAATCAATCTAAAAATTGGTTAAACAATGTAACAACTTTAAAAATTGTTTGCTTAAGTATTTACCCACTTTTAGTAGGCTTGTGCAAAATTCAGAATTATTATGCCATTTTAAAGGTTCTAAGTCTCCTACAACAGGCTTACATGTATCCAAGCACCAAAAAACACCTTTATTTTCTCATACTATATATAGCAGCCATGCACGACATGCAAGAAAAAAAAAAGTAAATCTTGCGCACGATTTAAGCCACGGTCACACTAGACCGAACGTGCGATCGAATGCTGCAACGGTCGTGATAGGATGTCTACATGTGTCCAGTCTTTTTTTATTTTTTATAACCATTTTTAATACATTAACAGCATCCTTTTAATAAACATGAATTCATATACATATAGTAATACATTCAAAATGTAAAAATATACTACATACTTGACTTCACTGCAAGATTATACCATTCTTTTAATTGAGCCAAGAGATCATGCCGCGACGAAACGATCTTCTACTGGTCGCACGTCTTCACGTGATGCGCATTCGCAGTGGTTCGTTCCAGGTATCAAACGGCCAGAGTCACGTGAACTATTGAAATTGGGAAACACTGATGGCATAACGAAGCCTCGTTAACTGAAAGCACGCGATTTTGGCTCTCTGAACCACCTTTTCGAAACAAAAGATCCGTAAAGCTTTGAAGCAGTGTTTTGAAATCGGCCATCACTAGATATTGTTGAAGTCTTTATTTTCTGGGTCTTTATACATACTGGGCATCTGAAAGTGTTAATGACAGAATTTTCATTTTCGGGGGAATTAGCCCTTTAATGGGGTTCTGCTCACACATCAAGGTTATTTACGAGACTGACAACCATTCTATAACCAAACTCACAACCGGATTCTTGGAAAATTCACATTGTGTGAACGGAACAGGACCGGACAACTAGTTGTCTGCCATGCTAAGGAGTTTCGGGGGTAATCGGTAACTTAAAGCGAGGGAGATATGAGCTCTGTGTCATCTCCAAGTGTTAGATCCAGTCACTGTTTTCCACCGGTGGCGTTCCCATCAGTTGTGCGTTTTCTTTGCGTGACTCAAATGCCGTGCCATGCGTGAGAAACTCTGCAAAGGACGTGAGAGCAACAATTAAATTTGTCCAGCGAACTCATGTTTACATTAAAGCTGCTGACGATTAACAAAGATTTCATGGATTAACTCACAGGTCAAAAAGTGATAACACTTTTCAGTTTTATGGACGTCACCATCTTTGATATTATTTTGGTCGCTGTCGCTAAGGTTACTAGTAAGAGAATGCGGGCTTGATTCTTGTTGCACATTCATACAGACAGTATTCGAGACGCTACTTTAAGTTGGAAGTAAATGTGGTTGTCGATCCCTAAAACTGACAGTGTAAACGTAGCCTCAATTCTACTATCGTTTTTGCGCCTTCAGTTCCAATTCAGTAATAGTTTGGAAAACAGTAAATTTGGAATTTAAAAGGTATTCTCAATTCAGTTCTGAATGGAGCAACACTTCTTAGTTGATGATGCACCTTTTAAAGTGCTTCACAGTCATTATACTGTCTGGACGGGTCTCAGTCAGCCACTGCAAATGCCTTCCCATTCCTCTTTGAAAAACTGCTTAAGCTCAGTCTGGTTTTATGGAGATTGTGAGAGGACAGGCTTTTTTGAGTCCAACCATAAATTCTCAATTTGATCGAGATCTCGGCCCGGCCACTTCAGGACTTCTCGTGTAGCGTCGACTTCACTCTGGGTTCATTGTCGTGGAAAATAAATATCTCCCGAGACGCAGACTGCAACAGGTTTTCCTCCAGGATTTACCAGTATTTTGCTGCATTGATTTAAGAGAAGTTCCACACAGCATCACGGAATGGTGTGCTTCTGATGGTGCAGACCGATTGGCTAACACAAAACATGGCATTTAGTTCGATAGCCAAAAGCTTGATTCTGGTCTCATCAGACCAGAGTCTTCTTCCATCTGGCTTCAGAGTCTTCATGCCTTCTGGCAAACTGCAGCCGAGATGTCATGTGACATTTTGAACAGTGGTTTCTGTCTGTCACTCTTCCATAAAGCTGTGACTGGTGAAGAACCCAGATGACAGTTGTTGTTTCCACAATCTCAGCCACTGAAGCTTGCAACTCCTTCATTGGTCATCAGTCTCTTGGTGGCCGCTTTCACCAGTGTCCTCCTCGAATGGCCACTGGAGGACATCCTTCTCTAGGTACATTGACAACAATACTTTTTCCGTTTCTTAGTTATTGATTTTATTGAAATCCAAGGGCAAGGGCTACCCAATGACTATCCTTCACCTGCCTTGTGCTCTTCAATTTTTCTTCTTTCAAGTTCTGCAACAAAACTGACAACCAAAAGTTGGATTTTCCATATTGAGATGCATTTATTTTAGACTCAGTTGAAACCCCCTAATGCACATATTACATGTATTTTATGTGACCTCTAAAATTAGTTGGTTCCACGAGTGATTTAGAAATTAAAGGGACTATTAAGATAATGATTTAAATCACATTGTAGACATTTTAGATTTATATATTATTATAATACTTAATATTTATAGTAGTTTTGATTTTTATATTTTAGTTCAAGTCCAATTAATCTTATGTGCTTTTGTCAAAATATTTCCATTTCTAATTTTATTTCAGTTAATTAAGTTTTAATGCAAGATGCCAAGGCAACATTTCTCATCTACGTTTAAGTTTTTCCAGCCAATATTTATGTTATATTTGATATATTGAAATTAATATGAATAAATCTGATGTCCACTTTTTCCAGTAACCGAATCCAACTAAGAGACCGGAGAAAATGAATGAATGATCTTGAACGCAAATAAACCACACAATATTCCAAAGTTTTCCAAAAGATATATTTTGTGCTCTAAACAGCATTCCAGGTTTGCAATTTTATTTATATTTTAGAAATTACAACGCATCAGAAACTTAATTGCTGAGGATATGTAAGAAAAGAAAGGCTTAATCCTCGAAAGACAATAATCCAGCAAAATCTATCAGATATTTTAGACATGCTGTGCATTTATGATTCTTCCATAGAGAGCAATCAAATGACTTCACTAGTCCCGTTGGGATCCATCATTAAAAGAAACAAGCAGCCGGATACTGGATTGTTATGCAAGAATTGAACTGCAAAGCAACCGTTTTTGTCAAGTATTTCTTCGAGCAGCCTTTAGAAATCAGACAAAACAAAAGGAAACTGCTGGAATCCCAAAATGGGTGAATGATTAAAAAATTAATTTTGTAAAACATGCAATTAACCTCATAAATGAGCACATTAACATGACTGCCCTAATCTCAACCCTAACAAAGATGACCACTGATGTACTTCATTAATTTATCAAAACAATTTATAGAAATAAAAGCTTAACAGAACTCTCATTCAATAAATCTCTCGGCAAACCATTAACACACATTATGGTCCATCTATACTGCTTTATTTTGATCCTAACTGCAAAGCTGTGAATGCATTTGAGCAATTTAGGTCCTCGACGCAAGCTAATGCAGTAACCGTTTGTATTAACGAAGTCTTTTATTTGAAGTCAACAAAAGGAATGGTACACATGAACTTGATTGAGCATGACTGATATCAAGGTTTTTTTATTATTGAAGTAAAAGCTCCTTTACAGAATAAACCGGGACTTTTCTACTCGATAACATAGCAGGAAGTTCTCAATGTCAATAAGGAATGTCAACATCCACATGAATGCTCATGCAAAAAAAGTTGATGGTGGTATCCCTGTTAAGCATTTGCTCCCAATCAATCCTTAGTGCCTATATCGACCAATTTAACAACATGTTTTCATCAGGTGCAAAATGCACGGTGGAACTGGGAGCAAAGAGTTATAAAAAAATAATTATATCTTGACGACAAATCAAAACAGAAAACAAAACACAGACAGAAATCTAATGTCGAATGACGATGTGTGACAATGTACAACCTCAGAAACATTGCACAGCGCATACTGAATTCAAAATGTATAGTCCTTATACCGTTGGGTAGGATCAGTACTGAGAGTACTCCTTGGTTTGAAGTTTGGCGACAATGCGCTCCAGTTGCCTCTTAGCCTCGCACTGAGGGAAGTTGCCCATTTCGTAGTACTGCGGCGCGATTTTCACCAGCCTACAGGATGAGACGGTACACAGAATGTTTACTCACTTATTCCCTTTCTTTGTTGCAAAAATATTTACTCTTTGCCAACAATGCACAAACAAATTCTGCATTTGCATGTTTTAGCATACCATTCGGGTTTTATATCAGTGCAGGTGCGGATGTAGTTCTTGGTGGTCAGCACAAACTCGTTGTAGAGAACCCACTCGGGCTTGTGGTCCAGTACGGTGGAAGGGTGCAACTGGACCACCTGGTTGTCCTTCACTGTGAGATAGTGGCCGGTGCGCTCCAGGTGAGCAACCTGATAACGAGAGACGTAAATGAACAAATAAATCAACCACGAGCGAACCAAACGCACGCACGCTGACGTTTCTTCAGGCACCTATACGGGCAGCGTGAGGATGTCGAGATTAACCTGGGCAATCAGTCTCAATAAACGGCCGACTCAAACAGAGATGTCGGCAATAGAGCGCCCGGTAATTCGTACACCAAGGCGCAAATTTGTCTCGCCAGTAAAGGTTAATGTTGACAAATATTTCAATATTAATTGAGTAATTTAACCAGTCAGGTCACTTGTTTCAGGTACCCCCTCCCGGAGAACGACTCGATAAAAACGTCATTTATTTTCGCTAGGTGGGATGAAAATTGCCTTGATTTCTTCAATGCGTTTAAATGGCTACACTTTGATAGAAAGCCTTGCATTACATTAGCAAGCCTCAGTGGTTCTGCATTCCCAGCAGACACCATCCTCTGATTCAGATAGAGATTAAAAAGAGAAATCAAGCACTAGCAGTACTTTAGTTTAAGATTATAAAATAAAGCAGACTAATAATTAACTAAAGCCTTAAGCTATAAGATCATCCTAGGCTGCTCTATTATAAATAATCATGGCCAAAGGGCATTATTGTCTTGACGCTCCAAAGCTGTTACTACATTCACAATAGAGTAATGCCGACTTGACTGAGGGTGATCTATTATAACTTTTTAACTGCGATCCATCCATCAAGGTAAAATCAAAGGTAATGCTTTTTAACAGGATCCCACAATCAGGACACTGACAGTTAACAGGTTAAACAAGCAAACATAATTGAATATTTTTGGCACATTTATAGACAAACACACCTGCATGAAGAACCCGGTGACTAGAGCGCGGCGGATGTTGATGTAGTAGTCACGGCTGGTGAACTCTGTGCTGCGTCGTGGCAAGTTGAAGCGGTCCATAATGCGTGAGAGTTGCTGCCGCACGTTATCGGCCGACATCAGAGAGCGGTAGTTAATGAAGTTATCGTAGCACCACTGCACTGACTCGTGGTCTTGGGATAGAACGGCCACACATTAAAACCAGGTTAAGCGCAACATTCAAGCAGATCTGAACTTAGGCCACCACTGCAAGCTTCTAAATAGCCAATTATGCAGCTTTACAAAAATGGCAGCTTTCAAGATTTAAGGTGAAGTGTGTAACTTCTGTAGCGCAAGCATCACCAAATGGACCATTTTAAACAAATTTTCATTTATCCACATCTGCTACTAGCAGGCCAAATGATGCCCCACCACAAACTCAAACCACTTCAAATACACAGTGCCTCAGAACCACATGATTCATGCTTTTAAAAGGACTACAAAAGGCTTACTTTTATATTTACACACGTCACCTTTTAAAATTACAAAAAAACAATTGATAAATAAAACAGCAAACTAACTGGAAAATTCATCTATTCAAAGTATTTAACATCTAATGTTTTTATTTACTTTCGATGTGTTCACTTATGGGCAAAAGCTTACAAAAACCAAATTGATACACATTATGCATGTGTATAATATACATTTTGCATATATATAAAAAAACATATACACACAATGTATATCAATCAATTTGTGTGTGTACAATACATATATACATACATACATACATATGGCAGACACTTATCCAAAGCGACTTACAAGTGAGAAGTTGCCCTTGGTGGGGATTGAACCCAGGTCTCTGGCTCATTACAAGTGAGTGGATACTCACTGAGCCAACTTATACCACTTATATATATACCAACCAGCTACCACTTATAACTCTACTAACTAACTCCCGACATATACACACATACATATATACATATATATATATATATATATATATATATATATATATATATATATATATATATATATATATATATATACGACAATTATAAAAAATCTAAAAAAAATAATATAAATATATGTAAAATACTTATTTAATGACTTTATGACTAAATCCTTACCTTACCTTTAACTTGCAACCCTAAATGACCCTAAGTGTTGCAATTTTGCGACATTTTTTCAAGTTATACCTAAATGCAAATTCTGCCTAAACAAAATAACCAATAATAATATCTAATTTCTTGCTAAACAAGCTTTAAAACCAGGTTCATTTATTTGTGGACTTTTTTTTGGCGAATTTCAAAATTGATGTAATCTGGTGCCAATTTAAATCAAATTCAACAGACTTTTCTTGTACTGACTAATTAAAATGCTGTAACAAAAAACTTGCCTGCTTCTCATGAACACAAACATACTCATGATTGTTTCAAATAAGCGCGGACAACTAGATAACGAATGAGATACATTTCTTCCCCATGAGAGTTTGAGAGAAAATATGGAAGCTGAGAAATGAACTACACATTATTCGCTGTTTCTTTCAGAATAGTTTTAGTACCGCGTTGCCTCGCAGGCACTAATTTTGATGAAACAAATTACGATTTTCGGCCACCTACAAAAACAACCTGAAATTAGTTGCAATAGATTTAGGCAATTAGGCTAATTAAAAATGGGGGGAGGGGAATCATCTCACATGAGCACAAGATGCAACTCTGTGTGTGTGTGTGTATACGTACTCTGTTTAAAGGCATGGTAGACGTTGAGCAAGGTCAGGTGGTCCCCGTCGATGTGGGCAAACCTCATTTTGGACTCGTCAGCTGCCTTCTTGGCTTCGGTGGGACGCACAAAGCACTGTGGGACTAAACAAGGTTGGTATGGGCCCCAACATAGCCGCCCATAGGGATGAGTCAAGCGTTCACCCAGACAGGACACAAGGCCTAGTTCTGAGGCTAGAGCACGGCACAGGGTACGCTACACCAAATAGCAGGATGGGGTGGGGGGAGAGCTGCTGCTTTCGGCTTTTCATTTGCCTTTCTGGAATAGAGAAATTGTGGCGGTGGAAATTGAGCTAAACTTGCGGTCTGATATTCCTCTGGGGGGGACGAGGTCACTCGACACAGTCGAACCTGACTGACATTACTTGTTCATTTAAAATACATGCTGCTATATACACGCACTCACAAAAAAAAAATATTTAGGCCTAAATTTAGGATTTATTGATTTGAATTGCATGTAACATTTCCATTCGATGGGATTAGTTTTGAAAGAATAAAATTTAAGGGTTTATGAAAAATGTATAAATTAATTCTCCCATAGTGTAGTTAATAAAGAATCATTTTTAAAAGCAGAAAGCTTACCGGTTTCATTTATATATGACTGATGAATGCACGTCACATTTAGGCCAGTCGTGATAATCAATATGAAAAAGTGGCATAAATTGGTCTTAAAATGACAATATCAATTTATCCCAATTATGTCAGGGACAATATATCTCCCCCCAAAAAAGTAGTTATCGTAACGGACCTAGTCACATTAAACTTAAATATTAATCATGTGGTCTTAATTAAAATAAACGCAAGTTTCTAAAAATTAATCCAAATTGATGGAAATTTGATATGCAATTGAAAAACATTCCATTTAGGCTTAAATACTTTCTTGGTGTGAATTATTTTTATTCTTTTTAAAATATTTTAAATGTATATCTGTGCATTTTTAACTAGGAAACTGAGGTTCAAATGTCTATGACTTCAGGTTATATTGGGCCTGATCTGAAGCCCAGCATTGTTTGAAGGGTCAGTTCAGATCTGACAAACAAAGCCTGAACCTCTAAAGGGCTAGTAAGCGAGCTATTAAGCGGCTGTATCATATGTCCTACTCTCCCCCACCCCTCTGCATCACAGACATTTAATAGCTCAAGCGTCATTCTGATTTGGCAGTCTTACAGTGCGACACATTAAGAGACTGGACTGTTTGTGAGTCCTTCCTTTGAGAGTCGTTCTATATAATGGCTTCAGCCAAGCAGCTAAACGCATAAGCAGATATCGTTTATGCAACTATTAAGATCAACTTGGTTGGCAACTTGAAATTGTGGATGTATAGATAATAGAATAAAAGACTAACATCTTGTTTGTCGTTTTGTCCTGAATATATTCAGACAGACATCTAATTGAATATATGAGTGAACTACAAAGGATTAATATTTCATTGCCATTCTTCTCTAATAATTCTTAGATCATATGCAGGGGTCATGTGTGTACATGAGCATATACTACCTGATAACATTGCGGTGATGGAGAGGATCTCATTGGAGCAGTTGAACTCGCAGCTGGCGATGACCATCTTGGCCAGCTGGGGATCGAGAGGGAACTCAGCCATCATGGAGCCCAGCTCCGTCAGGTCACCATCGTCGTTCAGTGCCGCGAGATAGTTCAACAGCTCCAGGGCTCGCATCAGCGTCTCAGGAGCTGGCAGAAAAAAATATTACGTTACAATACAATAATATACTGAATTTTTTTAAATTAAACTATGCCACAGGAAAATGCAATGGATAGTTGCCAGATTGCTAGAGGCGTTCTGAATTGGTGTTTGTGCGATAATGGCAAAAATATGATTTTTGGACGGATTTTGTCTAAATTAGAGAACATCATAAGCTTTTGTTTGGTTTTTGCAAAGTGAGTGGCAATGTCAGGTTGCACATTGAAACAACAATTACAATATTATCAAAGACGATACATCACACACATTCTAAACCCAAGCATGAGCTAAAGTAATAAGGGATACTTGCATTAGCTACCCTAATTATTTATATATATATATAAACAACAACAACAAGTGAAAACACTGCAGCTGTGGTCCTCTGGACGACAACTAACTTTTAATTCAAGACAAAGGGGGCTAATTTTTCATCTGACATGCAAGCACTTCCAAACAGCAGTGCCACTAATTCAATTATAGGGAGGAACCTCTACTTAATGCATCAACACTGGTCACACACCAACAAATTCAATTACTGACCTTTGGCTCTAGAGAGTTTGGCTCTAATGACCAGTTGCATGTTAACTGAAAATTAGCATTGCCTAAGGTTTGGAGGAGTCTGCTGAATAGGATGAAAGACTGTGGCTGTCTTCATCAATGAATCAGGAAAACTTTATTTAAAAAAGTGCAGCGGTCAGTTTGTTATTATGCACAAGTATTGATCTTGTATATCAGACATACTTTTTCCTATTTGTTTTGAGAGGATGTAGCATTACTTGTGCTAAGGCAAGTAATCCGTTTTGGCCAATAATTAAGTAGAGATGCCATGCAGTGAGCCCACCTGGGAAAAGTAATTTACACACCACGAACACCACATCACATCAGAAATGAAGTATAGCAGGGAATGTGCCGATGTGTTAACTGAAGGCGAATCAATGAGAGAGAAAGCTAAAGGTACATTAAAAAGTTAAGTATAAGTGAGCGTTTGGAAAATGTTACTAAGCGAACGGCTTCCATCGGCTTCGTCCGGGGCTACAAATTCCTGTTGTTTTCATTTGACTTCTTGTGTGCCAGATTGAGTGCATCTAATCCCATGCTTACTGAATACAGGTAACCAAATACATAAGCTATGTACTAATTTTTAAACCTGCCTGGTTTATAAAAAAAACAAAAACAAAACAAGAACAAATGCCTAAATAACGATACTGAATATTGAGTATTTTTTATATTACCCAGCCATACATTTAGTTAGGTGGATTTAAGTAGTCAAACGTATCAGTATGTTAAGCAGAAACCTTCAATAAGAGAGCATTTTTAGGTTGACTTCCGATCATGAACCTTTTAGAAAAGATGAGCCAATCACAAGGAAGCGTTTAAGTCATTACTATTCAGCGATTACAAGCCTTTAATAAATGTCCACATCAGTCTTCATATAGCATAAAAGCAACTACATGGCCAAAGCAAAACTTGACACAGAAATATCAGTCTGTTTATGTGTGGAAAAGTGTGCTTACACAGAACCATTTTACAGCATCAGACTCTGAGGAACAAATTGAAAACTATATTCTATACCTGGTGGGTCCATGAAGTCGAAGTGCACTAGGTCATCGATACCAAGCTTTTTGAGCTGTAGCACAACAGAGCCCAAATTCGACCTGAGAATCTCAGGGTACGTGTTATCCTGAGGAGAAATGAAGACAAACAAAGAAAAAGGAAAACAAATCAGCTGATGTTCTCTAGTAACACCCTCAAGTTCCTGCTCCTGAGGAAATATTCAAACTCATTTAGTTGATATGGACATTTTCCATGTCATGTGTACAAGGCTAGAAGTGGCCAGAAGAACTACTGACTTGTGAAGGAACCAGGGTCTGGCTTGACCACCGAGCCCATCTGATGTTTGATCAACAAATGACCCAACCAACATCAGTGGCATATAATCAAATCGCTTCCCAGATGCTTATAGCAGTAATGATCCGTTTCACAAACCTGCATCTCAGTCTTGTAGGCCTTCTCAGTGTAGAGCCGGAAGCACTTTCCCGGGCGCGTACGTCCAGCACGGCCGGCTCTCTGCTGGGCTGAAGCCTTACTAATAGCAGTTACGAGCAGCGACTCGACTCGAATACGAGGGTTATACACCTGTGTGACGAGAAGGAAAGAGCTGTGTGAATAATAAATGCACACCATTGCACCGCAGCAATATGCCAAAGCGAAGCCATCCTTCATCTCTGACTGGACTACATGTATGACAGCAGCAGCTGGGCTAGGGAAATGTCAGCAGAATAAATAACTAGCTTTTTCATCTCGAGTCGCTGTCAGAGCCCCGCCACTGGGTTTATCTGGGGATTTCAGAGGCAAGAGAAACAGATGATGGGGTGAGATTAGACAAGTGAGGCAGAGAAGAGAAGACTAACCTTTTGCTTGGCAAAGCCAGGATCAATTACAAACACCACGCCATCGATGGTCAGGGACGTCTCAGCGATGTTTGTAGAAACCACAACCTATGAGAGCCAAAAAAGTACGATCAAGATTGAGATCAAACTGACCAGAGAACTCTTTACAAAAAAAAATAATATGAAAAACACAAAGCGAAAATCGAAGTCCAGCTACTTTTTGACTTGAGTTGTACTAGACACTCTAAAATGACTTGGATGATTAATTTTATACATTTAGTTATTGAAATGCACTTAAAAGGGATATTTCACCCAAAAATGAAAATTGTCATCATTTACACACCATATCTGTACGAAATTATTTCTTCCATTGAACACAAAAGAAGAATATAAAACTTGAGGGTAAATAAATGACAATTTTCTTTCTTTTTTTGGTGAACTATCCCTTTAAGGGGTTTTTTTTTACATTGAAATAAATGTAAAGATAATTGAACTGATTTTTAGAATGCTGCTATGAAGGACGGAATGAACAAAAGGAACAAAAGAGCCCACCCTCAAGAGTTAAGCACAATATTTCTGCTACACATGGTTTAGGTCCAATTTTGGTCCAAGAGTAATCTCACTTTACTCAAGTAACACAATGAGAAATTATTCAAGTGGTGTGGGACAAGTTATGTGGCCAAGTTGAATACTTGGGGTAATGGGTTTATTCAAATCTCTAACCACTCTACACCAGCAGGGTAGATTTTTTTTAGCACATTTCATTGGTGATTAGACTGTTCTGCACTGCTCTGGGCAAACTAAAGAAAAATCGAATTAAAAGAAAAAAAAGTTCTGTGGTAACTGGAGAGGGGTGGAAAAAAAGGCAAAAAAAAAAAAATCAGTGGGAATTAAATCCTTAAAGACACTTCAGTGAGCTGTCGCAAGCTGGAAGACTAATACAACCCAACAGGGGAGTAAGGCAACAGTTGCTGCAATCAAGTCAAATCGGGAGTATGCTGGCTGAGCCGGACTGCTTTCCGCCGAGCAGCCCGTCCAGACACATTACTACTGCTCTTTTTGGTGGCAAGATACATGTCTGTGCACAGCACGCAGCCATCTTCCCCCCTCCCTGGAGAAGCCCACCTCAAAGAAACTGTATTATTAATGCCACGTCTCGCTCCTTCGCTCTGTCTCTTTACAGTACAGGTGGCCTTCAAAATGTGTGGTATAGTGACATATTGAATCATCTTTGAGCTAGAGACTGTGGACATTTGTGGATAGACTGCAGATACACTGAGATGACTGTCCAAGAAGACAGCTAAAGCTTCAGAAGAGCTTCATAACATTACATAGGGAAGAATGGACAACTGGCATGACTCAAAAAAGCAAAACGAGAACGAGAAATGCCAATCTAAGTCAAGGGACCAGTAGTCAAAAGGTTTGACTGTGCTCAATTCAAATCTATGCAAGTGGCCCAAAAAAATCTGAGCAGGCCCTAGAACTGTAGATGAATGTTGTCGAATGACAAAAAGAGGCGTTGATAGAAAAACAGTTTGAATGTTGCTCACATGCAAGACATTGATTAAATGACTGGAGAAGTTTCGTAAACATCACCAGAGAGAAGTCTGTCGTTTCACCTGAAGTTATAACCATTTAAAAAAAAAATTAAGAAAATGAAACGTGCATGGATGAATCATACATAAATCAATACATGAATATGGTGAATTTCCATTTCACGCCAACTAAATCTCTATGATGTTCTGGTCCCTAAATATGGCTCAGGTACCCTCTCTTAATTAAAATCTAGGGAATATTTGCACCTTTTTATCAAAAAGAATTCAGATGTCTTGCAGCAATACGCAGTTTGAGATTTAATTCATGCCTACAGCAGAAACAAGATCTAAGGTTTAATTCATTAGGTTAGCGGTTTATTTAAAATCCTAACCCTAAGTGAGAGCAATAGTATTACGAGTGCTTGCTTTTGTACTTTACTAAAAAAAAAAAAAAAAAAAAAAAAAAAAAAAAAAAAAGTTTTGCCAAGTAAATTCACTAAATGTAAATTGAGTTTCATAAAACTTTTATTCTGGCCTCCATTAGTAAATAAAAACAAATATGAGAGACAAACCTTATTTCTCATGTAATTCAGCCTCCTCAAATGCCTTTCAGGCACTTAAATCCTACTTTTATAAATGGATTTCTCTCTAGCCACAAAATGCTTGGCTTGATTTTAGCAGAGGGTTGTTTTTTTTTAACTCTATTCATGGAGCCTTTGACCTGATGTAATTCAGCTGCTGAAAAGAATCACCTACCTATATATTCATAGAAAGGCTAGGAGAATTTGCTGAAAAAAGGCCATCTGGAGTCTGGAGACTGGGGGCCACGACCCAGTGCCCACAGAGCGTGCTCCTAACAGACCAGTGAATGACAGCGGGGTCCAGAGAGCTCCAGACATATGATAAAAAGAAATGAGCGTTCCTAACCAGTCTGCATCCTTTCAGAAAATAGGGCCACCTGGGAAAGGCCTTTGAGATGAAATATATTCCAGAGTGGTAGCCATGGAAATTATCGAAAGGTGAACACCATTGGAATGAATTTCACAGCAAAAACACTAAATGCATTACAAGTACTTAGTCATACTCATTGAACCATGAGGTGTTGAGAAATTGCATCTTTTAGGAGGCAATGATCCATGCGCAAGTGGTCTGGAAAAAAGTTGCCGGGCCAACCGAACAAGGCTAATACCAGCAACATTTCACTTGAGTAAGTGCAATTTCAATTCTCTTGAATGACCCTCTCCTTCAGTATTCACTAGGTAAAATACCTTAAGGTAGACACACATGCTACATCCCCAACTGGTCATGAGAACGCAATAAATAAATGATTTTTTGTTTTTGACATTTTTGAAGCTGCACTTACTTGATCAAAATTACAGTAAAATAGTAAAATAGTAATATTAATATCAAAACAGTTTTCGATTTGAATATATTTTAAGTTTATTTCTGTGATGGCAAAGCTGAATTTTCAGCATCATTAATTCACTCTGATCAAGAAATATTTATCATCAATGTTGAAAACTTTTTGCTGATGATCCAGATTCCTTCATTAAAAATAAAGAGTTATAATAGATTTCAAACTAACAATCCATCAAAATATGCTTTAGTGATCATGAATTCTGGTTAAAGGGGCATTTTTGTAACATACATATACTCATATATATATATATATATATATATATATATATATAAATAAAAATTACTTAGATGGCAAAATTTTAAATGGTTTATCTTAATCATACGACAGGATAGGTGTAATACAAATCACATGAACAGATTACATAATTTTTTTTTTTATATAAAAAAAAAATCTTTAAAATAGTAACCAGGGTTAACCGCTGTGGCACTAAGCCTCTTAAGGGCGATAGAGTCTTACCTTCAAATGTTTGTGCTGCTATTAATGCAATTAGCTATAAGCATGTCAACAGTGTTACCTTATGAAAAACTGACCAGCAGTTTACCAGACAGTTGTGCGCATTTTATATTTGCAAAGATAAGGGAGACCCTGCCTTCAATCACACTGAATTAAAAGGGACTATAGAAACCATGGCTATTACAAACAGACTGAGGCGGCTCCCGTATGTCTGCTTTCTATATTAAACTTAACAGACATCAGTAATAGTGCAATTCCATTGTGCCTCAGGGTTTTTAAGCAGCATGAGGGGAAGGAGCTCCAAACATCATCATCATCATCATTACTGGGCTGTATAGACAACCTTTAAAACCAATGGCACTTTAAAACAAATGACTTAAAACAGGCATGCTTTAGGTCTTTACATCAAATGTTTTGGCTAGGTTAGAAGTATCTAAATATCTCTCATTCTGCAGAATCTGGAGGAAGACCACTTTCTGTCCAGATACAGTTATTACCAAGCAATACCTTGCCACCCAAAGGTATTCGTTAAAGATTGTTTTAGGTGGTTAACACACAGCAGTCTCACAGTCTTGTTAATTCTTCCATAACCCTCCATTCCTGCAGTCAGCGCAAGGGACATCCCAATGAACTCAAGGATCAACAAGAACATTGCTGCCAAAATTTACCACAGTCCTCAATTTCCATACATGTGACTGCTAAGAGTCACATGAAGTTAAATCCCATCTAATAAATGCATGCATCAGCCGTGCAATAGGGCTATTGGATTTGTCCTGAAGGAGGATGTGACTGCACAGGTGCAGATCTCAATATCCACACACGCACCCCATTTCTGCCAAAGGAGGCTCGCATGTATTGTTTAATATATGCCAGAGGGTGTGAAGAGTTGACATTTTTACAAGGTAATCTGAGCCTATCCGTATGCACTGCAAGAACAGAAAAGCAAGATGCCAGAAAAATAAAATAAATCCGACACACTGTACAGACACCGCACACTCAAATTCAAATTACTTTGTTAGAATGCCCTAATGCAACTAACCTTGAACATTCACAACTTAATTTTGTGCTTGGGCTGTATTGGGCTACATGACAACCGTGATGTAGTGTCTCGCTTCACTCAAGGAGCAATAACTGTGCTAACGCCAGAATTGAGACCATAATAAACTATAAATAATAATAAACATAGTATCTTTAGCATCTTTGTTATTAATAAATTTAAGGTTTCAGTGTTGGTTAAGTTCCAGGAAATAGTTAAACAACATTTCATTTTAGTTTAGTTTAACTTGATGTACTAAAATAAATGACAAAAGGAACTAGGGGTGCTAATGTTGAATTGACATTCATTGACGATCAATTAATTGTTGATCATTTGATCAAAACTTAAATGGACGATTAAGCAGTCATTGGAGTGTGTAATTGAGGCGCATGCGGCTCATGCACAAAACACGCGCAGCAAACGAGATCTTCTAAATGTATTAATGTCTTCAAGGCAAGCAATGAATTAGGCTAGCTATTTATTACGAAACAAAACGAGAGTCCAAAAAACCCTCGGATCAAGTGATTTTACTGAACATAAGAACTACTTGTGTAAACGCGTAATAAGACGTTCACACAAGTAATAAGATCCTGGTGGACAAGTAATTTTCCAGTGCTGTTTCAGTCTACAATCTATGACGGGTAGTAAATCAAGACCTGTCAATCTGAGCGATCGAACCAATCCAAGGCACCTCGTGCGAGCGCACAACACTTCACATATCAGAAAATGTTCATATCTTGCTCATCAAACAAAGTATGAAGCCAACAACAGAAGTTACTATGCTCAAATTAAATGGTCAATGATTGCAAATACGGAAACATGAATGAGAGGATTAGCCTACATGAGTCCAATGCCATTTCAGTTCTGCTTTAAATAAATTTATTTTGGCTTGACATTTGTATGTTGTTTATAATTAATGCCAGTATAGCCTAATTGTGTTTGATAAGTTAATAGCTACTTATTTTTCATTCTTGTTCTGTTCTGATCAGCCAACCGATAAATTTAAAGGATTTGTTGTGGAGTGAAGGGAACTGAAATAGCCTAAATGTTAATGTTTATAATATTTGTAAACGTTTCATTTTATTTACCAGTTTTTATATTAATTTAAAAATTTATTTAATGTCCCCCAGTGATGGAAATCAAGTTATTAATGTTGTTTATGAAAAATTCACAGGGAAAAAAAAAACAAAAAAAGTTTAAATGTGTCACTTGACCAAAGATGAGCTTTAAGGGATAGAATTATTGACTACAGGGGGACTGTAATTGTTTGAAATTAAGGTTAATGGGTGTTTTGGTATAAGATCAAGTTCTCTTTCAAGAGATTACTTCCTCTTCTTGGTCGGGTTACATTTCTCCATGTCGTAAATTCTGCAGGGCAAGGCTTCTAAGGGTTGTGACATTTAAATAGCACATGAATGTTTCACGAATTTACATGTGAACTGAAAAATGAGGCCCAATGTCCTCGCCACTACACCCATCACACAAGAGATCCATTTTCCATTGGTTGAACTTTCAAATGACGTTGGAAAACACTACATCCTGAACTTCCTATAGCTTCAGCCAATCAGCATGTGACGTCAGTCCATGATTAACGCATAGTCTCATTTTGTGTTTGGGCTCATTCAAGACCACCTACTATGGTTAAATGTTTCGAAGTTCAACAAAAACCTGGCGCAAAAGCATCATATGCATTTCGTTTACATGCGCGTCAGTGACGATTTTTCATATGATACTTGGTATAGTTGTATGGGTCCCAAACTGAAACGAATATGCTGCTTGTATTGTGCTAGGTAAGAACTTTTCGCTGATATATGACACGATATACATGCGAGACGATTTTACAGATCACAATTTCATGTAACGCAGTCATTTGTCATGATATGAAAATAGAGCACTTCTAAATGTCAGCAAATTTAAAATCACTTAAGCGATAGTCAATCCCTATATTCACTGTAAAATCCAAGCTTCAAACCTTTAAAAATAACACCTATTTTGTGTTGGTGAGCGTGATAACTTGGTAGCGCCCCACCACTTCAGATTTAAGGGGTTAAGGTTAACGATTAATAGACAATTTATTAAAACAATCGATTATGGGAATTTATGTCAAGCGACATCCCAACAAGGAATAACAAAGTTACTAAAACTAACTAAAAATGATAAGTAATTCAAAATATTACCATTTTACTATTACTATAATACAAACTATTATATTATTATTTCAGCAATACTGAAAAAAAAACGTGTTTAAAGAACTACTATGGATCTAAACTAACTTCAATGAAAGGTTCTTAATTTAATAGAAGTTCCTTACACTTTGAGTTCATGGAAAGTAGCTGGAGGGGAGTCAGTTTGTTCATTAGCCTCAGCGTTTAACAAAGAAATTACATTACAAGGACCAATTTCTAGTTTTTATAAAAAGAAAAAAAAAATAGTAATGAAAATAATGTTTCCAGTTTGTTTTTGTTAATAGAACCGTTTCTGAACAAGCAGTTCTCTGTTCCCAAAATTAGTTTGCATGACAGGGGTTGCAGCAGATTCACATCAGCCCCCATGAATCCATGTTCACTTTCATTTTCTACTGAACAGTGCAGGCAAACAGCGGCGGGTGTTTGAACTTCTGAGGCAGCTTATGCCCTGGCTTACGAGTAATCAAACCTCGGAGAAACCCCGAGCCTCTTTAAACATGGAAGTGGTCAGGGGAGAGATGAAATGACACAATGCCCTAGTGGAGAGGAATGGACGAGGCAGATACTTGATATCTGAAGCAGGCGGATGCTGTTTGGTACATCAACACACAAACCAGGCATATAGCCAAGACTTCGTTACGGCTACAAATACAGCCATCAAGTTGAAGGAACAAGAACGAGGAATTTTGCGGATCATTGAACGTTTGCGTTCGTTCATTAGGACAGCAGTAATCTTTGCCGGCAATAACGACAAGCAGAGCGGTTTCTGTAGGGGAAGCTGGGGCGAGGACTCATTTATCAAATCAGATGTTCAGCTAAATGTTTGCAAACTCATAGCCGATGATCAGTTGTGATAGTCTGTCAGATCTTTGGCCAGTCATGCAGGCATCCAGGTGCGTCGGGGTTGTTTGAGAGAAGTAGTGAAAAGGGAACAGAGAAAACAAGAAGATAATTGCGTCCGCACAACCTTCTGCTAAGTGTAAAGGATGACAGATGATGAAACACTTTACAGTGGATGAGCTCTGATAAAACATCTACAGTGAATCTCATTCTTTCAAAGCCAACATGCCAAAAATGGCAAATGACCACATTCAAGTCAGGAGACAGACGGGAAGCAGAACAGGCGGGAGTGAAAGCAAACGGTCCAAAACAGACTCAAGAAAAAATAAATAAATAAAAAGATTACTGCTAACGTTTCAAATGATAGGAGTAAATTCCCTTTCCAAAATTAGAGAAAAGAATCATATGCTGACAAAAGCAGCATATGTTATGAATCATTGCTTCACCAAAGCTAAAGATGGAAGGGGATAAAAAGAAAACCTAATTTGCACCATTCCTTGAATCTCATTCTTCCCTCTACAGAGAAACTCGAGTCATTCTCTCATCCTCTTCTTCTTTAAATGGATTTAAGAGGCTACTATGGCTGTGCCAATACAAATATCCATATTCTGATTGTTTGATATAATATTCAAACTGACAAAAGGTGAAAGGGATAGTTGACCCAAAAACGAAAACCATTTACCCTCGTGTTGTTCCAAATCCATTAGACTTTCGTTCGCTACTTTTATGATTAATTTTTAACGCATGGAAGATTTGCTTAAATGGGCATTTAATGCATGGACAAAAATTCAAAGAATCTTGGAAATGTCTTCATTTGTGTTTCAAAAATGAATTAAAGTCTTACGTTTGAGTCATTTTAGATTTGTCTGTGGAATATATTCTCAAATCAAAAATCGTTCAAAAGAAAACCATGTTAGAGGGTCTAAAAGCGATATTTTTATGAATAAGGTGTGTTTGCTGCAGTTCAAAATGCAATCTTGTTACATGTATCATGATGTGTGGTGGTGAGGTTTACCTTCCTGCCGATGGCTCCGCTGGGTTTGCGGGGTGGAGGTGGCTCAAAGATCCTCTGCTGTTGCTGTGGCGGCAGCGTGGAGTAGAGCGGGATGATTTTGATATCGCCAACCTCAGGGCCGAGATCGTCAATCTCACGTTTGATCCGTTTGCAGGCTTCGTCGATTTCCTAGAATGCCAAAAGACATTTTTGGTGTTTAAATTCAAAAGGAATACTCAACATATTAAGAACTGCAACATAAATTGTTACATGGAAATGTCAGCCATTTAAAATTTGATTTATCAAACTAGGCTGACTGGAAAAATACACCTCTTCATAAAAAAAGGATAGGATTTCCTTTGAAACTCTTTTCACAATTGTTAGTGAATTTCTGGCAAACAGTAACAAATAATTACAATAAAACAGCAAGTAATTAGGGATGACCCGATCAAACATCCGTTTGGTTATTTAATATAGAGTATCTGCCGACACAGAGTCCTGTTCTTCTTCCAGAAAATAGCTATTTTTTTAAGAAAAAACAGAAAATGTCACTAAAGTCCAATGTTGTTTCGGACTCCATTTGCCTCTTATTGTGTTACACATAAGAAAGAAAGTCATATAGGTTTGGAATGACTATGAAAGTGAATATATGACTATGAATAAATTAGGACAACTTATTTTTGTTGAACTATCCTTTTAAAAATAGGGAGAATATAGTGTTTTGACAAACCGTAATGATTATTTTCATACGCTTTTACAACATTATACACTCTAGATCAGCGAGTTGTGTAACTGCCCACTATTTGTCCAACTTTAACTCATAAATCAACCGATTTTGGATCAGCTACGCATTAATCTCCACATTTACAAACATCATTAACTGCCTGACCAATTCGCCAATGCTGGAAACACAAGTATCACTGAGGCTTGTGTGGTTTAGTTGCGGCACACTTGACATCCCAGTTGTGTTGACCGAGTGAGAAAAAGAAAAGCTGGAGTACATGGCATGCATGGTGCTTGGGTAAGATCCCTATGGCTGCGCCATCAACAGCGGCAGTCACAAGGGCACGTGCACACTCACACGCAAGCTTTATTATTCCAGATGGCAATGTAGTAAGGCTAATGTGAGATGAGAAAGCTGCAATGATGCATAACCAGGAGCAAATCACAACAGATCAGTTAAGTGATGCTGAACGTCACAAACATTGTGGGCTTGAGATCTAGAAATACATGACAGCCGTCACAGCAAATTAGAGATAGCACTGATCCAACAGCTCAGATGTGTTTTAAAGAGTACATGCTGAAACACAAACCATTAACAAGCCACTCATTTTACAAGAATGCGTCAAAATAAGTGAATCTAGACCACTGTTACTTTTACTAAATGCCTTCTTTCACGTGCCAGAGAAAATATTCTCGAATGAAGAACATTCAGTATTACTACAAAGCTTTGTCTTTATGCATGAGCACATTACAATCATGCAAGTGGAATGGTCCTGCTGATTTCAAAGTCACAGCTTGTGCAGTACTGCCATCCTCAGGTCAAAGCGAGTATCGCGACAAACAGGAAAGAGATCAATGATAAACAGTCAGGCAATGATCTCTACAAAAACTTCAGGCTGTTATAATAAAGCATTTATCGATGCACTGCAGCATCAAAAGGCCCTAAACATCTCAGAGACATTTTACTTGAAACCCTTTCATTGCGTATCCAAGTAGCCATAGCTGATCATTTATCCATAAAAGCATTAAAGCTCGTAAGCGCGCTGATATCCCAGACACGGTAGTCCGTGCACGCTCTGCACTGCTCCCTGGGGTACAATATGCGCAGAAAATGGCGCCGGTGGCCATGTGCATCTTAATCAAAGCTCTGCCACAACGGAGCAGGACAAGGCAAATCTGAATGGATTGATCAAATTAGCCAAAGTATTAATAGTCCATCAGCCCTTGGGAAGCGGCAGCTGTCAGGAGGACTGCTATCCGTGCTGCCAAGGCACTGGGGAGAGAGGGACACGCGGCTGTGCCAATGCAGAAGAGCCTGCACCTGGAGCAGGGCGCCAAATCCAGATCCCTCGCTTCTCGCAGCGGGCACGATACAATGCTGGAGGAAAATATTTTAAATGGCCCCTTTAATCTACATGCTGCAGATGCAAATTAGCTGGCACAGATCTAAAGGAAAACACTAATCTTAATCAGTGGTAATTTAGACCTGATTTGAACGAGCAAAGTTGAACAAATAACTGCACCGTATCCGCAAGGGTTTTCTCTTTTTGAAAGATTGCGTGGTTTCAAACTAATTGCCATTTGCAAGTTTGTGAAAAGCCTAGAGAGTTAAATCATTCGTTTCTTCTGCGGAGTTTCGCTGCATTAACGGGACACGGGAAAAGATAAAGAACCTTTTTATCCCCCATAACGGAGTGGACAAACAGCGTAAATTGCTTAACTAAAATGAGGCGCCTTAATTGATCTAAAAGGAGCAAACTGAGCTACTATGTGACTAGCCTAAAAAACATTCTTGGCCTAGATTTTAGCATATTCAATCATTTTTTAAATGGGTGAAATATAACAGCCAACTCCACTACTGTGATCATTAGTCTCATCATATGCTTAAGATGGGAAATGCTTAAGCACAGCACCCATTCAACTGCCCTAGTCCATTTGAAGTCCGTTAACCTAATTAAAAACACATTAACGAGCCACCAAAGCGAATACCTGCAATGCTCGATCGGAAATTCTTTTTTGTTCTTGAAAAAAAGTTTGAAATACCTTTGCAGCTTTATGCTGTTAGCGAACATCCTGACACCACCCACATGGTTGGAGTGGCATTTAGATGAATGTGTGAATGTGTGCTTTACTCTCGGTAAAAAAAACGACAGAGAAAACAGCAGTTAAGAATAAGAAATCATCTGATTATAGGTCACTGACAAAAATCTTCAAAAAAGGTGGGTTTTTTTTTAAATGTTTTCAAAACTGATGTAATGCACATTTGAGTCAGGAACAATGCGTTTAAACAAGTTTCAGTTGTTAAATCACACTTCATATTATTTAAATTCTTTTTTTTTTTTTTTTACTTCTGTCAGGCGGTACAAGAAAATAGTTGTATGGATAAACTGTCGTTGTACCAATGAAATTAGATTTTAATCAGTATTTGAGAGGTCTACAAAACTTTTCACACTGACACAAGGATCAATTGTGATGACACATGTTAACCATTACCTTGTCAATTCATAATAAAAGTGCCATGTTTGCAGTTGCAAGTTCTCTTTGCCAATCTGTTTCGAACCACAAAAATTTATTTTGGTCCAATTTTGTTCAAATTGTGTCACACTAGTAGACTTCGTTTGAAGTACATACATCAGGGGCTTTAGTGTGAGTTAAAGTCACAAGTTGTGTCATTTGTTTTTATGTAAACGCAGTAATTTTGAATGCCTTTTATGGAGGTTGACTTCCTGTATAAAAATGTCCTGAGACGCATGCACTGATCCAATATGATACGCATCAGTTTCTTTCTCAATTGTTTACAACACATGAAAATTGTGACGTATTGTCAAGTACGGTGACCCATACTCGAAATTTGTGCTCCGCATTTGTCCCATCCAAGTGCACACACAGCAGTGAGTAGTGAACACACAAACACACAGTGAACACACACCCGAAGCATTGGGCAGCTATTGCTACAGCGCCCGGGGAGCAATTAGGGGTTAGGTGCCTTAGTCCTTTAGTCATGGAATCGAAGGTGGCGAGAGTGCGGTTTATTCACAATCCCCACCTTCAATTCCTGCCGGCGTCAATCGAACCGGCAACCTTCACGTTACAAGCCCAACTCCCTCACCATTAGGCCATGTTTACAGGTAAACGACTACCGTTTACCCGAAAACAGTCAGTAAACATAACCGACAGTTTACACAAGGATCAACTACAATCCCCATTCTTTTCACGGCACATCCAGCAACGCATTGCGGTATCGATGCTAAAACAATATATCGTGCAGCTCTAATAGATTTGCAAGTGTTTGGAACTTTTTTTTTTATATACATGACATTTGAAACCACTAGCAATGCAGAAAACGCACACTTAAACATTACAAGTGCAAACACAGAATTGGTCTGTTCATGATGAAGATAAGCTCACTTGTATTCGCTGACATTCTGGACTTGATAATGATTAGTTCACTGCAAAGAGAGCTATCCTGCGCATCAATAAATCTCCACTCAATTATCATCCAATGGTGGTGGAGACACTCCAACTGCAACTTACTTCATTCATTCAGCAACGAGCCAGCGATCAATCTCACACCTGCAAATGAAAACGGATGTACACGACCAGACCCACTGGAGAAACTAATGACGGGAGTCGGCCGTTAATAAATAGGGTGTCAAATTATCTGATTAGGCGGATGGTGGGAAGATGTGACTTCTCTTTGAAAAGAGAAGTGAGAGACAAATGAAGGAAGTACAATGTTCAGTTATTTTACAAGCCAGACTCAACGTAGCATAATAGCATGTTTTGTGAATGTGGTTTTGAATCTTCTGAATGACTTTAATTGCATAATTTCCGTCTTCTCATTATCTTTATGCAAAGCATCTAAGGAATTGAAGTTATTTTGTCTTTGATCCTTGCAAAAGGAGAGAAGGAAGAGAACAAATAAGCAGGGAGCGCTGGTGATTCTCCATCTGTGACCGTATTTATCATTTGGGTGGGTCCCTGACCCTCCACTGCGCTCAGGTGAGCACTGGTTGCTGGAGACGTAAAATAATAAATGGCTTAATTTCAGGGCTGAATCTAGGTCATTCTCTGCCATCTCTCACAGGCTTTTGCCTTTGCGCCAAGGCCAGCTGTGTTCATGGCCATTATCAATCTAAGCATTGATCTCTTCTGCACTATTTAACGGTTCTGTGCGAGGCAGCTTGAAAAATGTCAAAAATGACAAATGTGGCTCATAATGAGCATCTTGAATGTGAAGTCAAAGCCACACACAACCAAAACAACAGGAAGCACCCACAGTTGGGATTTATTGTTTTCTTCTACGATATTTGTATTTTATTTTAATACTTCATAAACTCTGGAGCCATGGATAGAGACATCGTAACACTGATTTTCTGATAGCACTACAAACCCAAACCCTTCACTAGTGCCTATCCAGAGCCGTGATATCAAACGGCAGACAAACAAATATAATTAAACGTTGTTTGCAAGCAACATATAATTCAAATTGAAGTAAAACAAATGGTGATTGGCTACACGTTTGTTGTTGTTTTTTTACATTTTATCTAATGTTTTATTTTATTTTATTTCATGAATTTTAGATTTCATTTAAGCTTTATATTAATTGATGACAACTATTTTTAATATTTTTACTTGGTTACACTACAGCAGCAAGGTTGATTTTCCCACAAAATAAAGTAAAATCACCACTAGTATACTACTAGTATAATACAATATAATGTCATTAATAAAATATCTGGACGTTAGACAAGAGTTCATCTGTAAAATTGAAAAAAATTTCCAAAAATTTTCCAAGTATAGTCTGTGATTTTCAAGCAGTTTATAATAAAATTATTAGGGATGCTCTAATGCGCATTTTTTGCCTCCGATACGATTGCTGGGATTCAGTACTGGCTGATACCAAGTACCGATACGATATTAAAGTAATAATAATAAAAAAAAGTGCTGAATTACCTAATAAACTTTTTTTTCATGAATGTTTGAGTCATACTTGACAAAGTAAATATATAAAGGCTATTGACAGCATTTATATAATATAAATGGCTCCCATACAGAGCGTCACAAAGATCTGATGCGCATACGGTGTGCAGAATGATGTGCTTGAAGCAAACTGGAATAACAGCACGCAGCACTACGCATTGAAAAGTTCAAAGCACAAAGGGAAGAGATATTGCTGCGTAGAGTATTACTGCTATATATGCAATAGTTCATTGAGCCTTTTAACAGTTTTGGGGTACAATATGCACAGACTTTTAACAGAGGGCCTTTTAAAAATTTTATATTTCAGTTACTGTACATGTGAAGAACAATTCATAGTGTTCTCTACTCCAGTGTTGTGAACTAACAGACAACAGAAAGTAATTTTATGCAAAACCATAGGCCATTATCTACAGATCAAGTATAATAACCGGAACATTGAGGGTTTCATCGCGCTGACTGTCGTAACCGAACGCAACAAACGGTTTCAATGCTGATGGAGAATGACTGACAGCCGCAGCAGAGGGAGGCATTTACGTGAACTTTAAATTTAACAACTGAATTATTAATCTGTCCCTCACATTAAACTATGGAATGGCTTCAGAACACTTGGAATATAGTGCGCAAAGTTTTATGGTGCTTTTTAATGTTTTTGTGCCTTTTGTGGGCTTAACAATAACATAAAATAGTTAGTACACGCACAATATCGGATTTGGATTGACAGATAAGCGATTCGGCAAAAATGCCGTAAAAATGAGTATCGGATCAGCACATCCCTAAAAAATATCAAGGATGATACTCAATTCAAGCTCATTTCAAACCTTTAAAACTAATGGTTAAAATCAAGCATTTTTCAAAATCCACCAGGACATCAGCAACATTACCTCCTGTCCAGTGAGGAAGAGCAGTACATCTCCCTCATCTTCCTCACACATATGGATCTGGATCACTGTACGAATGGCAGCTTCCAAGTAGTCTCTCTCCGGCTCGGGCGTGTAGAAGATCTCCACTGGATGCGTTCGGCCGGGAATGGTGAGCAAGGGGCAGTTGTCGAAATAAACCTGGAACTTTCCAGCGTCCAGAGTGGCACTCATAACGATGACCTGGGGAGGAATGAATAGACTGAATTGGCTTTTGAATGGACAACCATTTCACAGAGCACTTGGTAAAAGCTAGTGTCTACGGCGAGCACATCTTGTTCTCTCAAGGGACATTATGATTCTAATAGAGGAAAAAACCAGAGAGCCATTTTGAGGTCCACCCGGCACCTTTCCACATCATGACACGTTATAATTGCTCTTAAAGCATATTAAACTTTAAAGCTGGATGGGGACATGGGGCTGAGGGATCACTTGGAGTCACCTAGACCTTATTTAACAGTCTCTGAACACATGTATAACCTTTGATTTGTTCCTGACAACAAGTAGTCATTACCCATCTGCTTTATGAGAATCGGTCCAGCACATTTCAGCCATAAAACTCGCTGCGCTTCTGCTCTCCTTGGGCTGATGGCTTTCAAATGGGCTGACCCAGCAGCAGTCGCTTTACCTCCACTAAAGCGACTGGCTGTGCATTTCTGAGTGGAATGGCCACGTTTGTCTTCAAACAAACGGCCAAACAGCTGTCAGGTGTGTGAGCAGCTTCCTCAGGCAACAGTCCGATACATAGAGAAAGTGATTTGGCGTCTGTATGATTTCTTCTGGATCAGCTTGATTCAGCTTCAAAACTGAAGCGATTCTCTCTCTGACTTTAAATGCATATTTATGTAACATTATTTGAATGGAAAACATTTTAACCACCGTGCCAACAGACAGTGTCTATGGAAGTCTATTAATGACAATGTGCATGCAATAAAACCGATTCGAGGCAAGCACCTAGTTAATGTAATAACTATAAAAAATACATACGGAAAAGGACTGTAATATAAAGTCCAACTATCCCCTAAACCAAACCCTAACTGATCTTTAAGATGCATTTGGGAAATAGACGGGGTGAATTTCCATTTCATGTCGACTTTAATATCCTTCCCCACATTATATGAAATTAAAAAACAACCACAAGGTGGTGCAAAGACATGATCAGCATGACATACCTTAAGGTCGGACCTCTGACGGACCACTTCTTTGAGGACACCCATCAGAATATCTGTGGCTAATGTGCGCTCGTGAGCCTCATCGAGAATAATGACACCGTATCTCTCCAGCAAGGGGTCGTTCATAGCCTCACGGAGTAACATACCATCTGTCATATATCTGTAGACAGAACATTTTTTATAAAAATCACTCATGGTCATCTCTGTTGTCACCAAAAAAAAAAGATCAAAATGTCTTTTTTCTTTCAAAAATGACCCAACTACAATCTTGAAAAACCACGTAAACATTATTTGATGTCCAAGTCTTTGTTTTCTAAAACTTACTTTAGTATGGTCTTTGCAGAGCTACAGTCCTCAAATCTGATTGAGTACCCAACCTCCTGCCCCAGCATGACGTCCATTTCATCTGCCACTCTCTGAGCCACACTCATGGCGGCCACCCTACGTGGCTGCGTACAAGCCACACCGCGTTTCGGGCCAGGTAGGGACCTCACCATATCCACACACCACTGAGGGATCTGAAAAAAAGAGAACACGACCAGATTGCTACGGTGTTTCTCGGGTGGTTTCTTAAACTAAATGAATGAGTACATTTGTATACACGGTTTCAGTCTAAAATTCCTCAGATTGCCTCTCGGCAAGGTTGTAATAACGGGTACGGCAGCTTCGGTTACCTGTGCATGCTAGAAGGCAGCAGGAATATCACTAATATGACTATACTACAAAAACATAAACAATTATTATTACTATTGTTATTTAAAATATCAACTTAAAACATTTAAATCAAAGAAATATTACCATTGTACTGTAAAATAAAATCTGTAATACATAATAATCCCTAATTACTGTTTAAAAACTTATTTAAATTGCAGAAATTAATAAAAAGTAAATAAAAACCACTTCATAAAATAAATATACAAAACATTTATTAAAATTAAACAAAATCTAATATATTATTAGTGTATGGTAAATCAAAAATACTAGTTTCTACTACTAACAAAACTATAATAATGTACATAAATATAACAAAAACTTGTGATATATTATGATAATTACAGAACAGTAGTAAGATTTCAATACCATTATTTATGGTCATCCTAATTTCTTTGCTTTCAAACATTAATCCCCTGAGTTTCTGTTTTGGCAAAAAAGTGAAGGGAGACATTAAAAGCTTCTTTTATTGATAACCGATATCTAATTGATTACAAATTTGGGAAAATGGACGGTGCACATGGAGTTTTCAAACGGAAGTTACAACTGACCCAAACATAACGTTTGCAGAGGAGCTCGTGTGATTTGATAATTGCACTAAGGCATATCGCGTTCTCATGACACTGCATTGTTAAAATTCATTTAAAAAAAATGTGGTGACCAGTTGGCCGGAAACACTGTTATACAGTATAGTCAGTGTAAAAACACACAGATTTTCACTCATATGTGGTACTTGGAAAGGGGTGAATTTTGGACACTGGTTGAGATAATACCTTATGCAATCCAAGCATGAAATAAACATTTGAAAAAGCAGCCATGTACATTAATTTAACATAATTCACGTGGACCATACTTGGAAAATATGGAAATTTCACTAGCTTGTGAAAAGCTGTAAGGAATGAGAAAAACTTTGTGCTGTCTAACCTGTGTGGTCTTTCCAGAGCCTGTCTCTCCAACGAGCACAAAGCTCTGATGACGGTTGAGGATGTCATTAAAACGTTCTTTGTACTCCCAAACGGGCAACTGCAGCCTCTTCTTGAGGATCTCATAGTAACGTGGCGTGTGAGGCAGGTTAGTGAAGGGGTTGATCTGCTGATTCATGGCTGTCTGCTTCAGAGGAAGCATCCCACCGACCGGCAAGCTGGAGCTGAGGGGCAAGCTAGATCCCTTGCCGTCTCTCTCTCGGTCTCGATCGCGGTCTCGGTCTCTGTCGCGGTCACGATCGCGGTCCTTCGACCGGTCGTCCCGATCTCTGTCCCGGTCCTTACTGATGGGAAGACAATAGTAACACAAGTAAGCAGAGATTTTGGTTTAATTACCCAGGTTTTAATTTCCTGGCAAAACCAAAAGCTAATGCTCAAACGCATTAGACATTCATGAGAATGTGTTTACACCCATGCAATTGCATGACTTTGTTAACCAACTCTGACATTTTTTTTAAAGACTTCAGTGTTACAGAGCTGTTGGGTTACTTTTTAGAAAACCTTGCTTACCATTGGTAAATATCAATTATTAATCTGTGCAACCTATTCACTCATTTGATAACTTCAAGACTAGCAACTCATGTCAGTGACTTATTTCTAAAGGTGTTTTATGTCCTAATTTATATTGTTTCTGCCTTGGAAATTGAGGCAGCTTGTCTGTTGGTGGTAGTTCAGCAGATTAAACATGAAACCGAGTCTCTTAGTGGCCAGAAAAAAACTTCCAGATTTCAGATATCTACAAGTGAGTGGAAGTCATGTCACATCTGTTGGCTGTTATCGGTCATTTTGAAATGTGTTAAATATTGTGATGTATATCCAAGTGAAACCAAGAACAAGAAAAAAATGTTGGGGGCGGGACTTGATTTTGTTGATGGGGAATTGATTGGATGGTTTGCTACTGGTCAATCTCATGTGAGTGACAGGTCGTCCTTCCCTCGTGTCATCAGAGAAGAGAAAAAAAAAAACAAGAAGTCAATTTTGATACCAGGCGGACTTTAATGTAGGGTGGATTTTGATTGGCTGTCAATGTTTTTTGGTTGTTGGAAAACAGAGGTCCACACCCAATTTTTTATTTTTTTTTAACAGCCTTGATTATGAAAATATTATTCCCCAAAGGGATTTTAAATGCTTTTCATGTCTGGAAAGATATTTGGCGCATGTTGCATTTGGAGCCACACTTCATTGACAAGCTGCGCATAAAAAAAAAAAAAAAAAAAAAATATATATATATATAAATCTTTTTTTTTTTTTTTTTTTTTTTTTTAAAGTTAAATGTTATTTTTCCATATAGTGCGATAAATTGTGCATCCCTACCACTGAACACAATCATATTTTTTTTAAATTGAAGTAATGTGGACTGACATTTCAAAAAGCATACACTACTGATTAACAACCTCTGAGCTCAAAAGAGACCTGGCTTTAAATAGTTAAAAGTTACCATACAATATCAATTCCCCTATGAATGAATGGGGGGTTTTACTTCCGGAACCTGCTGCTGCACATTATTGGGTTTTATTATTAACAATGATTACATATTAATTCTGAATAACTGCTTGTAGTTTAGGATGAATTGCAAGTGATGTCCAAATCCCAAAAGAATGTGTTTTTGCGTGTTTTGGATCTTTAAAGAAAAGAATAAAAAAATTAAAAAATCCGTCAGGTTGGTTTTCAAAAAATAAAAAGTCAATTTTCTTACCCTGGAGTTGTTCCAAAACTGTGTGAATTTCTTTCTTCGGCTGAACACAAAAGATTATATTGGTGGACCCCACTGACTTCCATAGTATAGAAAAAAAAAAATACTATTTTGTTTTACTAAGCTTGTTTCCACCACTAAATAAATTACAAAAAGGTAATTGCGAATTTTTAATCTCACGATTCTGACTTTTTCCTCACAATTGCGAGATGTAAACTCGAAATTCTAATTTCTTTACTCAGAAATGCGAGATAAACTCACAGTAATGATTTATATTGGGAGTATCTCTCTCGCAATTCTGACTTCATAACTCGCAATCGAGTTCATATCACACAATTGAGGAAAAAAAGCCAGAATTGCAAGATGTAAACTCAATTGACCCTTCGCAAACAGTTTGATTGACAAGCGATCTAACAAATTTTATCCGACAAAGCCATCAGGGAGTAGCCTAGAGTAGATTAACGTTGGTTAACTTGAAATATTGTGCTTACTCACGTCTTTCAGCGCTTGAAACAACATTCCTTCAGATGTTCATTCATGTTTATGTGATGCTACAAATGAACTAGTATGAAGAGATGATCGGTTCACGAGCCGCTTGAAGGAGCTACAGACACATTAAGGAGACACTATACGGTATTTTATTTATTGTTTAAAATGCTTTAAAAAATTATAATAATTTAAAAACTGTTTTCATAAATTGTCAGTGTCCTCTTTGCTCCGTGATGCATTTTTCACTTCGTGAGAACATGATGAGTGGCGTGAGAGTGCATGACTTGTCCGGCATAGCAACAGGGGGCGGGTTTAGCGAAGGGCCAATTGCAAGAAAAAAAAATAATAATCAGAATTGTGAGAAGTCGCAATTACCTTTTTTAATTTTTATTCAGAGGCGGAAACAAGCTTCCATACCATGTCCGGTTACTGACATTCTTCAAAATATATTTTGTGTTCAGCAGAAGAAATTCAGACAAGTTTTGAAACAACTTGAGAACTATTTCGGGGTGAACTATCCCTTTAAGGACGATCTTTTGGCTTAATGTCTTTGGTTAAGAAGTTAATAAAAAAAACATTTGCATTAGTTTTGACAATCACACATATCAAACTGTAATCATAGTTCCAGTGCATTATATTCGTAACATTTACGGTATTTCTTCTAATAAAGTAAAGGAATAACAGTAAATTCACTCATTCAAATCATCACTTCAACAAGTTGACCGATTTGATTCAGACACGAAAGAATGATTCGTTTAAGATTCGGACAACGCTACTCACATTCATCTACGAGCAAATACTAATAATAAAATACTTATTTTAAAAAAAAATACAAATGCTATCGCAAACTGCACACGATCCAAAGCGAAACAGTAGGCCGCGTTTTAACCGTGTGCAACCAAAAACCGGCTCATTAACATAAAACCGGAAAATTTACACTCTCGTCCCCAATATTTATAACTTTCACTTATAAGAATTTACTTTTCCTACTTTGTTTCTTTGCAGACATCTTCAGAGCTTAGTGAGCCAAATTCCGACACCAACAAAATCAGAATTGCACAACATATTTACACTAGAGTTTCTGCAGCGGCCTTCTGTAAAATGCTACACAACGGTTTACTATCCGCTTTTTATACACACAGCGATCCAGAACTAGAAAGTAACTCATCAAGAAAGCAAGAGAAATGTAAATATTGTCTGCTGCATGTCAAGCCGCTGTCGTGCACGCGAGCAGACCCACGCGCGCACGTGCTAGCGGCGCTAGTCACAAAGACCCGAGCGTTTATGCGCAAACAACGCTCTTTCCTGAGTCTAACACCAACTTCTGTGGATATCAGCTGTGCATTTCACACATATCATTTATTAGCGACTATGTCAGAGTACATGCTATATTTTTAAAGCCACACCAGCACGAGCGTGTGAACATGCTAGTGCTACCTAGCCACTCTTTCCCTCCTCAACGGACAAATAAAGTCCTTAACATACCCGTCGGACGACCTCTTCTTGCTCGACGAATAATCATCGCCTAAATCCAACCGATGTCGTTTTGACATCTTGTAATAGATTAATAAGGTAACAGAGGAAAGAGTTTGTCGGTTACTCTAACGCAGCCGCTGTTATCTCTCTCTCTCTCTCTCATTCACGGCTAAACGACAAGATGGCGACCGGAAGCACTTACCTCATCATTATTATTTCAAGTGCACTGATGATAAACACACCATCCACCTCTGTTTATGTATATTATTCATGGCAGTACTCAGTGTATTTTTGTAAAAAATATTAAAAGATAAGTATGCTAAATGATGCACGTTGTTTATAATCTGCATTAAGTATCCGGAGGATATCTTATTGTGTCCAGCGCCAAATAAAGAAGACGACCGCCCCCTCGCAGAGCTGCAGTTCCTGCTTTCACCGACCGGGGCGCTACACAATTTGTGTCCTTGAATTTTCTTCACTCACCTCGAATACAAATACATTAGACCTACATGAAACAATTTCTGTGTATTTTTATTTATTTATTTATTTATTTATTTATTTATTAGAAGTGTCTCTATAGAATATTCTGAGCCAACGTAACTTTGTGAAACGCTTAGAGTAGCTGCCGAACTGAATGTAATCTTTGCAAACGCTTCATTGACATAATTCACAATTACATGTCTTTGAAATATGGTTTGACAAGTAATTATGGGTACTAATATTTCTATTTAAAACTGATTTTTTTCTATTTCCGAAGTTTGGCGCAGAAGAAAATTACAGGTACGCAACAACGTTGTGAGCATAATAATTTTAATGTTTATTTTTGTATGAACCATCCCTTTCAGAATGATGTCTCAAAAAACATTGACATACATATTGTCATGATGTAATGTTTCCTGATTGAACATACAAGATGTGAAGTTTTATTAGCATATTTATATAATGTTTAGTCAAAAGTTCATTTTCTATCCTATATATGATTTGTAAATCAAAACCTGTATTGGCATCTCTGAATGTACTGAGCTCCTGCACATCTCAGACTGGTCCTTTACATACTATGATAATTTACCGCAATGCATCAGCTAGTGCAGAAGACAATCATTGCCACCGACACAGGTAATTACACAGCCTAGGCATGGCTAACAAACTACATAATAGCAACTGGATCATTGGTCGTGGCTGGGAAATTGATGGTGATGGGAAAAACAAAGTTAACGTTAACAAGACTTTGCACTGCTCTCTGTATAAATCTGAAATACAGGACATTTTTACTTCCGCCTTCAACGACAATTAAATAAGAGTCCATTGCATGTCAAATAGGCTTGTCAGGCTTGGGACAGAGGCTGTAAAATGCTTTCTTGAAACTGAAGAACTGTTAGATATTCACCTATGAGTATCACCACATGGTCCCTTATGTGAGATGAATATCTGCATGAACTTCCAGTGGAATTGGATTTACCGAGCATATAAAATCAGTTTCATGTGCGCTATAAACAGGGTTGGGGAGTAACGAAATACAAGTAACTTAGTTACGTATTTAAAATACAAAATGTATTTCATTACAGTTACATTTTAAATGGGTGGTAATCAGATTACAGTTACATCTGAAAAGTGTTTTAGATTGCCAAAGTGATTACTTTGAATTTTAATGTCATTTAAACAGCAATTGGTGAAAAGTGGAGTTAAGTTTCATGTTTTCGACTGTTTTCATATTTTGTGATCGTTGTTTGTGAGTCATTTTATAATTCACTCGTCACTGCAACTTTTCTCACAATTGTTTTTTTTCCCCTCACAATTCTGACTTCTTTTTCTCAGAATTGCAAGATTTAAAATCATAATTGCAAGTTATAAAGTCAGAATTGGGAGATATAAACTTACAATACTGACTTTTTTCTTGCAATTGTGAATTTAGTATGTGAGTTTATATCTCATAATTCTGACTTTTCTCAATATTGCGATTTTATATCTCATAATTCTGACTTTATAACTCACAATTGCAACTTTATATCACGCAATTCTGAGGGAAAAAGTCAGAATTGTGAGATTAAAAACTTGCAATGACCTTTTTTGTGTTTGTTCCACACTTATTAGTATTCCAAAGTATTCTAAAGTATTTAGATTAAGTTACTAAACTTGAGTAATGTAACGAAATACGTTACAAGTTACTTTTTAAAGCATGTATTTTGTAATCTGTAGCGAAATACATTTTAAAAGTAACCTACCCAGCCCTGGCTATAAATAACAACAAATTTAATATGTCTCATTTATTGTGAAGCATTTAGGCTCCAGCCTATTGTTATCTACTCTTTACAGTACTGTAACTAACCAAGCATAACAAGGAAAGCTAACGTAGTTTACTTGTAGCTCCACATGAGTTCCCAGAAAAGCAGCCGATCAATAATACAAAGTTTGATTGCAAGGGAACATTCTCATAACCCCAGTTCAAGGCTGCACATGGATTAAGCTTTGCAGTGATCTTGTGACTACAATATTTGGTGTGCACGCAGTTTCAGGACAACATTTCAGATATACGGTAATGTACCTTTGCTGTTTTTAGCAATGTTTTGAGTTTGTTTCGATTTTTTCATTGGTGCAAACACTGACATGGTATTGATTAATCAACAATGGCTTTTTTGCCAGGGTCTCTGCTTTGTTTTTTAGTAGTAAACAACACAGACAGTATGAAGCCCAAGAACAGCAATTTACTACAACTATTAAACTTACAGTTTAAACAAAACCAAATATTTTGTATGTTGATTTTACTTACCCTTGTGAAAAAGAATTAGGGCTACACAACATGCTTTAAAAGGATTAAATATTATACAAATAATACTTTAAAAGAATGTGCAATATTTTAATGTTTTCTGGTTTAACTGCATGTTTATTGCAATTAAATAAAAATGTATTATAGTTTTAATGTACATTAAATGCAGATTAGCTGAAACTGTCCTTTTTAAGCAATTAAGTACATCTTTATATGTAATTTCATAATTGCATTTATTGTCTTTGAAATAAGGTTAAATTGTACTGCTAAATATACTGACTTTTACTGTGTATTTGTGGTCAACTAAAACATAAAATATAATTTCTATTGAAACTTTTATGTCATGCCTTTAAAAATATACACGTAAATTCATATGTATTTAATATTGAATACCGTACGGCAGATCAAATTATAATGAAGTACTAGTATGTTAGTCAACACATCAAAATGAGTGTACATCTTTAAAGCACAACACAACGATTATCAAAAACAACTTTTTTTGACATTATTACAAATTGCACTTTTTAAACGTGTACTTGACTTGTGTGTTAAGAAACATACATATGAATGTGTAATGTATGTGACTTTTTATTTCATAAATGTTATATTATCTGCAAGTAGACCTAATTTTTTTTGTTAAATTACATTTTCGAGACTTGAAGTACACTAGAAGTGCACTTTCAGTACAATTAAGCACACTTCTTTTTCACAAGGGTATATTGCAATTCAAAAATAAATGCTATTTCTTTCATACGGTTGTGCTGTTTTCCCTCGCAAACTAATGTTGTATTCACACGGGGCATCTGTATGGATGTTTGACCGGAGAGTGTGTCTGAAGCTCGGTGCTGACGTGACCGTCATAGTAACAACAGCCAATCACATTACTTTCTGATGTTGCATGAACACATTTGGCTATCGTCTGCGCCAGGCGATCTGATTGGCTGACGCCTGCGTTGGCGCTTCAAAAGTTGAACATTTTTCAACTTCTGGTGCGAGCAACACCAGTGATGCGACGCATCAGAACCCACAATTCAGTTCGGCAACACACGACTTCACCCATTCAAAGTAAATGAGAAGGGTTAACGCGCCCCGTGTGAATGCACCGTAATCTAATTGTGCTATTTTACCTAATGCAACGATACTCTCTGGAACAAAGCTTTGAACTTTATTCTATAATAAATATATTCCTAAACAAAATAACAGAATTTCTTTGAATCCACTCTTCATTGTAGGCTTTAAAGTTCAACATGGAGAAAATCGTCCTTCTGATATTGCTGGTGCTGCATATACAAGGTGAAGAGTTTTCTGAAAATCCTGTTCTTTCCGAAGCTCCAAAGCCCGAAGTCGTGGAGTTTAACAACACAATCTATGCCACTTGTGAAGTAATTCCCATCCCCAATTCAATATCTAGCCAGCCACAGATCTTTGGGCAAGTCCTCTTCAAACAGGTCTTCCCCAATGGAACTTTAGAAGTGAAAATCAACCTCCGTGGTTTGCCTGTCATCGATCATCAATTGCGTGCCATCCACATCCATCAGTATGGAGACCTCAGTCAAGGCTTCGTCACTGTTGGTCCTCATTACAATCCGCATGATGTTGACCACCCTGCTCATCCTGGAGACTTGGGCAACTTTCTTTCCAAGCAAGGAGTTATAAGGAAGTTCTTGACCCTCCCAGAGGCCAAGCTCTTTGGGGCTCACTCCATTTTGGGACGTGCGGTAGTGGTTCATGAGAAGGAGGATGATCTGGGATTTGGCTTAGATGAGGAGAGTAAACGCAGTGGGAATGCTGGAAAGAGAATTGCTGGCTGTGTGATTGGCATTACTTCTCCAAGGCTGTGGCAGAAGACTGAACTCGGGGAAGATGTGAAGGAGGGAACCGAGAGTCAAAAATGAGAGAGTCAGAAGTGGTGGAAGGGCAGATACGCTATGATGCAGAAGAAAGAATTTGTTGTGTCTTAGAATGATACTTGATACTTACATTTAGGAACTATTAAAATGGAATAATGAGTCACCTTGTATATTCTTTGTCTGTGTGCCACATTAATATAAAGTAATATTAAAAAATACCCTCAAATTGACAAGATTTATTGCCATTACAAATAGGGATGCACCGAATGTTCGGCAACCGAAATTATTCGGCCGAAAAAAGCCGAAAAAAGCCAAAAAAAGCACTTTCGGTATTCGGCCGAATAAGTAAAAAGGCCGAACAATGACGTTTTTAATGATGTTTTAACGTTCACATATCGCGTCTTTTCCGCGCGCATATTCTTTATATCCTATGTGGGCGCGCGGTAACCGCGCGCAAAACGGAAGGGACGCGCATGCGGTGCGGCGCGCTTGTTTTTTCCGAGCGCGCCTGTGCCGCGGCGAGATGAAAACATCTCAACTTTTCAGAATGCCGCGAGCGCACCGCAGGTCATGTGACAAGAACCAACCGATCAGCTTCGACCTTTCCGTAACAAAACATGGAAATCTCAGCCGAACAGCTGATCATAGCTGTACAGGGGGGTTGTTATGTCTCATTTACATAAATATATCTAGTAGTAAAGCTAAAGCAAGGGCTAAAAATCAATTTATCCCTTGCTGAAACTTTCTCATCGTCAGAATCCACAGTTCATGGTTGCATAGCAACGACAGACGCCACAGAAGCGCGAGCTCCCGAACGCTTGCAAAAGAAGGAGGAAGCGACGCGGCCGCGCTTGCACGCTTTATTAGGCGCGATATGTGAAGTAGGCTTATGTCTAGGACAGTTATTTATTTGTTGTGGGTTCATCCACATTTTTTTGCACTATTCAATGCACATTTGTTGTTGTAGACATACAGAGTTACATTCTTTCAGCAGTCAGTTATAGGCCTAACATAGGCTATTCAAGAAGAACATAGGCTTCAAAGATGGCCAAATCATTTTTATTTTTTTTATTTTACTAATTTATTCATTTTAAGTTACATTGTGCTTTGTTTGTATAATATCTGCTGGAATGTTAAAAAAATGTTCAGTGTTAAATATTTTGAAATTATATTTTTGTTATTTGATTTATTTCTCTGAAAAGCAACACAAAATAGTAAAAAGCAAATTTTTACTATTTAATTATTGTAATGGTGAAAAAATTGGCAAAATAAATGGAAAAAATGCGAAACACCACATTCGGTATTCGGCCTTCGGCCTTCGGCCAAGCATTTCATTATTATTCGGCTTCGGCTTCGGCCAAGAATTTCATTTCGGTGCATCCCTAATTACAAACATTATGATTTAAATATCTCCCTCAATGCTTTTGAATGGGTTCCTGACATCCAGTAATTAAAGGTTTTTTTTTGTATTTTTGACACAACATATACCAGCAGGGCCACTAGCTACGGCCCTGCATTCCAGCTTCTAAAAGTGAATTCACCCTTAAAAAATAAAGGTACTAAAAGGGTATTTTTAACATTACACTAAAGCTGGGTACACACCATATGATTTTCGAAGTCATCAAATCTGTCTGGGGAACCATTTAGTTGCTGACATGAGGGATTGGCCACAGGGGGTCACACATTACATAACATTTCAATAGGAAGAATCACTGACAACTCTGTTGTCTACATTCACCTAAAGGATTATTGAGAACACCATACTAATACTGTGTTTGACCCCCTTTCGCCTTCAGAACTGCCTTAATCCTACGTGGCATTGATTCAAAAAGGTGCTGAAAGCATTCTTTAGAAATGTTGGCCCATATCGATAGGATAACATCTTGCAATTGATGGAGATTTGTGGGATGCACATCCAGGGCACGAAGCTCCCGTTCCCAAAGATGCTCTATTGGATTGAGATCTGGTGACTGTGGGGGCCATTTTAGTAGAGTGAACTCATTGGCATGTTCAAGAAACCAATTTGAAATGATTTGAGCTTTGTGACATGGTGCATATTGTCGCTTCATAAAATTAAGGTTGAACCACTGCAGTCACATCGACTGTTTTAACAATATCTTTAGTACCGTAAATAATTTAATACATTGACATATATGGATAGTTAATATATTGACTACAGAGTTTTGAATCCCAAGTAATGATGTTGGATTTAAAAAAAAACATTGCTTTGTGTAAATTTGTACCATCCACCTAAATATAAAGAGTTTATTGGTGACTTTTCCCATTTCCTTTATTAAATTGTCCCTTTGTCTGATTCGATACTAATTGTTGAAGATTTTAATACCCATGTTTGTTGCCCTGGAAAGCCTCTGGTAACAGAGATTCTAGAAATGGAGGACTCATTTAATTTGACTCAATCTGTGACATTTAATACTCATGAACATTAGAATTCTCTTGATCTTATTTTGTCACTAGGAGTTTCTGTTTGTGATCTTGATGTCATGATTAACAGTTTTTCAGATCACTGCCCAGTAACGTGAATCTTCCAAGTATGCAGTATGTTGAGCTTCTTCATTGTTACATATTCTTGATATATAGACCTATATTGTTGCCTATATTATAAACCTATATTGTTGCACCATCAATCCCTTGGATTGAGTTCCACCACCCTCTTTTGACCCAGTAGAATTAACTACAATGATCAATTCCGTCTGTTCTGACATCATGGATCTTATTGCCCCATATAAGATGAAGGAAAAAAGAGCCAATACATGGCAACCGTGGTTGAATGAACAGCATGGAGTCTATTTGCAAAATTTTTTGTTGAGAAAATTAATGGGATCAGAGCTAGTATTCATACTCCTGCCATTAATCCAGGTGTAACAGATGCAGTAGGACTCAGTGTCACTCTCTGAAGTTCATGACATTATTTTTTATCTAAAGCGTTTATTTTGCCCCTGCTGTTGACATTGTCAGTCCGAGTATTTTATCGATTATTAATAGTAGTCTCCATAATGAGATTGTACCACTCTGTCTCAAGCAAGCTATTATTGACCGAATTTTAAAGGAAGTGAATCTGGATGCTTTCGAATTCCCATCCTATCTAAGATATTAGAAAAAGTTGTCCTGAGACAACTAGCTACTTTTATTTACCAAGAATAATATCTTGCAATGCAGGGATTCAAGCTGCCCTAATTCTTTTGGAACTCTGCAGCGTTTGATACTGCCGATCATTTGATTCTCTTGAACTGGTTCAAGCATTTTGACAGAATCCAAGGAATGGTTCATACATGGTTTGCATCTTATTTAGCGCAAAAATCATTTACAGTGAAGGTTGGTAATTGTTTTTCATATCCTGTACATCTACTAGTGGGGTCCCTCAAGGGTCCGTTTTGGGCCCTGTCTTGTTCTCATTACATATTCTCCAATTGGGAATGATTTTTTTTTAAAATGCGGTATTTCTTACCATCCATACACGGATGACCCACAGATCTATTTGCCTTTAAGACCTAATAGTTATGTTTCCTGTGCAACACATGCGTCGCTGTCTGGATGAAATGAAAGAGTGGTTGGCTGATAATCTTGTTCAGATGAATGAACGCAAAACAGAAATTATGATTGTTGGTCATTCAGTTTTTACTAAGGCTGAAAGTGACATATTAGGCCCTTGGGCTTGCTACCTACAGGACAGAGTAAAGAACTTGGGAGTCATTTTCAACTCCTCCCTGAAATTTGATAATCAAAAGTCATCCATACTTTTATATTTTCTCGTTTTGATTATTATGATGTTATTTATTCTAGGACCTGTCAGACTCATGTTGCACGTCTCCAGCTAGTACAAAATGCCGCTGTTAGAATGCTTATGAAGGCTAAGAAGACTGATCAGGTTACCCCACTGTCATTCTCATTAGGCTGGTTACCAATGCATTACAGGATCCGATACAAGGTCTTGACATATGTTTTTAAGGCATTGCATGGAATGGCGCCAGAATATTTGGTGGAGTTTATTAAGCCATATAATTCAAATTTAATGCTGAGATCCTCAAATAAATTATTATTAACGATCCCAAGAGTGCGTCTTAAATCTCAGGGTGACCGCACTTTTGCTGTCGCTGGTCCAAGATTATGAAACAACCTAAATTTCGAGGTTAGATCGTCCTTTACGTTAATTACCTTCAAGAGCCACTTAAAGTCATACCAGTTCTCTCTGGAATTTTAACCTTGGGGAGTATTTACAGTGCATCCAGAAAGTATTCACAGCGCTTCATTTTTTCCGCATTTTGTTATGTTACAGCCTTATTCCAAAATGGATTAAACTCAGGATTCTATCGAGGCACAGATCTGGGGAAGGGTACAGAAAAATATCTGCAGCATTGAAGGTCTCAATGAGCACAGAGACCTCCATCATCCGTAAATGGAAGAAGTTTGGAACCACCACCGGGCTGCCCTGCCCGACTCAGAGTTGTGGGAGAAGGGCCTTCGTCCAGCATTTCTCTGTGCAATATGAAGAATATATTTAAGTGCAAAAATGTAATGTTTCAGTTTTAATTGTATGTTTATTGCAATTAAATGATAATATATTGTACATTAACTGCAGTTAGCTGAAACTGTCCTTTTTTGACCAAATTAAGTATTCCTTGCTGTGTGATTGGCATTACTACTCCAAGTCTGTGGCAGAAGACTAAACCGCTCCGGGGAAGAAGATGTGGAGGAGGGAACTGAGAGTCAAAGATGAGAGAGTCGGATATGGTGGAAGGGCAGATACAAATTGGATAATGATTTCCATCATATATTCTTTGTCTGTGTCCTACATTAATAAAAAGTAACTTTTAAAAACACCCTGAAATTGGCTATATTTATTGTCGTTACAAACTCTGTTTAAATGTCTTTTTGAATGATTTCCTGGCATCCAGCAATTCATGCTTTTGTTTTGTTCTTTTCAGACACATTTTGGCCATGCCAGCAGAGAGTTTTTGAGAGTGTAGGATAAAAATACTCCTTTTAATAACCCCAGCAGTAGACCTCTTGCATGTCTTCCTATCTGCCAGACCCATTTCAGGTCATGGGAGTCTTTACTGACAAGCTGAAGTGTTGAATCAGGTGTATTTGATTAGCGTGACACAAAATATGCAGTTTTTTGGAGTACTTGAAGACCAAGGTAGGCAACCATTATGCTAACGCTATACGACTTTCAAAGTCATCGGATCTGTCTGTTGCACTACTTATTTGCTTTAGTGTGCAGGCAGGAGGTCACACATAACATCAAGTTTCAATAGGAAAAATCACAGTTTGGTCTACAAAACTACATTTCTCAACCAAACATGTGAGAATTGAGACTGGAAGCCATGCTTGCTGATGTTCTGTTGCAGGTGTATGACTCCTCCCCCTGAACTTTCCCTTGCCTTGTCTCGAGCGTTCTCATTGGCTGAAGGTCGTAGCTGATGTCATCTTGTCAAAACACATTTCACACTGCATGTCTCTGAGGTCCTGTCCAAAATGGCACACTTGTCTGTTAAGTTCACAAGATTGTTCCATTTGTCATTTTTGGTTTCAGAAGGGGCTTTTTTGTTTAAGAATTACTGGATGAATGAAGCAATTTGAAAAAAAAAAAAAAAAATGATATGATTCTAACGTACATACATTTCTTCCTTCACTTTAAATATAGTATCGCTTGTTTCTAAATTTGTGATGTGCTTCTAGGTTAACCTTTTACATATGGATGCATTTTAATAATTTTTTTTATAAACTTTGCCCACTGTGAAAACTGACCATTATAAGTCCATAAGAATAGGGAAGTCCACATCACCGCTGCATTAAAGTCGGCATGAAATCAAAACTGACGATTCTTGTTTTGTTTTTTTACTGGTACGAGGGTGGGACAACATGTCTCTAACATAAGATCGACCAATAGCAAACCACAAACATCCGACCATCCAATCAATTGACCCTTCGTAAAAACCCGCCCCCTTTAGTTGCTGTTGCTATGTCCGACAAGCCAAGCGCTCTCACGCCACACATCATGTTCTCACGAAGTTAAAAATACACCCTGGAGAAAAGAGGACACTGACAACGCATCGACTGACAAGACAGTGCAGGTTACTTTTGATATGAAACAGTTTCATATTTAAAATATTGTAATTTTTTTAAATAAGTTTTAACAATAAATAGCGTATAGTATCTCTTTAATGTGTCGTGACAGATCACTGTAGCTCCTCGTGAACCAATCATCTCTTCATACTAGTTCATCAGGAACGCAGAATCCCTGGCAATTTTCAAGAGACAGCTGAAAACTCATGTCTTCCGTGAACACTTGATCCCCTCATAATTAAAAAAAAAAAAATCCTTCCCTTTTTCCCTTCCTACTCTAGCTACTCGAGCAATGTATGAAACTTGTATTGTGAGCACTTCCTGTCCCTATTTGCCAATTCATGAAGAATCGCTTGTTGGTTTTCCTCACTTGTAAGTCGCTTTGGATAAAAGCGTCTGCTAAATGACTAAATGTAAATATAGTTCATTTATAGCATCAAATAAGCATGAATGAACATCAGAAGGAATGTTTCAAGCGCAGAAAGATGTGTACAAAAAATTTTCAAGTTCACGAACTTTAATCTACTAACTCCCCTGACTGCTTTGTCGGATAAAATGGCAGATTCGGGGTTATGATTGGTTAGATCGCCTGTCAATCAAACTCCAGGCGAAGGGTCAATTTCCCATGGACAAAATCAAGTCCCACCCTACTATTTTTTCTTCCACAAGCCGTTTCACTCGGATATACGTCGCAATAGGTAAGAAAAGACTATCACGGCTTCTGTTTTATGATGAGTTTAACACACATTTCAAAGTGACAGATACCAGCCAACAGAAGTGACATGACTTCCACTCACTGGTAAATATCTGAAATCCAGAAGTTTTCCTGGCTTGGTTTCATGATTTATGTACTGAACAACCACCGACAGACAAGCTGCCTCAATTCCCAAGGCATAAACAAATCAAACAGAATATAAATAAGGGCATAAAACGCAATGTGCCGTGTGCTTCCTCTTAAGGTCTGTTTGGGACACTGCTCTTGAAGGGAGAACTGCTGAAATAATTGGATGCAATGAATTTCTTTCAGAAGGGAGATGCGATGTCTGCTGCGAAAGGCTGCCATGGGCTAAGTGAACAGATTTGAATTTAGGATTAGTGCTATGCTTGAACTAATAATGTTTATGCATAAACTCTGAATCGGGATCGCTCTAGTGTTTGCCTGATATCGTGAACTGAAAAGAATTATAATATTTTTACTGTGCGTTAATGTATTCAAAGCTGTGAGCTGTAGGCCTCTACACTTTCTGCATCATGTACGTTCCTCATGCCTGATGAGAGAGTCATTCCAGCGGCTATACTTGCTGGGAACATTTCGCTGCTTAAAATATTGGGAGATACAAAAACTTATAAGCAAAACTGTATTTACTGCTTCCATTACTCAGATCGCAGCTCAGGGCAAAACTCTAAAACCCTTTGAGTTGTTACTGTACATGGTACACTTCTTAAAAAAAAAAAAAACTAACTGGAGGGTGTGCAGTTATCCATTTTAGAAATTAATAAATTAAAATACATTTGGTTGCGTAAGGAGCAGTATGCAAGAACAATTTATGTAAGTCAGCATTTGAGCTTTTAGATGAGAACATATCTATCGTTGAAAAAAAAAAAAAGTCCAAGTGTTTAAATAAATAAATAAATGTAAAATGCAAGCCAATATTAATATCCTGGAAAGCATATCTCACTGAAGTTATTGGAAGCATTTTATGTCAGTTTTAGTTATTTTTGTATGTTTATTATATAAATGCTTATGGTTTTAAGTTTTAGTTAACTATAATAACCCTGGCTGTAACACACCAAAATAACATTACATTTTTTCTAAACAGGTTTTCCAGACTTTTTCATTTTACCTGCTGCTCTGGTGTCTTTTTGATCCGTCATGAAACATTGGCATTAGCTTATGCTAAATTTGAATACATTTAAAACAGTAATCCCAGCTTAGTATGCTTAAAGGGTTCATCCGAAAATGAAAATTCTGTCATTTATTACTCACTCTAATGCTGTTCCAAACCCGCAAGACCTTCGTTCCTCTTTGGAACACAAATTAAGATATTTCTGATGAAATCCGATGGCTCAGTGAAATAATTAGTAAGATAATTAACACTTTCAGATGCCCAGAAGCGTACTAAAACATAAATTTTTTAAAATAAATTACAGTTCATATGAGTACAGTGGTTCAACCTTAATATTATAAAGCGACGAGAATACTTTTTGTGAGCCAAAAAAACAAAATAATGACTTTTCAACAATATCTAGTGATGGCTGATTTCAAAACACTGCTTTGAAGCTTTATAAATCATTTGTTTTGAATCAGTGGTTCGGATCGCGTATCAAACCGCCAAAATCATGTGAACTATTGAATCTGTGAAACACTTATGACATAACAAAGCCTCGTTTTTGGCGCTCCAAACCACTAATTCGAAACAACAGATTCATAACGCTTCGAAGCAGTGTTTTGAAAAAGGCCATCACAAGATATTGTTGAAAAATCTTTTTTTTTTTTTGGGCAAAGTATTCTCGTCGCTTTATAAAATTACGCTTGAACCACTGTACTCACACTGTTTTATATATGTTTTAGTATCTTTCTGGGAATCTGAAAGTGTTAATTGTCTTGCTGGGCCTCACTGAGCCATCGGATTTCATCAAAAATATCTTAATGTGTGTTCTGAAGATGAACGAAGGTCTTACGGGTGAGGAACGACTTGACGTGAGTAATAATTGGGTGAACTAACCCTTTAATATTCTGAACTTATATTCACCGGGAAGATAATTATTTTCCTTCATCATTTTTTTTCTTCAGCAAAAAAAAAAAAGAGGATGTGAATGACAAAAGTTTCATCACCATACTTCCATCGAAAGCCATTTATTTTCATTATTTATGAGTACGATCCGAACTACTCGCAGGCTGCTCAAAATGCATGCGCTCCTGTAAAATGAATCCCACAAGATTTCATACAACCACCCTATCACCTGCTTGTGAATATTCTTTATGTTTCGCAATGAATAATTCAACAATGTACGTGCGCATCCTCCAGTACAAATGCAGCGTTTCTTGTCTAATAGGACCAAAGAGCAAGAAAAAGCAGCTGGAGAATATGTGTAGCAGTGGGAAGACAGTGACTGACGACCTGCCATGAGGCAGCAGCGAGATTTCCGGCAAATATGAGAGGCAGCGCACCGAGGAGTCAATCGGTGTGTCACGTCAAACTTCTGATTTTAGTCCTAGTTAAGAAGTTTTACAGTACTAGAGTGAAAGGTAGTCAGTGGCAACAGGGACTGTGTGACAGGAGATGGTGGAGACGGTTGCCTCCTACTTGTGGCGAGATCCAACAATGCAGGCCCACCCATCGTGCAGCACTGTAATACGAGAAGTATTTGATTCTTTCTCTTGCTTTTACATTCTATATTCACCTTGTTTTTTAACAAGGAATTAAGCTATTTTCTGTGAATGTGCTTCTGATTCAATTACTTGCTATAAGTAAATAACTAGACTAAAAAAGTGCAGTAAACAGAAAAACTATGCAGTGTGTGTTTATAATTGACAGTACATTAAAATAATATGATAAGAAATACCAGTTTGCAATATCAAGTAGCATTTACAGCTAAAATAACTGGAAGTGGACGACACCGGAAGCCTCGCGCATTCAATTGAATGCGAAGAATCAATTAAATTTTTAAGTCAAACATGAAAGAAAAGTAAATAAATTACCCAACACACACACACACACACCTGCCTGTCAACGCAAAAAATTGGATAAGTCAAACCAAACCTTTGGAGAATCACCAGGGGCCTGTTGCACAAAGCAGGTTTGACTTACGTAAGTTCGAGATTAGTTTAAGCAAAATCTGTTTTTTCGGATTTATGAAGGTGGATTGGTTTTAGTAAGTATGATAACTTACGCAACATGGCTCACCTGCTACAGAGCAGGTTTTATTCGATAAAGATTGCAAAACCACACTGGACCAATCTCGCTCCAAATTAAATCAGTTTATAGTGAAAACGTTTTAGAAACAAAATTGCTCATATTTTTCTACGAATTATAATTATGTATTTCATATAATTCATAAACTATATTCACATAATTATTATATTGACAAATAATATTCGACTTTCCTTTTAAATTAATATAACACATGCATTAATAAAGCTTTTAAACAGATCACGCTTCATTTGAACTCTTTGTGAAATTATTAAGCCTTTGATTCGCATGCATTGATATAGTCAAATATTTTCTTACAACTTTCACTGCAGCAGCAGTGTTTAAAATTCCTGCTTCGTAAATGCGTTTAATTTCATGATATTTTTCAAAGCGACGTCTTAATCTTCAGAAGAGACGTGAATTGCACCGGTTACACCAGATTCTGTGACCATCATCTTCTGTGACCGCAGAGGGCGTGGTTATCATTGTGATATATACGCAAATCGCGTAATTTCTGACGATAAGCCAAAGAAGGTGAAATCTGTTCGAAACTGTTGTTTAGAAATGCAGCTTATTCACTTCGTAAATGCTCATTTGCTTGTCCAGATTAAACGCAATGTGGTTGTTTGCAGAGTAGTAGTAGTAGTTGCAGAGAAATGTGTGTTTCCATCATATTGTTGTTCATTAAACGTTCGCGCGAACACCTCTGAACCGCTGGCGCGCGTTCACGTTATCGTTTTCACGTTTTTTCTGTTTGTTTTGCAATTCAGAATAATATTTATCGAATAATATATTGTGTATATACTCTATATATTACTATTATTGTATTTATATTATATATAAATACAGAAAAAACGTTCTCGTGCGAACAGTGGCGGTTCTACACGGAGGCCTAGGGAGGCCCGTGCCTCTGTAGATATTTCCATGGCCACCCCTGTGGCCCCCCCTGTGCTGACCAAAAAATAAAAATAAAAAATGAATTATGACTTTATTATGATTTTACACGCGAGCGCCAAAAGCGGAACTAACGTGACGGAACGTTCTACACGGGTAAATTAGAGCGGCGCCGGCCGCGTAAGTGACTCGTATCTCGTAAGTAACTGGTTGTTCCTGCACAATGTTGTGATGTTAACCACGTAACTTCATCTGTCTTGGCTGTTACATTGCGATAACATACATTTGAGTAAAGTGATCAACAGGTTATTATTGCCCGTGTTAAGTAGAGAGGGATGGTTAGGCAACGAAATGTAATGCACGTTTTTTTTCTTCCGATAGTTATCTTGAAACGAGGAAAGGACATAGCGTCCTTTTTTGTTAACAAAAAAGTGAGAGAAACGAATCAAGGTATTGAGAGAGTTGAGGAGCAGAAAGAGGGAGAGCTAGAGGAGTCAGTGGAGGTTGGAGGTGATGAAAGTGAGGACTCTGACACAGAGAGGGAAATTCCAGACGGTGAGGAGGATGAGGAAGAGGGGGAGGAGCATGAAAAAGAGGATGAGGAGAACGAAGAAGAGGGTGAGGAGGAAGAAAACATACAGCGACAGAGAGAGGAACAGCCAGAGGGACAGAAAGTGGATCCATAGGGATCAAGTAGTGCACCATCAGGTTTGTGATGAAGAAGGTTATTACTATTTGCAAAGCAGTTCAATTATCATTTCATTGTAGGCCTACTGTATGTCCTTAAAATGGTGCTTTCTCCTGTAAATAATTTTGTCAATATGGATCTAATGTTTCTTTTTTTAAAGTAAATTCTAGGCCTACATTTTTGAAATACATGCAGATATGCTCTACCAATCAAAAGTTTGGAAACGGTACTATTTTGGTTGTTTTTGAAAGAAGTCTCTTCTGCTCACCAAGGCTGCATTTATGTTATTATAAATACAAAAAAGCTCTAAAATTGTGAGATATTATTAAAATGTAAAATAACAGTTTTTTATGTGAATATATAGTAAAGTGTAATTGTGATCAAAGCTGAATTTATTATCATTACTCCAGTCTTCAGTGTCACATGATCCTTCACAAATCCTTCACAAATCATTGATAATAATCATCAACATTAATGAACCTACCTTTTTTGCACCTGCACTCACTCTTGTACAAATGTTGTACAATGTTGTAATAAATGTTTATATGATTGTAAAGTAAAGAAGTTAATAATCTTTAAATATAATTTGTTACCATTTTTAATGTGCCCCTCTGGTTAAACACTGGGCCCCCCTAGTAAAAATTGTCTAGAACCGCCACTGCGTGCGAATGTCTTTTATCGTCAGAATTTACGCGATTTGCGTATATGACGCAGCACAATGATAACCACGCCCTCTACGGTCACAGAATACGATGGTCACAAAATCTGGTGTAACACCGGCTCTCTCTCGCAAGAAGTGAATCAAACGGACGCTTTCCGTGTTCCGTGTGATTGGCGCACGTGTCACACTTTCAGATGCACGTGCTTTACAGTTAAACGCAAACTCTGGATTAAACTTGAGTTGACAGAACGTTTATACCAAGCGCGATCTGAACCAGGTTGGATTTATCCACTCTGTTTGTACAGCTAGCTTCATGGAACAGGCCACAGTTGTAAAAACAACAACAAAAACGATTTATTTGTTCACCCGCTGATGCCATAAATCGACATGATCACATTCATCCGCTCGTTGGAGCAAAGCATAATGTTGTTCTTCCGTGACATGCTATTCTATTTTTATCTTCTTTATCTTTATTTATTTATATAGCGCTTTTTACAATGCAAATTGTGGCAAAGCAGCTTTACATTAATAAGAAAATGGTGTCATTGTGCAGCTTATTCTATATATTATTGATTCATTCCGTTGCAAATATCAGTAGTTATTAGTCTAGTTAATTTATGTATATCAGCACTGCAGAAAACAGTGACGTAATCGTCCGGCTCAGCTCAGTTCGCATACAACGGCGCCAATGCAGGCATATCAAAAACACTGCTGAATATCAAGCAAGTGTCCCCAACTTAAGCAAGCCAAAGGCAACAGCGGCAAGGAACCAAAACTCCAACAAATGGAGAAAAAAACCTCGGGAGAAACCAGGCTTAGTCGGGGGGCCAGTTCTCCTCTGGCCAACAGTGAACACTTGTCCGATACTCAGGCAGAGTTACGGGTCATTAAACCGATTTGGAATCGCAACAGTCAAAATATTTAATCTAGTTCCATCTAGTTTAAGATCTTTTTGATCACGCCGGTATGGGACGGTTTGTTGGGATATGCGCCACTGGCTGATGAGTCGGTAAGGTCTTAACAAAGGATGAGCTAGTTAACACAGTCTCCGCCGACACCACAGGGCCACATTGCTGCCGCACACAGGCACAGGTTCCCCGTCCGACCCGGACACGGCCCAGATCCAGCCAATCACGTTAATTGGTAAACCTCGGGATAAGCAGAGAGACAAAAAATTAGCGTAGACGCCATTCTTCTTCTGATGTACCGAGTACATCTGGTGTTATAGGAAGACCTGATATTTTTAACCACTAGAGTGCCGCAATTAACAGTGTCGCTTTCATTTACTTTTTTCATTTACATAATGTTTTTGTTTTTTTTTAATTATTCTTTAACTAGTGAACCTGACTAACCTCACCCTGCAGAAACTGTAAGCCTCATAACTCCATTAGCTCTGACTCCCATCTGTTTCCCAAAAGTCCTTTCTAATGCCACATCAGCTGCCTGGCATCACGCGGCCCAATGTGCCTCTATGTGTAATACTGAGTGAGATTAAAAGAGAAAAAGCTTGGCTTTGCAGAACAAGCAGTTCAAACTTGGCCTTTTGATGTATTTGCAGTCAGGAGCAGCTGCCAGCTGAGTCCACTCCGAGAGGTGCGAGTTCCGCTTCTTCGGCTAAACTTATGGATGAATGTGTGAGAGAGACAGAAAGCAATAACTTATACAAGTCTAAGTATGCATGGACGAAGTTATAATCCTTATAAGTATTTTCAGGGAGGTTATGTTTTCTGAACTAAGTAAGATAAAAACAAACTATATAAAAATGTGAATCGGACAATATTCAAAATCACAGGGTTTATATTGGCTTCAGAATTGCAAATAGTTTGAAATCTGGATTGAGTTAAGGATTTTAAAATTCGATACATTTGCATATTATCTTAAGTAATTTCGCTTCCTCTAAATATATCTTGATTTAAGAATAAATAGATGTTTGTACTGGAAATCAAGACAAATCTACTAAGTAAGAAAATATTTTTTTGCATTGAATGAGACGTAAAACATTGACAATTGAGGGTTTTATTTGCTTCAGCATTGCATACTGTATTGTTTACACAGTTTATACACTGAATTGTGGATTTTTATTCAGCTGCTTTCTATCTGACACATTTAGAATTTAAGGAAAGTGTCTTCAGATCTTCAGTTCCACCTCCTATTATAGCATAGAGGATTCACTTGGTTCAGTAGACGTTTTCTTTATGGTGGCACCTTCCAAAATATTTTCAAAGTAAGCTCTTGGAATTCCCAAGAGGCTTGAAAGTCGACATTTTCACAGGCGGTTTGTTCAAGAGAAATCGAAGACATTTGCATCACTTGAAGTTGTCCAGACGTTCCTGGAGCCAGAGCCAAAACTGCATCTTCAGCCTCCTCCGCAATCACGCACAGCTCCCCTAAAACCTCACCCTCGTTCACAATTGGGCTTCCCTCTATTTCCCGACCGGAACACGTTTTTGTGCAGAAGCCTGTCTTTTTTTCCACAGGACCCTCCTTCACCTCAGTCCTAACCTGCCCATTAGTCTGTCTCACAATGTCTGTCCCACACAAGACGATTTCTTCCCTGTTGTCAGGGGTGACAGGTGTGTCCACCTCCTCTCCGCCTCCATCTGGACTGGGGCGGGAGCCGCGCCACATGTTAGGGAAGCTGTCATTGCCAGCTGTGTCCTGCTCCCATGGCGATGGCCCTCCTCTTCCTGTCCTGTCATCTGAGCCAATCAGGGGGACAAATAAGATTAATGGACATTGTGTTGGTGCCATACTAATGGAATGGAGCCCTGCGAGGCAAATGTGTCGTTTACCACAGTAGTGAAGCTCAATTAACGTTTATTTTCCAGTGGTATGTAGATTCTGTGACTACTTTGCAACGTTGTAAACGCCCCTTTCATAAATACAGCTCTACTGGTGCCTGTAAAAGGCATGTTTCAACAGGTAAGAATCGGTCCAACATGTTAAGAATACTTTTAGCTGTGTTGCTATGTGTCATGAGTAAGCAATTGAGTAGGCGAACACTCTCGAGTGTATCTGTACTGGGCCCAAACTGTGGCGATAGGTTGAGCTGGAAAGAGATTGAAGGATCTGAGCGGACGGCTCTCAGTGTTTTGACGGTACCTGGGGAACTCGATGTTTACACTTTTAGGGTAGGGACACACCAAACAGACGCCAAAGAACTAGCGCTGATGAAAGCTGACTGTGTCGTCGCTTTACGTACTGTACCTCAAACATTTTATTTATTGGTTTAAAGAGTAGGAAAATAGGCACTATTCATTAAATTATTTATATCATTTTAATATTGGAGTGACCACCGGACTCTCTCACACACATAAAATGGTGCTTTGGGAGGGCATTGAAGTGTTTGATCATTATCGAAATATATTTTTAATAAAACGAGTTTCAAATGACACTTATTTTTGAGCCCCACATTTTTCAGCGCTCCAGAGCTCTAACATTGGACAGTTTGGACAAAAAGAAGAGTTATTTCTGAATTGAATGCAACTCTTGATTTTTATATGAACAAAAATAAATAAACACACGTTCATGTAACTAACATGGCCTATATGCATGTGTGGATTCACCTCGACAACGATCCCTTACAGCAGGGGTTCCCAAACTTTTTAGCCAGCGACCTCCATGATAAATGCGCTGCTGCTCCGCGACCTCCGCGATTTATTTTTCATTACAGTTAATGTTTATTTTATTTCAAGGAACAAAATGTTTAGCTTTTTAAAAGTTTTTTAGTAGATTTAGTTGACTATAATAACCCTGCCGAGGACTAAAATATGAGATTATCATGTATAATAAGTGGGTTACACTTTATTTTAAGGTGTCTTTGTTACACTGTAATTATACATTTAAGTAATAATGTTAAGTAACTACATGTACTTACTCTATAGGGTTAGGATTGGGCTTTGGTTTGGTTTAGGGTTAACTGCATGTAATTATGCAAAATTTATAGTTGTTACAATAACACATGTAACAATGACACTGTAAAATAAAGTGTTACCAATAAGTGTTATGAGACTTATGAGTCTACAATTAATCACTCTGGATTCTTACAAAGTGACAAAGCACGTATAAGTTTCAACTATCACACCAGCAAATAAAATACCCACAACAAAGTCATCCAGCTGGGAAAAGGAGCGTGACGGCCTGTCAGCGATGGCAACAGCTTAGTTCTGCCTCTCCTCTGCATCATTGCTGCCTATTCTGCTGGATTACTGACCCATATTTGAGAGCATTCAGCTAAAAGGTTAAACACTGCATGCGGCTTATTCATGGGACAACAGAAACGCGAAATACCACTTTACACAGCAGCATCCATATTTATGGGGCAGTCCCGACCGCAAAACACGCCCCAAAAGTTGGTGAATGTCAGCGAACGAGAATTTGCTAGCATTTGCCAAATGCCATGGCATTTGAATGGGATTGGGCGTTCAGCCGGCCTGACCAATGAGAGTGTGCGTGAAGGATAGGCGTGATAGCAAAGGGACGAGAGGGGTGGGCTGGTCAGAGAATTAGCTAATTACCGCCTCTTGGCGGGACGATTAGCAAATGGCAGATTTGGTTACACACAATTACACACGCTCACCTGCAGGAGGTCGTGGGTTAGTGGTTTTTTGTGCTTCTGGCTGAAGTGGATGGTCAATAGAGCACAGAGGTGGGGCACTCAGTGTGATGGCATCTCTACCTCCTGTTGAACGCCACAGAGAGGAAGTTGATTTTATTTACAAAGTGACAGGACTCTTATCAATGCAAACTACTAAAAGACAATGAAGACAAGGAATGTCTTTGTTATAACCCAATGTATAACACACTTTAAGGCGCAGTAAGCAATTTCGGAGAAACACTGTTGAAAGTGGATGGGGCCGATCACCAACACACCTGTAGCCAGTAGGGGACGTGTCCACTCGTCAAAGAGCTTTAGGATCTGCGTTAATATTAGAGAAGCTTTCCAGAGCTGGACGGACCTAATCGGAAAGGCCTGAAAATGAACGCAGGGGATGCGTTGTTTCTGCTCCATACGAGGGTAACGTTAGTTTTGCTCACAAACGTAAGATATGCTGGTGTTGTGTTGTTAGACAGTGTCGCTTGTCGTCATCTTCACTTTATTTTTGCATGAAGCATCATTTTGCTTCACTTCAGCAATGATAAAGAGACATCAACTCTTGCATTGTGTGTTTGTGCATTTTAGGGGCGGAGCAATGAAGGGAGGGGTGTGTGTTTGGGTTCATTTAAAATAGCACTGTTTGTCAGAAATTGCTTACTGCATCTTTAAAGCATTAAAAAAAATAATAATAATACAGTGTAATAAAATAATAGTAAAATAATAAAAATGTTGTTTAATTCAATTTTATTTAGAATTAATTAAATAATAAATTAGTGCACAAAATGCATGTGTAATGCATTTCCGAATTTCCAATTCAAATTAAACATTTAAAAAAAAAAAAATTTACTGTATGCATATACTGTAAATTAAATATGTATTGTAAATTAAATATTTTTTACATTTAATTTAAAATGAATAATGTAAATTATATGATTTTTTAAAATAATTGAAATTAATACATTTTACAAAATATGTAAAAAAAAAAATTAACTTATATTTGATTACATATTGTAAATACAATTTAAATGTATATTGTAAAGGTTTAAAAAATAATAACAATAATAAAATGTATTTAATGTAAGTTTAAATTTATTACAAAGTAGCTGGATTATGACTGCTCTGCTGCGAAGTCTGAAGATGGGATGTGGCATAAAAGTAGCACAAAAATGTATGGATTGTAAGAGTTGTAACCAATGTTTCTATTGCTACTGCTTTGGCTCTGTGTAAACGAAACTTTTACCTGAAAGTGTATACAAAATATTTATTTTATTTCATATTGTACTTGGATTTATTCCTAATTTAACATTTCTATATTCATACTTTCATATACGTGTAAATGCATTATTTGCAGCAGGTATGTAAATGCCCCATCTTCAGATGCAGCTTCTGTACTGCCTTTGAAGAATAAAGGCATAATGATACGACAAGGGAAAATAAAAACAATATTGTGTGATAAATCCCAAATCTCACTCAAACACAAAAATTTACACCGCTCTCCTACACAAAAGGTGACATTTATAAAGGTACATATGCAGACTGGAAAGGATCAGACTGGCCACATGCACTCACACACTGAAAGTGACTACAGCTCCCCTCATCTGTCTTCATTAGTACTGGCTGCATGCATCACAGGTTAATGCCATATGTTGCCCACAGGGGACTGAGCACTATATGCTGGTGCCATCATAACACTGGCCACCAGTGCTTACATGCTTCCACTGTCTGATCGGTTTAAACACCGCTTTCTAGGACCACTGTGGTATGAAATATAATAAACAAGAGAGTCATGCAGTGAATAGGAACCGCGGCAGCATTTCGCAGCACTGAGCTTAAGAGATCAACATGAACATTGTTTGTGAGCCTTGTGGCCACAAAAAGAATTTGGATACTTACTCATATTTAACCCTATAAAACTTACTGTATCATATTTGATATGCAAATTTCTATTATCAATATGATCAAAACACAATTACGTTACACACAATTCACTAAGTGCCTTCTGATGTCCGATTAATAGGGGTTTTTTTTAGCAAGTAAAAGGCCTTTTGGTATAAAATGTCCCCCTTCTGTGTCTTTTTGTTGTGAAATTGTTATTGATTTTTGTAAAAGGAGTTGTCGTCTTTACATCACAACTGATGGGAAAAAAATTGGGACGGGACTCGGGCAGAAATCATGTTCATGGATGCGATTATAAACGTTACTGTCGTATGAAGCAGAGCAGGACCGAGTGTTGTGGAGCTGAACGAGGAGCTGGAGCGATTGTTAATGAGAGACGAACGCGACACGCCTCGAGAGCACCGGGACTTCTGTTTTGCCAGAGTCGCCGGAGCCGCTTCCGCTTTTCCGGTCATGATTATGAGGTAACGCAGCTCTGTTTATCATATTAGGTACTAGGGGTGTGACGAGACCACTATCCCACGAGACGAGACGAGACACGAGATTGGGTTCACGAGACGAGATTTTTATAGTATTTTTAAGAAATCCTCAATAATGAAACGTATGAAGGGAAAATAGTCTTTAATTCAACTGAAAATCATAAAATGCAAAAATGTTGGTGCATTTGGAAATCAACTTGTAATGCATGTCTCGCGAGATCTCGTCACACCCCTATTAGGTACATTTGAGTGTTGAAAATTATGTTATAACATTACTCTGTGCGTTCGCTCGGCGGCTGCAGTGAGACACTTGTTACACACTGCAGTAAGTATACAAATTTCAAGATCGATGACTGAAACATGTTCAATGAGTCAAATATTGGCTACTCAATGGCTAATGTATCACCAGAAGGAATCAATTGGATACAATTAAAAAGTTCAAAATTGACGACTCTTGGGCCCGATATGAGTCAATTTGGTTAAATATGGACTTCTGAATGAATGATGTGACATCAGAAGGAATCAATGAGAATGTATAGAAATTTCAAGAAAGGACTGAAATATGTTCAGTAGATAAAAACTGACTACTGTAAGCCTCATCTTTCACCAGAAGGAGTTCATGGGTAGAAGGCCAGAGAAAACTCTCGGATTTCTTCAAATATATCTTAATTTGTGTTTGGAAGGGTTCGGGGTTTGGAGCAACATGAGGATGGGATTTAATGACAGAATTTAATTTTTTTGGTGAACTAACCCTTTAAAAGTGTGGTTTGAGACATTTTGGGGACACTTTATGTAAATCTCCAGCAACGATCCTAGATTGACAGCTGACAGCAGCCATGCACCTCCATATGGTCCTCTGGACTACTTGAAGATCTCAAGAGAGGGTTTATTTTTAAGAGGCACTGAAATAATGCTTTGGCGGCTCTAAGCTCAACTTCCTTTGTTTGAAAAGGTCATTGTTGTGTTATGGAGACCGGCTTCTGAGCTAATTAAAAAGTCGGGCTAATTCTGTATGCCAAACAGCATGGAGCGTCACTGCGGCTGCTTCACAGCCCGCTGTGCAAAACAGGATGGATGGATGAGAGGCGATCCCCACCTGGCAGCTGCCCATCCATCCATTCATTCACTGCTTGTCCCCGCCTCACACTGGGGAACAAAACCGTCTAGTTTTATGGACAAACCGAGCTTTGCGTCACATCGAATGGCTCGGAAGTCACAGAAGTCACAGCAGAAGACTGCTAATTTCCTCTCATGGTGACTTCTGGCACATTTCAAACAAAAAATCATCTCTCTCACTTGTTGTTTTGTCATTGCGATGACAGGTAAAAAGAGTCGTAAGGGGAAAACCAGTTTAAGTCAGACAGGCTGTTCTGACAGGACTGCAGTAGTCAACAAGGAAACAAGTACAACCTGTCATTTAAACAGACAACAAGAAAAAAGGACTGCGATGTTCATGATCTGGAGAAAAAAAAAAAAAAAAACCTCTTCTATTTTCATTCTCAGATGCACTCGCTATGTCCATGCCAAGTATGCTTAAGTGTACTTTTAAAAATAGCACTTATTACAGAAACAATATATTTAAAAAAAAATATATAATAAAAATGATATATACTTATTTGAAATCTGCACATTATTTGTAATGAAATTAACGGTAGAGTGCTTTTTTGACCCACATATATAGGACTTTTCTTTATATGTCACATGCTAGAAACATGATCCAGTCATAGACTCAATAAAATACAAACAACGACTTTTTTTTTTTTTTTTTTTTTTGGCCGGGCAGAGTATATTAACTGTGATACTGAATAACACAGTGCAGTTAAAATTATAATCAAGTACTTTAAATGTGTTTTAGTATGTTACTGAACACATCACAATAAGTGAACTTCTATAAAACATGACAAATAATAATGGTTTAAAAAAGTCAATGTACTTTAAAGTAAAGTTTTTCACTTGACATTATTCCTAAGAGCACTTTCAAATGCACTTTCACTTTTTAAATGCACTAAAGTGGCTTTTTATTTCATTGCTATTATATTATTTTCTTAAGATCTGAAGTACACTTCAAGTTCACATTCAATACAACCAAGGGCACTTCTGTGAAAAAGTATCACGTTGGCCAATACGTATTACACTGACATCTATTGGCGTGGAGGCACACACTAAATCAGCTTTCATCAGGCTACTATTAGTCTCCATCTCATGTGAATGACTTTAAACATTTTACCTAAAGTACTATTCATTTCTTTAGAGTTAAAACTTGCGAGTGCAATTTAAACTGATTTCTCCCGTTCATTTCTGCAAGACCACCAACTCTGCCATTCGATCACTTTCAAAGACTGAGTTGTGATCCTCTCTCTCATCCACAAAGTTCCCTAATAATACCACATTCCCCAAATGTGTTTGTAATGTGGGCAATCAGTTTCAGTAATGGATGCTTGTCAGCTTTATGGCGGCAGAATGACATCTTATGACATGTGAGCGTCTGATGTGTGCTTCAGTGACAGTGCTTTACTACCCTCTTCTGGACAGCGACTCGAAGTACTTCTGTTTCACAAAACTAGGCCAATTTGGACATTTATTAAATGGCCCATATAATATTCAATGAGGATGTTGAAACTAAACTGAAATCGTTTCATTAGTGGAGCTTGCCAAGTCAACCATCACTTTTACTATTACTCATACTTAAAATTTGGGATTTGAACCAACCCCTAACTATAAGTATAGTACTTATTACTTTTCTAAGTTTTGCATTGGAAAATGGAGCAGGATATAACATACTGTAATGCCGTTTCTATTGAAACTTGTATTTTAATATATTTAAATTTATTTGTAATTAAGTTGCAATTTAGTACATTTAAAATGTAATATCGAATAACACAGTTTACATGTGCTTTAATATGTTAGTCAACATATCAAAATAAGTGTACTTCTTAGGAAAGGTGCTTTATAAATAAAACTTGCTAACTCATCGTTGATTTATGAATTACAGTAACAATACCACATAAACGAATGGAAAACGGAAAGCATAAAAACCTGGGAGACTCCAAAGTCCCGAAATTTCCAGAGTCTTCAACTTCCTCTCCAAATCAGCAACTCTGTTTCCAAGAATTCTATAATGCACAATAAATTCACCCGATACAGATTCATGTATAACACGAGACATCTTTCTTTCAAAACTGTGTATGAAAACTGCAGGTAAGATTTTTAAAGGGATAGTTCAGCCAAAAATGAGAATTCTGTCATCATTTACTCACCCTCAAGTCGTTCCAAACCTGTATGAATTTCTTTATTCTGCTGAACACAAAAGAAGATATTTTGAAGAATAACCAAACAGTTGATTGGACCCCATTGATTCCCATACTATGGAAGTCAATGTGACCAATCAACTTGAGTGTGAGTAAATGATGACAATTTTCATTTTTGGGGTGAACTATCCCTTTAAATGTTGATATATGAGAGTATAGTACACACTAAAGTTGTAAATAAAGACAATTGAAGTACATTTTATAAGAAAATTCTATTTGTCTTTGTACTTCAAAATTTCAGATGGCAAGTAACACATTGTATTAAACATGAAATTTACTTGTGATTTCTGACTGAAATGTTTCTAAACCAATTTCGTTTTTCAGTTGACAAGATATTTCTGAATTGTCAGTGCAAATATAGTCACGCACAAACCTATTGGTCTGTCTTTGGTGTTGGATGATTATGTTCTTCTCGTGAATGTTCTCCAGTAAGGCTGTCGCTAAAGACTTCAGGTCTGAGATAGACTGAGGTGTGGCTGGTAAACTGCAACCACTATCCTCTGACAACAACCCTTGCACTGCGAACAGAAGGAACAGCAGTATTTGAGTCAATAAATGTACACATGTATGCAGTCATTTGATATGCTGTACAGCAACATTTCAACATTCAATAAAGCCGTCACATGACCCAAGCACCTTGTTTTGGTGAAAGGACTCCAGTAAGAGCGCTGCTGTTAGACTTGCCAGCGATTTCAGGATTCCTTCTTCGATCCAGAGCAGTCTACAAGATATCCAGGAAGACACAGCGAAATATTACAATAATGCTAAAATAATAATAATAATGAAATAACACAATATTAAAGCTGTTTAAAGACTTCACAGCCACAGCTTGCCTTATATTTCTGTATGTTACTCTTCAACAGGCTGACCTCCTCTTGAACTTGTTTTAATCTGTCATGCAAGTATCTGCAATATGACAAAACCTTTTATTGCATGGAAAAACACATCTCATCTAAACTGGAAAGAAATTAACAGACCTGCAAACTAAAACTGCTTACAAACACATTCAGTCTGAATATCTGGATTTTGTTGTTGTTGTTGTAATTGCTAAAACCATGTTAAAATTCTGGTTTCCAGCTGGTCCTTTCTGCTCATTTTACATTTACATTTTTCTTCATTTAGCAGACGCTTTTATCCAAAGCGACTTACAAGGGGAGCAATTAGGGGTTAGGTGTCTTGCTCAAGGGCACTTTAGTCATGGTATCGAAGGTGGAGAGAGTGCTGTTCATTCACAATCCCCACTTTCAATTCCTGCTGGCGTGGGAATCGAACCAGCAACCTTCAGATTACAAGCCCGACTCCCTCACCACTAGACCACGACTACCCATACTAGTGCTCACTAGCTAGTCATAGCTGGTGGGAATAGTTAGAGCCGGTAGCCCCACCTTAGACAAGCGAAAACCATCTACCATCTTCCAGTTTGAACACTTTATGACCAGTGATTCTTCACTATGGAACCTCAGCACACTGAAGACCATAAGATGACTTAAAGGGTTAGTTCACCCAAAAATGAAAATTCTGTCATTAATTACTCACCCTCGTAAGACCTTCCTTCATCTTCAGAACACAAATTAAGAAATTTGATGAAATCCGATCCACTCAGTGAGGCCTCTATTGCCAGCAGGACAATTAACACTTTTAGATGCCAAGAAGGGTCCTAAAACAGTTCATTTGAGTACAGTGGTTCAACCTTAATATTATAAAGTGATGAAAATACTTTTGGTGTGCCAAAAAAAAATAAAAAATTGGGACTTTTCAATAATATTTAGTGAATATTTAGCCGATTTCAAAACACTGCTTTGAAGCATTGCGAATCTTTTGTTTTGAATCAGTAGTTCGTAGCGCCAAAGTCACGTGATTTCAGTAAACGAGGCTTCGTTACGTCATAAGTGATTTGCAATTTCAACAGTTCTCGTGACTTTGGCAGTTTGACACACGATCCAAACCAATGACTCAAAACAAATGATTCGTAAAAAATCAAAAATATGTTAATTTGTGTACCGAAGATGAACGAAGGTCTTACGGGTGTAGAACGACATGAGGGTGAGGAATTAATGACGGAATTTTAATCATGGGGTGAACTAACCCTTTAAAATGAATGAAATTAAGACAAAATAAAAAGTTTAAAAAAAAAGCTAAAACAACTAAAAATCAAGATATTTTCATTTTAATTAATCCCTTCAACATCTGTTTTGGTTTTTCTTGGAAGAACCAGGGTTCGCAAGGTCTTGGAAAAGGCGAATTTCAAAAATTTGATTTCTAATAAAATCTTAAAATCCCACACTCATTTTTATAAAGAATCAACATTTTTCTAGTTGTGCAAAGCTCCAAAATATGTAAATAAAATTATTTTTATTTTTTTTGTCCAGTAAATTACAAACATGTAGAAAAGTCAAATGCCCAGCTCTTTAATGGTTTAATTCTGTAACTTATTTTAATTATTTTAATTACTTATTTTAAACTATGAACACTCTTAGTTTCTGAAAATAAGACAATATTTTGAAAACTTAACTTAATAACTTATTACAGCAGATGAAACCTAGAAACCTAGCCTACACGGATGGTCCATCTAATATTGTTGTGGACAATGGGGTGCCTTGAAGTCAAAAATGTTGAAAACCACTTATTAAACATAATGAATATCGGACAAGCTACATAAACACTCCCTGACTTGTTCTCCATGCAGAGGGCATCCACATCAATGATGCGCTTCTCCTGACCACCCAGGATGTGGTTCAGCTCGAGGTTGAGACGTTCAGCTTTCTCCTTGAACACGGTCCTCTCTGCCCTTATATCCTGCAGTTCATCGCTCACAGTCTTCAGACTGTGTTCAAGCTCTTCTCTCTTAAAAAAAAAAAAACAGTACAAGAGGATATTCTCACAAAGCGCCAAATTTGATTTACTGTGATTTGATTTGATTTAGAACAAGAATTGAAGAAGGGCGATAAATGAGGATGAGAATCATATTAAACATAAATACGCACATGCAGTGCTGCGTTCTCCAGTTGCCTGACCAGATCCTCACGCTCATGAGCAGGGAAATGTCTGACCCCGACTTCATCATCCCCAAGCCTCTGTTTTGTGATGGTCATTCTTAACAGCTATAAAGGGAAGATAACAACGGGGATGAGAAAAAAACACAATGAATATAAACAAACTAATTTAATGCATATTTTTGGTGAAATGCTCCGCTCTAGAGTTCATTCCTCTAGTGGACACTAAATGACTTGCCTGAGGTAAATGTAATGCTACGTGAAATTATTTTTTATTTGCCATTTTATTGATGTCTTTCCACAATTAAAACACTGTTTGAGATATCGTCTGGTGCTCTTCTGTGCTTCTTCCTGTTGTGGCGGTTAGCAAAGAGCGTTGCATTACCTCATGCGCCTCTTTCTGGATTGGAGTGTGGATCACCTGTGACTGACTGTACTCGTCAACTGACTGTATGCACCGAACCGTGACGGTTTGGGACGAATTCATGTACCGTTACACACCTAATCAGTCCCTCCAGAAAAACGCGATTATGCGATCGCTTGATTTCACGCATAATCAGCCAAAGTTCGCATATTTATGCGGGGGTCGCATTTTTTCAAATATGCCGCACTTTCGCCGCATAAATTGCCGATTTCAGCAAGAAAAATAAGCGGGGCTAGCATGATTTCATAATCCCTGTATTTTCATTGCAAAAAAGTCTCATATATCTTAGCAGAAAGTTGAAAAATGTTGCGTTTACTTCACACAAGTAAAGCGCCATTATTTTCCCCCTATTGCCATGGGAACCTTATGAAGTGACGTAATGACGCGACGTGAACGGCATCTGTAAACCCCGCGGTGAAACCATGATGAAGCTCGCCAATAATTCTCATTTGCCAACAAAAATAAACTACAACAGACCGGGAAACTGCTTTGCGCGGTCTTTTGAGTTTCATTCAGAAGTTGATGCAACTTTACAGTTGTAAGACACTTTTTTTGTTACAGAACAGTACCAAAACCTTACAGTTTCAAGTATATTAGTAGTGTGTAAAATAATTTACGTTGCAGTAAGAGATTACACTTTGTGCACTGGAAGCACTTGATTTAACAGAAGATGTCTGTTTTGTATATCTACCTCTGTTAAACAGGAAGCACACATTTTATTTTTTTATATTTTATTTATTCATTTTTACAGAAGTTGAATATTCCTTTTGTAAAGCTACAGAACTTATTTGACTCAATGTTTTGTAATTTTGATTCATGTGTTGATGAAGGTCTGAAATAAAACACGATGAGAACTTCAATATTCTGTGATTTAGTAAGCCCGCCTCTTTACATGAAGGTAGTATCTAGAGAGAACAGGGTGTTGGGGGGGGAAAATCGCCTTTTTTCCCTCTTTTGCATCAAAAACCGCAGTTTTTGCAAGTTCCCGCAATTTCATCGCATAAAATTGCAAAAATATCCCGCATATTCCATCGCATTTTTTAAGAAAACGTGCCGCATAATCAAGGATTTTTGCCCGCAACAATCACAAAAAAATCCCGCATTTTTCTGGAGGGACTGCCTAATACTGAGTATCATTAGCTATGTTTCCATCCATGCATTTTTATTGCAAATTTTGTGATACTGCATTAAAAAACAACATGTGCATAAAATCTTAAAATGTGCATAAACAACGAATGCATTTAGTTGAGATGGATCTTTTTTATTCTTTAAAAAAAAAAGTGTGTATAAACTACAATGGAAACACATTTCATGAATAAATTCCTGGATATGCAACAAAAAACTCATGTGACTTTGCCTCCACAGAGCATGTGATTGGATAACTGGACTAACTAGCAGACCAATCGCATCACGCAGCATCTCAAATGTTGTTTTGGCCATTCTGAAATGCATCAGCCAAAATCTGTAACTAGAATGTTTTTGTATAATTACCTCCCAGAACTATCTCACATGACTGCGTTCCCCAACATCAGGCATCCGCCTCTGAACGCAAGATAGTATTTTTTATTGCATTTATGCGTGGGGTTTTTTATGCAGGAAAAAAGTAGCGAGCTTCCCCGGTTGCAGCAACTTTTAATTACTATATTATTGATACTTTGCGCCAGGTTTTGTTCTCTTAAATTCATGGGATGGAAACACATACAATATTCCAATTTGTTGTATAAGTTTCAATCACAAATTTGAATGCAAACATAGCTATTTTTGAACAGATTTATGGGTACCTTATTGTCTCCCTGGGTCTCACTGAGTCTCTGAGTCAGATCCTTCACCTCTTCAACTAGCTTCTTATTTCTCTCCCTCGAATCCATCAACAATTGAGCCAAATTCACCTGAGACAAAGGGAAACACAGAAAAACAGAGAGCAAGAAAGTAATAACCTGCAATAATTAAAAAAAAAAAAAAAAAAAAAAAAAAATACACAATCATGTATAAATCAGCTTACCTGATTACGTTTTTCAGGGGGAAGTGAAGATTCACCACCCTGAAATACATTGTAAAACGTTCTGATACACTACAAAGCCAAAAAATTATAATCATAAAATAAAATATAATAATGCAACACACAATTAGTTCTCTGTATTTCTTCTTTAAGCCCTGGTGTGTCTCTCGCAGCTGGTTGGCCATCAGTTTGTACTGGTCTCTCTCCTGTTGACAGGTGTCCAGCTCTTTTGACAGAATGAGAAGGGCATCCTTCTTGCTCTCCAGCTTACGTTTGCATATCAAGAACTGCAGAAACAAGAATATGATTCCAAAAAAATATGAAGCAGCACAACCTTTTTCAACATTGATAATAATAAGAAATGTTTCTTGAGTAGCAAATCAGCATATTTTGAAGGATCATGTGACAATGAAGACTAGAGTAATGATGCTGAAAATTCAGCTTTGCATCACAGGAATAAATTACATTTTAAAATATATTCAAGTAGAAAACAGATTATTTAAATTGTAATAATATTTCACAATATTATTGTTTTTACTGCATCTCAAATAAATGCAGTCTTAGAGAGCATAAGAGACTTCTTTCAAAAACATTTAAAAAAATCTTAATTCTGTAAAGACCACTATTGTCAAATGTGATAGATAATTGCAAAGAGTTTGTATTGGTGGTATTGGGCAAGAACTCCCTGCGCATCCTTGCAGTCTAGCAAGGATAAGAGCAGGGAGAGCAGCAATAACTCCTCCCTAGGGTAAACAGAACAGAACCAACATATGCGGATATCATTAATGTCAATGATTTAACATGTAGATATATTCCAAGATTAGTCTGATTCAGGGGAATCAGAAGGCCAAGTCCTGACTGAGGAGCTGGGGATGGAGGAGGGCAATTAGCTCCAGACAAATGCAATAGCTACTGATAATGCGGGAACGGCCAGAAGTTGCAGCCTTTAGCCTCCTTGTTGGAGCGTCTGACTCCCAATGCGGAAGACCCGGTTCAAGGCACGCTCGGAGCGGGTCGAGTAGGACCCGGGTAGAGGGGTTACACCTCTCTCAGGTACACAGAATGATCATGATCTGGCACCCCCAGCCCGAGCTGTGGGCTTTGCACCTATGGCTTCTCGATGGAGCCTAGCAGGCTCGGGTCTTTTCTGCAAGTGCCCTCTCGTAGCTCGACCCACTGGGAACCCACGCAACACAACGGAAACAAGCCACAACAAGTCACAACACAACAGAAACAAGGCACAACACAATGTAAACAAGCCACAACACAATGTAAACAAGCCACAACACAACGGAAACAAGCCACAACAAGTCACAACACAACGAAATCAAGCCACAACACAACAGAAACAAGCCACAACAAGTCACAACACAACAGAAACAAGGCACAACACAATGTAAACAAGCCACAACACAATGGAAACAAGCCACAACACAATGGAAACAAGCCACAACACAACGGAAACAAGCCACAACAAGTCACAACACAACAAAATCAAGCCACAACAAAACGGAAACAAGCCACAACACAACGGAAACAAGCCACAACACAATGAAATCAAGCCACAACACAATGGAAACAAGCCACAACACAACGGAAACAAGCCACAACAAGCCACAACACAATGAAATCAAGCCACAACACAACGGAAACAAGCCACAACACAATGAAATCAAGCCACAACACAACGAAATCAAGCCACAACACAATGAAATCAAGCCACAACACAACGAAATCAAGCCACAACACAAAGGAAACAAGCCTCAACACAACGGAAACAAGCCACAACACAACAGAAACAAGCCACAACACAACAGAAACAAGCCACAACAAGTCACAAGCCACAACACAACAAACCAAAACACAATGAAATCAAGCCACAACACAATGGAAACAAGCCACAACACAACGGAAACAAGCCACAACACAACGGAAACAAGCCACAACACAACAGAAACAAGCCACAACACAATGGAAACAAGCCACAACACAACGGAAACAAGCCACAACACAATGGAAACAAGCCACAACACAACGGAAACAAGCCACAACACAACGGAAACAAGCCACAACACAACGAAAACAAGCCACAACACAACGGAAACAAGCCACAACGGAAACAAGCCACAACACAACTGAAACAAGCCACAACACAACGAAAACAAGCCACAACACAACGGAAACAAGCCACAACACAACGGAAACAAGCCACAACACAACGAAAACAAGCCACAACACAACGAAAACAAGCCACAACACAACGGAAACAAGCCACAACACAACGAAAACAAGCCACAACACAACTGAAACAAGCCACAACACAACGAAAACAAGCCACAACACAACGAAAACAAGCCACAACACAACGGAAACAAGCCACAACACAACTGAAACAAGCCACAACACAACGGAAACAAGCCACAACGGAAACAAGCCACAACACAACTGAAACAAGCCACAACACAACGAAAACAAGCCACAACACAACGAAAACAAGCCACAACACAACGGAAACAAGCCACAACACAACGGAAACAAGCCACAACACAACGGAAACAAGCCACAACACAACGGAAACAAGCCACAACGGAAACAAGCCACAACACAACTGAAACAAGCCACAACACAACGAAAACAAGCCACAACACAACGAAAACAAGCCACAACACAACGAAAACAAGCCACAACACAACGAAAACAAGCCACAACACAACGGAAACAAGCCACAACACAACGAAAACAAGCCACAACACAACGGAAACAAGCCACAACGGAAACAAGCCACAACACAACTGAAACAAGCCACAACACAACGAAAACAAGCCACAACACAACGAAAACAAGCCACAACACAATGGAAACAAGCCACAACACAACTGAAACAAGCCACAACACAACGAAAACAAGCCACAACACAACGGAAACAAGCCACAACACAACTGAAACAAGCCACAACACAACGGAAACAAGCCACAACACAACGAAAACAAGCCACAACACAACGGAAACAAGCCACAACACAATGTAAACAAGCCACAACACAACAGAAACAAGCCACAACACAACAGAAACAAGCCACAACACAACAGAAACAAGCCACAACACAACGGAAACAAGCCACAACACAATGGAAACAAGCCACAACACAACAGAAACAAGCCACAACACAACAGAAACAAGCCACAACACAACTGAAACAAGCCACAACACAATGGAAACAAGCCACAACACAACAGAAACAAGCCACAACACAACAGAAACAAGCCACAACACAACGGAAACAAGCCACAACACAACGGAAACAAGCCACAACACAACGGAAACAAGCCACAACACAACAGAAACAAGCCACAACACAACGAAAACAAGCCACAACACAACGGAAACAAGCCACAACACAATGGAAACAAGCCACAACACAACAGAAACAAGCCACAACACAACAGAAACAAGCCACAACACAACAGAAACAAGCCACAACACAACGGAAACAAGCCACAACACAACGGAAACAAGCCACAACACAACGGAAACAAGCCACAACACAACAGAAACAAGCCACAACACAACGGAAACAAGCCACAACACAACGAAAACAAGCCACAACACAACGGAAACAAGCCACAACACAACAGAAACAAGCCACAACACAACAGAAACAAGCCACAACACAACGGAAACAAGCCACAACACAATGGAAACAAGCCACAACACAACAGAAACAAGCCACAACACAACGAAAACAAGCCACAACACAACGGAAACAAGCCACAACACAACGAAAACAAGCCACAACACAACGGAAACAAGCCACAACGGAAACAAGCCACAACACAACTGAAACAAGCCACAACACAACGAAAACAAGCCACAACACAACGGAAACAAGCCACAACACAACGGAAACAAGCCACAACACAACGAAAACAAGCCACAACACAACGAAAACAAGCCACAACACAACGGAAACAAGCCACAACACAACGAAAACAAGCCACAACACAACTGAAACAAGCCACAACACAACGAAAACAAGCCACAACACAACGAAAACAAGCCACAACACAACGGAAACAAGCCACAACACAACTGAAACAAGCCACAACACAACGGAAACAAGCCACAACGGAAACAAGCCACAACACAACTGAAACAAGCCACAACACAACGAAAACAAGCCACAACACAACGAAAACAAGCCACAACACAACGGAAACAAGCCACAACACAACGGAAACAAGCCACAACACAACGGAAACAAGCCACAACACAACGGAAACAAGCCACAACGGAAACAAGCCACAACACAACTGAAACAAGCCACAACACAACGAAAACAAGCCACAACACAACGAAAACAAGCCACAACACAACGAAAACAAGCCACAACACAACGAAAACAAGCCACAACACAACGGAAACAAGCCACAACACAACGAAAACAAGCCACAACACAACGGAAACAAGCCACAACGGAAACAAGCCACAACACAACTGAAACAAGCCACAACACAACGAAAACAAGCCACAACACAACGAAAACAAGCCACAACACAATGGAAACAAGCCACAACACAACTGAAACAAGCCACAACACAACGAAAACAAGCCACAACACAACGGAAACAAGCCACAACACAACTGAAACAAGCCACAACACAACGGAAACAAGCCACAACACAACGAAAACAAGCCACAACACAACGGAAACAAGCCACAACACAATGTAAACAAGCCACAACACAACAGAAACAAGCCACAACACAACAGAAACAAGCCACAACACAACAGAAACAAGCCACAACACAACGGAAACAAGCCACAACACAATGGAAACAAGCCACAACACAACAGAAACAAGCCACAACACAACAGAAACAAGCCACAACACAACTGAAACAAGCCACAACACAATGGAAACAAGCCACAACACAACAGAAACAAGCCACAACACAACAGAAACAAGCCACAACACAACGGAAACAAGCCACAACACAACGGAAACAAGCCACAACACAACGGAAACAAGCCACAACACAACAGAAACAAGCCACAACACAACGAAAACAAGCCACAACACAACGGAAACAAGCCACAACACAATGGAAACAAGCCACAACACAACAGAAACAAGCCACAACACAACAGAAACAAGCCACAACACAACAGAAACAAGCCACAACACAACGGAAACAAGCCACAACACAACGGAAACAAGCCACAACACAACGGAAACAAGCCACAACACAACAGAAACAAGCCACAACACAACGGAAACAAGCCACAACACAACGAAAACAAGCCACAACACAACGGAAACAAGCCACAACACAACAGAAACAAGCCACAACACAACAGAAACAAGCCACAACACAACGGAAACAAGCCACAACACAATGGAAACAAGCCACAACACAATGGAAACAAGCCAACAAGCAACTGACTTGCTGCCTCGCTGCCTTCTTAGGCAATGACTTGTAAGGCAGCGTTTGTGCATGAAGGCACTTCATGAAACTGACTTCGGACAGAATTCTGGGGCAGCGTAACCGTCTACAGTCCAGATCTGACTCTTATTGAAAATGAACAGTCCATCATGAAAAGAGAATCAGATAACGATGACCATGATGACTGGTGCGCAGATGTCTTGAATCAGACAAGATTGTCATAAAAACATCCACTTGCAAAATTGGAACAATTAATTAGAATCAAAATGATGATTTTTAAAAACATGGTTGATGATGTAGCAAAGTGAAATTATATTTCTTCTTTAACAAATGAATGAATTACATTAAAAAAAGATTTTGGCATTAAAGTTTCAAAAATATTTGCTCTGTAAAGGAGCCACATTTCATTTAGCTGATTTAAAAAAAAATATATAAATTTTTTGCATCAAAATTAAATCCTTTCTTCTTTGATCCATTCAAACTTAAATAAAATACTTTATGGTCCTTTATGCAATACCACTCACTGTCTTTAATGCAATAACTACCATTTTGTCCTTTAGTGTGACATATGTCCTATGGTGTGACACATAAAAGAAGTTGAGATATAATCATCACTCATCTTAAAATAGTATCATTTTCAGCAGTTTTGAAAGGATGACAGCAAAGTTTGTCTCGTATTTATTGAAAATGTCCAACAAGTGATGGGGAAAAATAATTTTATTCATAATGTCATATTAAATAAATAGCACTATATGAAAACAAGTGTCTAATCAATAAAGATAAATCTCTCACATGTCATTTGTATATTATTAAAAGTCTTTTTTCTTCATTTTTGCTGTCACACCATAATACACATTTTTGGTGCAGTTCAGTAAAACTGTAAAAAAAAAAAAAAAAAAAAAATTTATCAAATTAATGACCGCTTATATTTTCTTAAACATCAGACTTCACACTACATAAACATATGCATTTCTTGAAAAATGGTGTTTTATATAAAAAAAAGCATTTTTACTGCCTATTTGTCATCTACCCATGATCCTATCCCATTTTTTTCTTTATTTTAATTGCTAAAACTTTAATGAAAATTCTAGTTCTTGTTCTTCAGAAGGTTTTCATATGGTTTCTACCATGTACCCAAGTGTAACAGGTTTTCACCATGTCTGGTCTCTTCTAAATGATCAGTTAGCTGTTGGAGAGACTAGTTAGAGCTGGTAGTTCACCTTAGATCAGCACCAAACCAGCTACCATGTTTTAAAAAAAAACAATTTTTCACCAGTAGTTGTACACCAGAGAGCCTCAGCAAACTTCAAAAGATGACTGACTTAAAAATGATTTAAAATAAGCCAAAACAAGCATTACAATAAGCTAAAACAACTAAAAACCATGATATTTTAATAATTTATACCCTCAACAATTTTTTTTCCTTCTCTTTGAACAACCTGGGTTTCCACAGTCTTGGAAAACCTGGATAGGTACTTTTAAAAATATAATAATTTAAAACAGAACACATTTAGCTCTTAGGCAATATAAAATTCAGACTTAAACCTCGTTGCCAAAGAACATTCGGTTGTGTTTATCAAACGCTTGTGTTCAGGTGGTTGGCAGCGATGCAGTGCCATATGGAAACAGCTATCATCATCATCATCCTCCTCCTCCTCATCAGCACTCACCTCGTTTACTAAACCTTGCCAGTCACTTTCACTTCTTTTGGACGAGTTCATTTCTTCCAGCGTTTGGCGATAATATTTAACGTTATGCAAATCTAAAGCTAGTATTTTCGCGAGCTTTATGGAGAGGCAGAAACTTCACCCTTCCTCTCAGTCACTGTTTACTCTGGGTCAGCTGGTGCACAAGATCCGGGTTTGTGAAACACTGAACCAGCATCGACATTCAGAATATAAGCGAGGGCATGGCGATCATCTGTGAATGTCTCGTGGCGCATTTATCAAACAATGTGCAATAAAAGAGTACAGTTTCTTTTTCTTCTACTTCTTTTTGTATAGAGGCGTTGTACATGTCCAACCAGTAGATGGCGAACACACATTATGGGAAACACATTTTAATGCTGCCTTCACGTGCCCTCTGAATGATCGTAAATTCGAGTTTCCTAGGTAAATATTGCACATGAACGACCTCCCATTTCGAAACTTAAGATGAGCTCGTAATTACGACTTCAGAAGTGGGAATTATCAAATTTCCGACAGCACGTGAAGACGACTTAAGTTCATGTAGGCAAAAAGATAATGTTTATTTGAGATGAATTGTTTTAAATCATCTGAATAATCATATTTTTTATTCAGATTATTTCTAATCTTCAGATTTCTAATATTTCTTAAATCGTCAAACGATTTAAAAGCTGTCATGCCTTCATTATTGTTCCTCCAAAAATTTCCAGACAACCTCTAAAATAATTTTTAGCATTTATTACTTTTATTAATATATATATATATATATATATATATATATATATATATACATATTTAAATAAAAAAAACACGACATCATAATTTCTTATTCAAAAATCATTTTAATTACCAGCTAATTCAATAGCAAATCATGAATGATACATCAGATGTTTCTAGATGAGAAGTTTTACAGTATAGGCTACAGTACAGAGCAGTTGTCATTTATATTTTGTAACCAAGCTGACACAAAACTATTTACTTCCTGTTAAATCTGTCCAAAGTTATCAAACGGTGTGATAATGATAAATTAATACATGACAATGTTTTTCTGCCCATCATTTTTTTTCACCCAAAACACACATGACCATCAAACATCACAACAGCATGTTTTGCAGCACTGAAGGTTTCATGATCCATGAGGTCAATTGCATGCAATAACAAAATATTTTACATTTAATATGTTTCAAAATTATATATTTTATAGATCAATGTGACAATTTTTTTTTTTTTACTAGTAACTAAGAGCAAACCTAAAATAGTATGAAAGGTTCTCAGTCAGTATGTTGAAACTATTGACTGCATTTTATCTCAGATTGACATTCATGATGTCGAGTTGATGTCCATCATGACACTTTCTCTGGAGTTCCATCCTCTCTTCTTGGCAAACAGGTACACACTCCCAAAAAGATCAGGGAAATTGGTCATCATGTTGATTTTTACAGAATCTGCTTTACTGTGGAGAAAATGTCACACAACACGATTATTGTGCAAGAAAGTCTTAGTTATAACTCATCATTTCTTACAATTCTATGATATTTCTTTCCTTCTGGCTGTTGATCATAATTGATCGGTTGTTACTTCATTTGTACTCCAGCTTGTGTTGTGAACACAATACCAGCTTGGGTTGTGCATTATTTTTCCATAATTTAACAGTCCGTTGTTAATTATTCTTGTAACTCACTAATACTCGTGTAGGTTGCGTATGAAACTGCTGCCCTCTGGAGAAGGAAGAGTGGGATAAGAGTGGTGAGGTTTCTCTCCTCCCAGTGCTCTCTTCGGACCCAGAGATGAAGGAAACTGCTCTTTTTTTTGAAAATTTGGTAACAGAAAGAAACAAAGAAAAATCAACAAAGGATTTGCCATCTGGCCCTCCTCTGGGGGAAGGAGTGGAGCCCATGTCCTGAAGAGCACTCCCATTCATCTCCGGGTCGCCCGTCCTAGGGCCTCTTGCCCTTGGCTTTGCTGCCCCTCTTGGCAGGGCCCTGGACGGCACCGCTCCTCGGCGATGAGCAGGCTGAGGTGCTGCGGGCGGTGGATGGGTGAACGCAACAGCTGTGTACAGCTGTGCTTCTGTACAGCCAAGAACTGCTGGGCGAAGTTCTCAACCATGTCGCCGAAGAGTCCGGTCAAGAACACGGGGGAATTAAGGAAGCTGACTTTGTCAGTATCCCTCATGTCCTCCAGATACAGCCAGAGATGGCATTCCTGGACCACCAATGTGGACATTGCATGACCCACTGGCCTGGTAAGCCTTGCCAGTAAGGTCCGATGAGTACTTACAGGCCCGGGAAGGCAAAAACGGCTTACCCCACCAGGTGGAGTTAGGGCACAGCTGCATAGCAACTGCCTGCTCCACCGGAGGGATGCACTTGTAGCCCTTCGCCGCACCGCCATCAAGGGTGGTGAGAGAGGAGGAGCCACCGGGACAGTTTTGGGCAGTAAAAGGTGCTGTCCATGTCCCTGTGAGCTGCTCATGCACCTCCAGGAAGAAAGGAACTGGGGTGGGTGGCTGAGAACCAGCCCGTGCCTCCCCGAGATACCAATCATCCAACCGTGAGGGTTCGGGACACAGTGGAGGGTTCAGTGGAGGGCCCGGGAAAGCATAGCCATCTTCTCTGGGTCTGAATCGGGCACCGTTAACACTTCTGAAGGAGGCAACACCGCCAACTCGTCATCCATTGAGAAAACTGCATCGGAGAGTGAGCCAGATATCGACATCCAGTCAGCGGGGGGAGCACCAAAGCATACAGCTGGTGCACATCTTTGAAATGGCCCAGTGCGCTCCGATGGCAGCTCTACTGACTGCAGAGTGCAGGAGGAGTGAGGGTCCCTAGGTGGTTGGTTCACCGAAGGAAATGCGCTCACCATAATCCTCAGATCAGCAGCACCGCTGCCCGAAGCAACCCTTTCCAGGAACTGGAATCTCGATCGCAGCTCGAGCTGGTCATCTTCCCACAAAGGGTACATGACTCATCCACGAACGCTGCCTCAGGGTGCTTTATGCCCAAACACGGGATGCAGCGATCGTGACCATCCCTCCATCCCAGGTATCGACTGCATCCAGAAACACACAAGTAGAATGTCATCTTTAAAGAGACGCAAGCTCTACTTGTGTAAGCTCTTTCAGGGACTTTACTCTTTTAAGTGCTGAAGCACGCAGGGGAACGGCCGCAGCGACACAAACTTTTCTCTCCTAGAAGGCGCTCTCTTACCAGCCTTAAACGCTCAATAGCGCACCATTACCAGCCCCCTTTTTTTTTTTGGGCTGGAAATTTGTTCTCAGATAACAAAAGACTAAACGAAACCCAGGAGAGAATTCGGCCCCGCTGCTGCACTGTATGCCCGCACTTGAACTCACAGAGAAAAGATCGTCCTGAGGGCTGACTCGTCTTGACGAACACACACTTCTGTAGAAGAACATAAACGTTTGACTCCGAAGCGAAAAGCTGAAGATGCAACACAACTGCAGCTCATTAAAATACCCGTGCTGTGAGGCAGAGCAGCTGCTGCACATGATTTCATGCCAATGTGCATTGGCTCGTTTTAGTTACACTCAAAGTAAATTGGCCTCTCTAGCGAGATTCCTATTTGTCCGACGTACGTCGAACGTGACCAACTGAATGGGAACATGTATTTATGGTAATTTCTGAGAGCATATGAAGGCAGCATTAACCGTGTATGTGTGAAGTGAATCAGGTCATTTGCAACTTCCTGATTGGAGAAATTAGAAATGTGATAATATACCCATGTTACAACCATCCCCAGTCTTCAACTACATTGGAGTCTGATAAAAATGTTAATTTAAAAAAAAAAGTCACACGACTTTTGCATCTGAAGTCTTTTTATTTGTATTCATACATTTGCTTTTAGTAAATGCAAGCAACAAGCAATGAGTTATATTGAATCACTTTTTATACCGTTGATGCATGGTGTCCACTGCAGTGGACAGATATGTAACTCCCTCAAAATAAAATATATTGGGGGTGAGAAAGTTATTGGCATGATTTTTCACTTGTTTAAAAGTAAAAACAAATATTTTAAAAATATTAATTTGTGATGTAATAATTCATGCATGAAAGGGTTACAGTTTTAAAGAGTGCATTCACACATACATTTCTGCTATTAGGTTTACATCAAGAATCTGCTAGATGTTTTTTATATTTTATTTATTGACATAAGGCTGTTGTGTAAAAGATATTTACATATTTTCCACAGGATAAAGCAAAAATTAAAAGCCGTTTAAAATGTACTGCTGAATCTTGTTTTATATATACATATATATAGTGCCTCTTTAACTCACTGTTTTTCAGTTTTCAGGACCTCATTTACTTAGCTCATCTTCCATCTTTCCCTACTTTTCAACTCATTCTTAAAATACATTCATGATGCAAAATCAATGTACATACTGTAACCAAACATAACGCAACAATCAAATCTGTGGCACTGAGCTGAAGAACTTTTTCAGACTCGCCCTGGAGTTCCATCCTCTCTCCTTTGCAAACCTGAACACACTCCCAAAGAGATCAGGGAATGAATCCATCAGGTTAATGCTCTCTGCGTCCTCTGGACTATGTAGAGAAAGAGACACCAAAAAACATGGTGTGACACACAATACTGCTAAATTATTGAACAAATGTGCGTCACGTTACATGTAACTCACTAATGCTCATGTAAGTTGCGTATGAAACGCAGCAGCCCCAGTGTGTTCTCAGGATAGCATTTCTTCTTACCATCCAGTTTCTGGACAAGCTCAGGTGGAAACTGACAAAAGAGATAAGTTTCCAAAGGTAAAATGATTTTTCAAACCAAGATTAAAGTAGGAAAAAGGAACATTTTGAAGACATTAAATCAGAATCCTGAAGATGTTATTTTTATTTATTTAAATATATTTAAAATATGTTTATTTTTATATAGCCTATGTAAATCTTTGAATATTTCTGCTCTGAAGTAAGACTCACTTTAGTTTTCCATTCAGAAAAGCTTTTCCCCTCTGTGTGTCTTTCAATAGCAAGAAGGAGATCCTCATCAACTTTTCGACAGTTCTCGGTCTCATTCTGGTTCCCCACTTTTTTCAAATACTCCACTCTCCTGACAGGATTTCAAAAACAATACAATCTCTTCAGCTGCTAAAAAAGATTATCTACAATGCAGCATTTAATATAAAATCATAATCTACTAGTATTATAAGCAGTGCTGAACCTCTCTGGCTTATGTAAACTGATAAATGTCATTGCCAATTCTACCTTTCATCAGTCCAGAAGAAGGGTGTGCAAGCGTTTGCTCCACCGTTGGTCTGTTGTTTGGATTTTCATTGATCATCCACTCCACAAGATCCTTCGCTACATCATCATCCAGATGTTCCAGTGAGTATCTTCCTTGTAGAATGTTGACTTCACAAAATGGACCTTTACCAAATGGATGGTGTCCTCTAGAGAGAATGTAGTACACCAACATCCCAGCAACCTTCACACAGGTCATCAAATACAATTTAAATTAATTGTATTTGTAATTGTGTATTTGTCGATAAATGAATTTCTAATTATATATTTTTAATTAATTTAGTTATAAGAATTACAGTATTGTTGACTTATAAGGAAAGGTGAGACCACCTGAATGTCGGAGCTCCTCTTGTACCCAGTGTTGACCTCCTCCTCTATGATCTCCTTTGCCTTCCAACATCTAGTTCCAGCAATGCTTGTTCGTAAAGTCGTTTGGCTTAGGTTCAGTCGACGACTTATGCCAAAATCAGCCAATCTAGCTTTTCCATTGATGTCTATAACCAACAGAAGTTTCAAATTAATGGGTCATTTTAAAAATCTGATCATTTGAATTACTCAAGTTTAATTCTTACCAATCAGAACATTCTGGGGTTTGATGTCCCGATGAAGCACTTTGGTCTCTGGTTGGTGTAAAACCTGTAAGCTGCAGAGAACTTCCTTCACCAGCTTCTTCAGAACCAAACTTCTCTTGGTGAGATCATCTGGTAAATGCTCTTGGATATATTCCTCCAGTGTGTACTCACAAAGCTGAAGAGCAAGATATCCAAAGTGGTTATCTTCAGCGAAGTCCACATATCGCACAATGGAGGTACTTTCAAGTTGTGGAAGGCGTAGAAATTCCTCCTCATTTCTGAGGACTTGGTAATTGGACTTAATCATTCGCTTCACAGCCACCTCTGTGCCGTCATTCCTCAATCCTAGAAAAACTTCTGTTCCATCACTTCCTTTAGCAATCTGAAATTCATCAGTGAGTACAAGAGTAAGGTTTCCCAGCTTATAGGTATTGCTAATATCCATGCTAGCTAGCTTCTCAAGCTTGGGCCTCCAGCGGTGGCTGGTCTTAACCCACCTTTTTGAGAAATGTTGATTCTCAACAGACGGTGTAAATGGCTGCACAACTGAGTTTGATTCCTCAATGGATTTCAATACAGTGACGGGAAACAGTTCCTCTTTTTCTTGCAGCACACCTTCTTGTGACCCCACTTCTTGATGGATTTTTTTCTTCTTTTTCTTCTTTTTCCTGCTCTTCAAAGGAGCAGCAGCCTCCTCATGTACACTATCCCTCACACCTGAGGGATGTTTGAGTGATATGTTCAGGTTTTGTAGCTTTTTGTTCATGGCTTCATCTTCTATCTCTGCAGTGTTAAGTATCGTCTCTGGGACTGAAGACAATCTACACAATGCCACAAGTTCAGGACTGAAGTCATTTATGTAGGCAAAGAAACTATATGTCCACATTCCAATTAAACTTGAATAATCAGGACGTGTGAGAGGCAACAGACTTTTGCACAACTTCTCATAGACAGAATGGTTCAATCTCAGTTTCTGCTCAGACGTCTTCTGCATCATGACATTGAGTATTTTGAGTATCAATAGATTGACTGTTTCACCATTTGGATTTCCAAATTGCTGAAGACGGTTTGTTAGAATTGGCACAAGCTCACTGAATACCTGAGGAGAGATGCTTTCACTGACACACAAAGACATTTTTAAGCAGTTCAGTGCAATCGGCCAGCGATCCAGAGGGATTCTTGGAAAGCGTTCGATGAGTCCCTCAATGTATCTGTCTGCACTCTTTGTGTCTTTTAACCACTTGATGGCGCTCTGACGGTACTGCTCTGTACTAACACCAACACCAACAACACCATAGTAGTGCTCAAAATAAATCAAATGAACAAAAGGATCCTCTTCAAAAAAATGTTCCTCATAGATTTTGAAAACTTCTGTGTGATTTTTTGTTCTTATAGCACAAATAAAAGACAAAGATAAATGTACTTTCTCAAACAATTCACCCTGTGAAGATAGTTGACGAATCACTCTCTCAACATTTTTATCAAGTTCTGGATTCACCCCATGTTTCACTATAGGTGAAGCTCCAGCCTCTATAAGTGCTTTCACAATGTCTTCACGGCCGTGATCAACAGCATATTGCAATGGAGTAAAAAGTTGTAATCCATGTCCATTTGGGTTAGCTTTCGCTGCAAGTAATCTTTTCACAATACTCAATGAAACTCCAGGTGTGAAAGCAGCATAATGTAGAGGTGTTTGTCCAGTTGTTGAGGGTCTGTTTGGATCAGCTGACTCTTCAAGCAGATAAGAGCAGATTTCTTCATTTCTGCATAGAACTGCTGCTATTAATGGTGTAACGTCATCATTCCAGACTTCAGAAGAGTACAAACCATTAATATCTCTGCCTTTTAATAATTTCCGAAGTCTCTCTGCCTTGTTGTCTATGATGCTTTTTATTATGGGGTCCGTTTTTCTAGGACCTGCTGGAGCTGGAACCTGGACCGGAACTGCTACTTGGAACTGGATTTCCATGGATCTTCAATTACTCATTACAATCTGTCAAAAGATGTTAAACACTTGAAATTCATTAGCAGTTGCATTATTACTTTTTTTTTAAAATTATTTACATGGATAGATAGACAGTGTTAATCTTCACAAAGTTTTTTAGTCATAGTTCTTGTGTTTAGTTAAAAGTCTTTAAATTCAGTCAATATGTTGTCATGTCATATCCATTAAACACAGTGCATTTCACTCTGATTAAAATACCAATATTGTCAATAAAAAAAAAGTTAGATTAAATTATTTTGATAAAACGTATAAACATTTTAAAAATATATAAACATTTAAATATTCCAATTAAAGATTCATAAACACTAAATAAAACACAAAACTGTCCTTGTGAAAACCTTGCAGAACAATCCCCAACAAGTGAAGATAACCAGTCAGAGAGAACTGGAATGGAATTTTTAATAACCAATTCTCCCTCTTATTTAATGTTAAGTTACATCTTTCTCTATAGCAATATAGATTTTAAAAAAATACACTAGTTTGCATGTTTTCATGAAAATGAAAAAATTCAAATTGTTTAATTTGTATAGTTTTTTTAACCATGAAAATGCGTATCACAAGAGAAAAATAAAAGGCCGTTGTTTTCTGCACATGCACATGCATTCTCAGATAGAGTGATATTATTTAGAGTTGTTTCACACCGAATAGCCACGAATTTCTATTCGTTCCAAATCAAACACACGCACATCACGACGCGCGCTCATTTAGCCTAACGTTAAATAGAAAGATAAATATTATTTGGATTTTTTTTTCCTGCATTGAATAGCCACGAATATAAATGCGACATTATGCATATGTCGTGTTTGTTATAAGTTTAAATTAAAAGTTGATAAAAGCCTGGCAATAATCTGTGATTGCTGATAAATGCTGATAAACAAAACTGAAGTCTGATATGTTATTGCTTTCATATATCATGTTACTTGAATGGTTATAATTACCTCTTTTATTCCCAGATCAATCGCAAAAACTGATACAGTATGGGTATCGTTGATATCTGGAGGTTGCCATCTAATTTTCAGAGGAAGTTGTTGAAGGCAGAACGATTTGTTGCTAAATGTTGCCAAATGACGCTGCCACGTCACGGCGTCGTGACGTCATTACGTAATCGCAACGCAAAACTGCATCTTCATGTAATGTTCAGAAAACACAATGAGTTTTCTCAAATTTATTGGCCACCTCAGCAAAAACATTTTTTGAAATGTTAATGTAGATTTGTTTGAAAAAATTCTATAGGTGTAGTAGGCTGTTTGTAAAAGTAATACAAACACAAGACCTTGTATTACGTGTGGCACACACTTTGGTGATCCCTTACAAAAAATTACTGCAGTTTTTTAGAAGTAATACTGCAGTTTTTGTTACATTTAGAAAAATGCAGTTTTTTGGACACGAAAAAACTGCAGTATTGCAGTATAACCTAAAATGTCTGTAGTTTTACTGGAGTACAACTATACTGCAATACATCTAAAGTACTAGTAAAATAAAACTGCAGTTATACTGTTTTTATACTTCATGCAACTTTCAGTTGTACTTCATTTTACTGCAGCTGTACTTATACTACAGTTTTACTGCTGTTGAACTTCAATGTACTGCAGTTGTACTGTGACTATACTTCATTATACTGCAAATTTGAATTAAACTGCAGTTAAACTACTTGGTACTGCAGTTTTATTGCAGTTCTACTTCAATATACTGCAGTTCTTTTTTGTAAGGGATCTGCTGGGGGTTTCTGACCAGTTAATGGTGGCATACACTGCTTTGCTTCTCGCCGTTTTGGGGAAATCGAAAACCAGTTGTAGGTTTCCCTGACTAAGTATTCAACACATCTAGGAATGGTTTCTTTGGATGCTGCTCTGACAGCCAGAATGGCACACACAGTGAATGAGTACCAAATTGGGTAAAGCACATTCTTCTATTAAAATCTTGTGGACTCCATTGTGCACCCCAGTTATCACAGAGGCATTATCAGTGTCAATTGGCCGGCCAATTGCACCTCTCTTTTGAATGTAAAGTCGCAATATTCTCTCTTCACAGCAACTCCGATGCCCATCCCATCAAACGCAGTCGCCTCGGAACCACCTCCGGTGGCCCACAACATCCGAGTGCAAATTCTAGCAGGTGCGGACATAGACCTATCAAATTTACTGTCTCAGATTCCCATGAATGGTTGTAATCGTCAGATATACTGTGGGGATTTTTCTGTTATGTTAAAAAACCAAAACACCCATTCTTCACACTTACTTTCCTTTTCGGAATTCACCATTGCTTTCAGCCCTAACACAGAAATGATCTGTGCAGCCTTCCCCCATAGACGACGCGAGCTGAACGATTATCTAACACTCATGGCCGAGCTAGCCCTGTCTTACAGGAGAGGACATTTTTACACTTACCACAAGCTATTGTCTGCTGAATGCGCCATCAGGGTTGCTCAGTGGAACCAGTGCACATACTGGGGTGCACTCGACCCCGACTTGCACAATAGGGTATTCCTAGGCTGCAGGAATATTTCATGCGCAGTCTGCAGGTCAGTGACACACTCCACTGTAGCATGCCCACAAATTAACTCCTCCACCAGCTACGTACCAAGACCTGCAACTATTAATTCAAATCCACAAAATACCGACTTTAGACGCAGAGGATCTTCCTCTGCTGACAGACAGGTTTGCAACAGTTTTAACATTGGCACCAGCACCAGACAGCGGTGCAGATATTTGCACATATGCAATTTCTGCGGCGGTGCTCATGCCCGTCCTGTATGCCCTGTATTCAAAGCTGTTAATAAAGAACTTAAAATTATTTATCGACTCCTATGAATTTTTCTCATCTTTCTTTGGAAGTAGCTCACCAACCAGACATCGATTTCACGACATAGATCAGGCAATTGAAATGATTAAATTCGTGGGGCGGGGTGCGTGGCTTGCCAAAGTCGACATCACGTCTGCCTTCAAAGTGATGCCCATTCACCCAGGTTCTTGGCACCTGTTTGGAGTGCGCTGGCACGAGAAATTCTATTTTTAACGATTCAGATGCAAAAGCAGCCCCAAAATTTTCGACATGTTATCAGAAGCTGTCTGCTGGATCTTGACGAACAATTACGCTATTCCTCACCTCATTCACTTGCTAGACGATTTTCGAATCATCTCGCCGCCCGACGCCATCCGAGCCGCTCATCCCCTCACAGTTCAAAAAGTTTTTCAGATCTCGGAATCCCTATTGCTCAGCAAAAAACCATGGGTCCTACCACATCCATCGAATTCCTTGGAATTAATTTGGATTCCGTAAAATACCAGGCTTCCCTGCCCAAGGAAAAAAAAATCAACAGGATAATCCAGATATCCTCTTCCCTCCTAGACAGTTCAAACTGTTCTAAACGTGAACTTCGGTCCCTGCTCGGCCACTTAAACTTCGCCATGCGTATTATTATTCCACAAGGCCGCCCTTTCATCGCGCATCTCCTCTTACTCGCCTCGGAAGAGAAGCTGAAGCTGCGACTGTTGGCGGAGGCAACGCTTGTGGGGCTTGAGGAGGGAGACTGATAGACAAGTAAGAGGGAAATGGAGGGAAGGACTGAAATGAGCAAAGTTTTGTTGCATGCGGAGGCAGCTTCACGCTTGCTTGCGCTGCAGGAGCTGCAGGCCACTGAAAGGAGAGGGATTAGCGGTAGTCGCAGGAAAGTGCAATGCATCTGCTCCGGAAGCTGGAGGCCACTGTGAAAGAAAGGGGTTAGAAACAATGGGAGGAAAAAACTGAGAAGTTAAGAGTGGGCCAGCGGGCCCAGCTGCATATAGTGCTGCAGCAGGAGAAGCCGAGGTAAAAGGCTGTGCCGAAGCAGGAGGCGCGTGAAGCCCTGTGGCAGGGGAATCTGGGGCGCGGCCAAGGCTCGCTGAAGGTCTACCGCTGAGGCCTGATGCTCTTAAGGTGCCGGATCTTGTGCGGCAGGAAGGTGGTGGTATTGGGCGAGGAGAAATCGTGGCCCCGCGGGATTTGGTCTGCCTTTTGACCCCCTTGGAGGCTGGGGTGGACTTAGGAGTGAGGTTTACCAATTGCAAGGTAGCGTAAAGCTTGTATAAATCCGCTTTATTCATCCTTCAATCAGAATTAACTGGAATCATCGCTGGTGGTGGCAAGCGAGTGGCTGCACGAGCAGGCCGACACCCACGCGGTGAAGCCTGGGGCTCTGTGGCAGTATCAGGCGGAGAAGAAGTAATCCTGGGGCCGGCAGATTGAGGTAGAGGATCCGGAGAAAAGGTGGAGTCATCATCAGATTTTTACCCAGTGGAGGTTAACCCACATATGTAGGGGTCAGATCCTGATCGGTGAGCACGAAGGTGTGTTATGTGTTATCTGTTAGTTTTATGGCTAAGTAAATGGGTTACCATTTACCTTATACGTTGCAAGATTAGCAAATGGTTTCTCCGAACAATGACTTAAGGATAATGACTTTTCTCTTGCATTTAAGGTCAGTTAACTGGGAAGAAGTTAGGGGTTTAGGTGCCTTTAACTAATAATTATTTACATACGTTATAAGCGTGTAACTATTATGAACTGTTGATTGATTGGAATTTGTACTTATATGGTAAAAGGAAGTAGGGTGGCTTTATGATAATTTACTCATTTGTTTATCCAATCAATTTTGAAAGTCTTTGTTATGCTGAAAAATGAATATGTATTATTTGACTGGATAAATACTCTGTTTTGTGTGGAGTTCCCTTTGTAGTTCTCAGAAAAGAGACTACCCTGAAATTTTCAGTAAAGTTGGTTTGATAATTTTACTATGGAGTGGCCTGACTTTAATCACATGGGTGAATTTCCACCACACCTGATCCTCCCGAACTTTGTTAATTAAATAACATTTTAAAAAATTGCTAAATTTGTTGCTAGGTGCTTTTTGAAAAAAAAAGTTGTTAAATCTAGCAACAAAATTGCTAAGTTTGCAACACTGGATAGGGTACTTGGTATCTGAAAAAAAAGCGGCAAATGCTAAAGTCTTCGGGGTTCTTCTTACACACAATTTACTGTACGTCATCCATCCCACGAAAGGGTCATGTAAGTAACCACTGAAACATGTTTGGTCGATGCTACAGTATGCTAGTATAATGTTAATAATAAAAAAAACATCCTAAAATGAGGTGGTAATGTAAGAATAATCCGCACTGGAACTGTATGTGAAATGTACTAATTATATGTGTTTTGTAATTTAATTTCTTCCAGTATTTGTTATATGCACCACTTGAAGCAGATGGTAAAACAACGAGAACAACAACAAGAAAAGCTTTTGAATATAGTACAGAATATAGCATGAGAATTAATGCCTAAAGCCAATTCAATATTTATCTTGACCCAGTAATGTTTATTATGGCATAATCCAATGTCCCTTTTATAATATCATCTTCATCAGTGCTGGAACATCAACGCCTTTCTGAAAGCTAACCATTTTCATTCTTTCAAAACACTAACTTTACATTCTGTCAGAAACCAAAGTGATGTAGTTTTATAAACAGCATACATTTAAAAAAAATGACTTTATGAATTAATAACCAAATGCTAATCAGTGTTCATAAGAATTTATTTACAATAGTATTGAAAAACATAGTATGCCTAACATTCAACAACTGACAATAAAAAAAGTCATGATTTACAAAATGAAAATACTATTTTTTTTTTTTTTTTTGAATATCAGATAAAGCTAAAACTGGTATGAATTAAGACATTATCCATTAAGAGTTTTTATTGAGTTTTTATAAGACTTACTGAATATTAATAGCTGAATGTCATGCTTTTTCTTTTGGGGTTTTGTTCTCTCTGTATCCCAGCTTGCAAAACGGTAAGGAAAAGAAGTTCTTATTTTAACACACTTGTTATCAAAATAAGGCAAGCATTCAAGATTTATTCACTAGTGCTTAAAGGGTTAGTTCATCCAAAATTGAAAATTCTGTCATTAATTACTCAATCTCATGTCGTTCCAAACCCGTAAGACATTCGTTCATCTTCAGAACAGAAATTAAGATATTTTTGATGAAATCTGAGAGCTCTCTGACTTTTCCATGGACAGCAATTTAACCAACACTTTCAAGGTCCAAAAAGATGCTAAAGACATTGTTAAAATACACTGTAACCCCAAACAGTACTACCAACTTATAAAGATTGAGTACACTGCAATTAAAGTCTGTTAAATCATTGATGCAACTTAAAACAATTACATTTTCTGAACAAGGAGTTTAGTTCATGTAGCTCAACATTTCTGAGTAAACCCTTAAATGATTATTTTTAAGTTTATTGAGCAATATAAAGTGACGTCACCCATGTCACGTAGTTCCCGATGTTCCCGACGAAATCGATGTTATCAGAAGAGTCCATTCAACAATAAACTGAGTTGCAGCAGATTTCAAGTTCCCAGGATGCTTTGCGTCACACTATGTAAGGGAGAATAAATGCTGAAATTGAGTGTTATTTTGTGTTTTTGCACAAAACTTTTTGTGTTTTTGCAGGGCAACATGTGTTCTTGCTTAATGTCCTGTTATTTTGGTATTTAAATGTGTTTCTGTGATGTTGAAGTTTTGTGGTGAAGAGTAGTGCCTGTGGTTAGGTCAAGTATTGGCTGTGAAACATCAAGGCTATATATACTATATGTTGATTAACAGTTCACGCAAGTAAACAGTGATAGTCTCTTTGATGGTTACATTAGCGCACACTGATGTCCCGTTGCTAACTAACATGTAACCGTAAAGATTAGGTGTTACTTTATGCAATATTTCAATTAAATTGTAATTACCAAATTTGGGTAGTATAAAATAGTATTTTTTAGGTTCTACTAAAATAATCTTTGAGTTGTTTACTTAAATATTTTGAGTAATCTGAATTTATTGGGTTTTACAAACACTGCATCAAAATAACAGAAAAATAAGAAACATTACGAATGGTAAACAATAGTTTTAAGTACAGTGGACTTAAACATTAAATAATAAAATAATACATTTCAGTTATTCTTTACTTAAAAGATTTGAGCTGCTTTACTTACATATTTGAGGTAATCCATGTCTACAATAATTTGAGTACTCTGAACTTATGTTTTCCACATGACTACGGTGGTTCAAACTTAATTTTATGAAGCGATGAGAATAATTTTTGAGCACAAAAACAAAATTAATTCAACAGTTTCATCTCAGAGAGCTCTTGGATTTCATCAAAAATATCTTAATTTGTGTTCTGAAGATGAACGAAGGTCTTACGGGTTTGGAACGACATCAGGGTGAGTAATTAATGACAGAATCTTCATTTTTTGGTGAACTAAACCTTTAAAGGTGCAGTAAGTGATTTCTGAGAAACACTGATATTTGAAATCACTCTAAACAAAACAAACCCTTCCCTTCATTGTTCCGCCCCCAAAATGCGTGGATGTCTCTTTATTATAGCTGAAGCTGAAGATGACAAGCGAACTACAAGGAAGAAGGTTGTTATGTAAAAGATATTTACATATTTTCCACAGGATAAAGCAAGAACTGAAATTATCCTTTACCATTTAAAAATCTAATACTGAGTCTTGTTTTTTTATATTGTGGCTCTTTAACTGTCACTGTTTTTCAGTTTTCAGGACCTCATTTCCTTAGCTCCTCTTCCATCTTTCCCTACATTTAAACTCATTCATGAAATACATTCATGATGCAAAATCAATGATACATACTGTACATACTGTAAACAAAAATAACAACAATCAAATCTGTGGCACTGAGCTGAAGAACTTTTTCAGACTCGCCCTGGAGTTCCATCCTCTCTCCTTTGCAAACCTGAACACACTCCCAAAGAGATCAGGGAATGAATCCATCAGGTTAATGCTCTCTGCGTCCTCTGGACTATGTAGAGAAAGAGACGCCAAAAAATATGGTGTGACACACAATACTGCTAAATTATTGAACAAATGTGCGTCACGTTACATGTAACTCACTAATGCTCATGTAGGTTGCGTATGAAACGCAGTAGCCCCAGTGTGTTCTCAGGATAGCATTTCTTCTTACCATCCAGTTTCTGGACAAGCTCAGGTGGAAACTGACAAAAGAAATACATTTTCAAAGGTAAAATGATTTTTCAAACCAAGATTAAAGTAGGAAAAAGGAACATTTTGAAGACATTAAATCAGATTCCTGAAGATGTTATTTTTATTTATTTAAATATATTTAAAATATGTTTATTTATATAGCCTATGTAAATCTTTGAATATTTCTGCTCTGAAGTAAGACTCACTTTAGTTTTCCATTCAGAAAAGCTTTTCCCCTCTGTGTGTCTTTCAATAGCAAGAAGGAGATCCTCATCAACTTTTCGACAGTTCTCAGCTTCATTCTGGTTCCCCACTTTTTTCAAATACTCCACTCTCCTGACAGGATTTCAAAACAATACAATCTCTTCAGCTGCTAAAAAAGATTATCTACAATCCAGTATTTAATATAAAATCATAATCTGCTAGTACTATAAGCAGTGCTGAACCTCTCTGGCTTATGTAAACTGATAAATGTCATTGCCAAATCTACCTTTCATCAGTCCAGAAGAAGGGGTGTGCAAGCGTTTGCTCCACCGTTGGTCTGTTGTTTGGATTTTCATTGATCATCCACTCCACAAGATCCTTCGCTACATCATCATCCAGATGTTCCAGTGAGTATCTTCCTTGTAGAATGTTGACTTCACAAAATGGACCTTTCCCAAATGGATGGTGTCCTCTAGAGAGAATGTAGTACACCAACATCCCAGCAACCTTCACACAGGTCATCAAATACAATTTAAATTAATTGTAGTTGTAATTGTGTATTTAAGTCAATAATTTAATTTCTAATAATATATTTTTAATTAATTTAGTTATAATAATTATAATAATATGACTTATAAGGAAAGGAGAAACCACCTGAATGTCGGAGCTCCTCTTGTACCCAATGTTGACCTCCTCATCAATGGTCTCCTTTGCCTTCCAGCATCTAGTTCCAGCAATGCTTGTTCGTAAAGTCGTTTGGCTTAGGTTCAGTCGACGACTTATGCCAAAATCAGCCAATCTAGCTTTTCCATTGATGTCTATAACAAACAGAAATTTTAAATTAATGGGAGAAACAAATCGTGATCATTTCAATTACTCAGGTTTAATTCTTACCAATCAGAACATTCTGGGGTTTGATGTCCCGATGAAGCACTTTGGTCTCTGGTTTGTGTAAAACCTGTAAGCTGCAGAGAACTTCCTTCACCAGCTTCTTCAGAACCAAACTTCTCTTGGTGAGATCATCTGGTAAATGCTCTTGGATATATTCCTCCAGTGTGTACTCACAAAGCTGAAGAGCAAGATATCCAAAGTGGTTATCTTCAGCGAAGTCCACATATCGCACAATGGAGGTACTTTCAAGTTGTGGAAGGCGTAGAAATTCCTCCTCATTTCTGAGGACTTGGTAATTGGACTTAATCATTCGCTTCACAGCCACCTCTGTGCCGTCATTCCTCAATCCTAGAAAAACTTCTGTTCCATCACTTCCTTTAGCAATCTGAAATTCATCAGTGAGTACAAGAGTAAGGTTTCCCGGCTTATAGGTATTGCTAATATCCATGTTAGCTAGCTTCTCGAGCTTGGGCCTCCAGCGGTGGCTGGTCTTAACCCACCTTTTTGAGAAATGTTGGTTCTCAACAGACGGTGTAAACGGCTGCACACTTGAGTTTGATTCCTCAATGGATTTCACTACAGTGACGGGAAACAGTTCCTCTTTTTCTTGCAGCACACCTTCTTGTGTCCCCACTTCTTGATGGATTTTTTTCTTCTTTTTCTTCTTTTTCCTGCTCTTCAAAGGAGCAGCAGCCTCCTCATGTACACTATCCCTCACACCTGAGGGATGTTTGAGTGATATGTTCAGGTTTTGTAGCTTTTTGTTCATGGCTTCATCTTCTATCTCTGCAGTGTTAAGTATCGTCTCTGGGACTGAAGACAATCTACACAATGCCACAAGTTCAGGACTGAAGTCATTTATGTCGGCAAAGAAACTATATGTCCACATTCCAATTAAACTTGAATAATCCGGACGTGTGAGAGGCAACAGACTTTTGCACAACTTCTCATAGACAGAATGGTTCAATCTCAGTTTCTGCTCAGACGTCTTCTGCATCATGACATTGAGTATTTTGAGTATCAATAGATTGACTGTTTCACCATTTGGATTTCCAGACTTTTGAAGTCTGTTTGTTAGAATTGGCGCAAGCTCACTGAATACCTGAGGAGAGATGCTTTCACTGACACAAAAAGCAATTTTTAAGCAGTTCAGTGCAATCGGCCAGTGTTCCTGAGGGATTCTTGGAAAGCGCTTGATGAGTCCCTCAATGTATCTGTCTGCACTCTTTGTGTCTTTTAACCACTTGATGGCGCTCTGACGGTACTGCTCTGTACTAACACCAACACCAACAACACCATAGTAGAGCTCAAAATAAATCAAATGAGCAAAAGGATCATCTTGAAAGAAATTATCCTTATAGATGTTGAAAACTTCTGTGTGATTTTTTGTTCTTACAGCACAAGAAAAAGACAAAGATAAATGTACTTTCTCAAACAATTCACCCTGTGAAGATAGATGATGAACCATTCTCTCAACCTTTTTATCAAGTTCTGGATTCGCCCCATGGTTCACTATAGGTGAAGCTCCAGCCTCTATAAGTGCTTTCACAATGTCTTCACGGTCATGTTCAACAGCATATTGCAATGGAGTAAAAAGTTGTAATCCATGTCCATTTGCGTTAGCTTTCACTGCAAGTAATCTTTTCACAATACTCAATGAAACTCCAGGTGTGAAAGCAGCATAATGTAGAGGTGTTTGTCCTTTTGTTGAATGTTTGTTTGGATCCGCGGACTGTTCAAGCAGATAAGAGCAGATTTCTTCATTTCTACATTTAACTGCTGCTGTTAATGGTGTAACATCATCATCCCAGACTTCAGAAGAGTACAAACCATTAATATCTCTGCCTTTTAATAATTTCCGAAGTCTCTCTGCCTTGTTGTCTATGATGCTTTTTATTATGGGGTCTGTTTTTCTAGGACCTGCTGGAGCTGGAACCTGGACCGGAACTGCTACTTGGAACTGGAATGCCATGGATCTTCAAATACTCATTACAATCTGTCAAAAGATGTTTAACACTTGAAATTCATTAGCAGTTGCATTATTACTTTTTTTTTATTATTTACATGGATAGATAGACAGTGTTAATCTTCACAAAGATTTTTAGTCATAGTTCTTGTGTTTAGTTAAAAGTTTTTAAATTCACTCAATATGTTGTCATGTCATATCCATTAAACACAGTACATTTCACTCGGATTAAAATACCAATATTGTCAATGAAAAAGTGAGATTATATCATTTTGATAAAATGTACAAACATTTTAAAAATATATAAACATTTAAACATTCCAACTAAAGATTCAAGAACATTAAATGGAACACAAAACTGTCCTTGGAATGTTGGCATATACACTGAAGTACTTTTTTTTTTTTTTACTGGTGTTAAAAATATTCTTGCTTTAAGAACATTATTAATGTTTCATGTTTTACAGACTGTTCATGATATTGGACTTTGTGTAGCGACTTGTAACAGAAATGTAAAAAAAATAATAAGTTACACTTTTTGACTAGCACATAGCCTACTCTTCCCGCTTTCACTTTAGCTGTTTGTCCGAGTTCAAAGAGCAGAACAATCCCTAACAAATGAAGATAACCAGTCAGAGAGAACTGGACTGGAATTTTTACTAACCAATTCTCCCTCTTATTCAACGTTTAGTTACATCTTTCTCTATAGCAATATAGATTTGAAAAAATACACTAGTTTGCATGTTTTCATGAAAATGAAACTCGGGGATGGGCGGACCAATCTGGAAGGTGATGGGTCTCACTGAACGAAAGATCCACACTTAAATTACAAATTCAAATTGTTTCATTTGTATTGTTTTTTAAGCATGAACATGTGTATCACAAGAGAAAAATAAAAGGTCGTGAGGTACATTGTTTTCTGCACATGCAGCCGCGCGCTAATTCTCAGATAGAAAGAGTGATATTTTTATATTTTAGAGTGATATTATTTAGAGTTGTTTTACACCGAATAGCCACGAATTGAAATGCGACATTATATGAGTTTAAGTTAAAAGTTAATAAGATAAAAGACTGGCAATAATCTGTGATTACTGATAAACAAAACTGAAGTCTGATGTTATTGCTTTCATATATCATGTTACTTAAATGGTTATAATTACCTGTTTTATTCCCAGAAATCGCAAAAACTGATACAGTATGGGTATCGTTGATATCTGGAGATAAAAAAGCGGCAAATGCTCAAGTCTTCCGGGTTCTTCTTACTGTACGTCATCCATCCCACGAAAGGGTCATGTAAGTAACCACTGAAACATGTTTGGGCGATGCTACAGTATGCTAGTATAAAATTAATAATAAAAAAAAACATCCTAAAATGAGATGATAATGTAGGAATACTCCGCACTGGAACTGTACTTGAAACGTACTAATTATGTGTTTTTTGTAATAACTTTTTTTCTCCAGTATTTGTTATATGCACCACATGAAGCAGATGGTAAAACAACAACAGCAGCAACATCAACAAGTTTTTGAATATAGTATATAATGAAAATGATCAATTAACAGCCAATTCAATATTTATCTTGACCCAGTAATGTTTATTATGGCATAATCCATGTCGCTTTTATAATATCAACTTTATTTGTGCTGGAACATCAAAGCCTTTCTGAAAACTAACCATATTCATTCTTTCAAAACACTAACTTTACATTCTGTCAGAAACCAAAAGTGATGTAGTTTTATAAACAGCATACATTTTAAAAAATGACTTTATGAATTAATAACCAAATGCTAATCAGTGTTCATAAGCATTTATTTACAATAGTATTGAAAAACATAGTATGCCTAACATTCAGCAACTGACAATAAAAAAAAGTCATGATTTACAAAATGAAAATACTATTTTTTTTTTTTTTGAATATCAGATAAAGCTAAAACTGGTATGAATTAAGACATTATCCATTAAGAGTTTTTATTTAGTTTTTATAAGACTTACTGAATATTAATAGCTGAATGTCATGCTTTTTCTTTTGGGGTTTTGTTCTCTCTGTATCCCAGCTTGCAAAACGGTAAGGAAAAGAAGTTCTTATTTTAACACACTTGTTATCAAAATAAGGCATTCAAGATTTATTCACTAGTGCTTAAAGGGTTAGTTCACCCAAAATTGAAAATTCTGTCATTAATTACTCAACCTCATGTCGTTCCAAACCCGTAAGACATTCGTTCATCTTCAGAACAGAAATTAAGATATTTTTGATGAAATCTGAGAGCTCTCTGACTTTTCCATGGACAGCAATTTAACCAACACTTTCAAGGTCCAGAAAGATGCTAAAGACATTGTTAAAATACACTGTAACCCCAAACAGTACTACCAACTTATAAAGATTGAGTACACTGCAATTAAAGTCTGTTAAATCATTGATGCAACTTAAAACAATTACATTTTCTGAACAAGGAGTTTAGTTTGTGTAGCTCAACATTTCTGAGTAAACCCTTAAATGATTATTTTTAAGTTTATCGAGCAATATAAAGTGACGTCACCCATGTCACGTAGTTCCCGATGTTCCCGACGAAACCGATGTTATCAGAAGAGTCCATTCAACAATAAACTGAGTTGCAGCAGATTTCAAGTTCCCAGGATGCTTTGCGACACACTCTGTGAGAGAATAAATGTTGAAATTGAGTGTTATTTTGTGTTTTTGCACAAGATTAATACAGTGCAAGATGTGTTATTGTTTAATATTTTGAGTAATCTGAATTTATTGGGTTTTACAACCACTGCATCAAAACAACTGAAAAATAAGAAACATTACGAATAGTAAACAATAGTTTTAAGTACAGTGCACTAAAACATTAAATAATAAAATAATACATTTCAGTTTGACAATTGTTATTCTTTACTTAAAAGATTTGAGCTGCTTTACTTACATTTTTTGAGGTAATCCATGTCTACAATAATTTGAGTACTCTGAACTTATGGAGTTTTCCACATGACTACGGTGGTTCAAACTTAATTTTATGAAGCGATGAGAATACTTTTTGAGCACAAAAACAAAAATAATTCAACAATTTCATCTCAGAGAGCTCTTGGATTTCATCAAAAATATCTTAATTTGTGTTCTGAAGATGAACGAAGGTCTTACGGGTTTGGAACGACATCAGGGTGAGTAATTAATGACAGAATCTTCATTTTTTGGTGAACTAACCCTTTAAAGGTGCAGTAAGTGATTTCTGAGAAACACTGATATTTGAAATCACTCTAAACAAACAAACCCTTCCCTTCATTGCTCCGTCCCCAAAATGCGTGGATGTCTCTTTATTATAGCTGAAGCTGAAGATGACAAGCGAACTACAAGGAAGAAGTTTGTTATGTAAAAGATATTTACATATTTTCCACAGGATAAAGCAAGAACTTAAATTACCCTTTACCATTTAAAAATGTAATACTGAGTCTTGTTTTTTTATATTGTGGCTCTTTAACTGTCACTGTTTTTCAGTTTTCAGGACCTCATTTCCTTAGCTCCTCTTCCATCTTTCCCTACGTTTAAACTCATTCATGAAATATATTCATGACGCAAAATCAATGTACATACTGTAACCAAACATAACGCAACAATCAAATCTGTGGCACTGAGCTGAATAACTTTTTCAGACTCGCCCTGGAGTTCCATCCTCTCTCCTTTGCAAACCTGAACACACTCCCAAAGAGATCAGGGAATGAATCCATCAGGTTGATGCTCTCTGCGTCCTCTGGACTATGTAGAGAAAGAGACGGCAAAAAACATGGTCTGACACACAATACTGCTAAATTATTGAACAAATGTGCGTCACGTTACATGTAACTCACTAATGCTCATGTAGGTTGCGTATGAAACGCAGCAGCCCCAGTGTGTTCTCAGGATAGCATTTCTTCTTACCATCCAGTTTCTGGACAAGCTCAGGTGGAAACTGACAAAAGAAATACATTTTCAAAGGTAAAATGATTTTTCAAACCAAGATTAAAGTAGGAAAAAGGAACATTTTGAAGACATTAAATCAGATTCCTGAAGATGTTATTTTTATTTATTTAAATATATTTAAAATATGTTTATTTTTATATAGCCTATGTAAATCTTTGAATATTTCTGCTCTGAAGTTAGACTCACTTTAGTTTTCCATTCAGAAAAGCTTTTCCCCTCTGTGTGTCTTTCAATAGCAAGAAGGAGATCCTCATCAACTTTTCGACAGTTCTCAGCTTCATTCTGGTTCCCCACTTTTTTCAAATACTCCACTCTCCTGATAGGATTTCAAAACAATACAATCTCTTCAGCTGCTAAAAAAAGAGTATCTACAATCCAGTATTTAATATAAAATCATAATCTGCTAGTACTATAAGCAGTGCTGAACCTCTCTGGCTTATGTAAACTGATAAATGTCATTGCCAAATCTACCTTTCATCAGTCCAGAAGAAGGGGTGAGCAAGCGTTTGCTCCACAGTTGGTCTGTTATTTGGATTTTCATTGATCATCCACTCCACAAGATCCTTCGCTACATCATCATCCAGATTTTCCAGTGAGTATTTTCCATCTAGTATGTTGACTTCACAATGTGGACCTTTCCCAAATGGATGGTGTCCTCTAGAGAGAATGTAGTACACCAACATCCCAGCAACCTTCAAACAGGTCATCAAATACAATTTAAATTAATTGTATTTGTAATAGTGTATTTAAGTCAATAATTTAATTTCTAATAATATATTTTTAATTAATTTAGTTATAAGAATTACAGTATTGTTGACTTATAAGGAAAGGTGAGACCACCTGAATGTCGGAGCTCCTCTTGTACCCAATGTTGACCTCTTCATCAATGGTCTCCTTTGCCTTCCAGCATCTAGTTCCAGCAATGCTTGTTCGTAAAGTCGTTTGGCTTAGGTTCAGTCGACGACTTATGCCAAAATCAGCCAATCTAGCTTTTCCATTGATGTCTATAACAAACAGAAGTTTCAAATTAATGGGAGAAACAAATCGTGATCATTTTAGCTACTCAGGTTTAACTCTTACCAATCAGAACATTCTGGGGTTTGATGTCCCGATGAAGCACTTTGGTCTCTGGTTTGTGTAAAACCTGTAAGCTGCAGAGAACTTCCTTCACCAGCTTCTTCAGAACCAAACTTCTCTTGGTGTGATCATCTGGTAAATGCTCTTGGATATATTCCTCCAGTGTGTACTCACAAAGCTGAAGAGCAAGATATCCAAAATGGTTATCTTCAGCGAAGTCCACATATCGCACAATGGAGGTACTTTCAAGTTGTGGAAGGCGTAGAAATTCCTCCTCATTTCTGAGGACTTGGTAATTGGACTTAATCATTCGCTTCACAGCCACCTCTGTGCCGTCATTCCTCAATCCTAGAAAAACTTCTGTTCCATCACTTCCTTTAGCAATCTGAAATTCATCAGTGAGTACAAGAGTAAGGTTTCCCGGCTTATAGGTATTGCTAATGTCCATGTTAGCTAGCTTCTCAAGCTTGGGCCTCCAGCGGTGGCTGGTCTTAACCCACCTTTTTGAGAAATGTTGGTTCTCAACAGACGGTGTAAATGGCTGCACACTTGAGTTTGATTCCTCAATGGATTTCACGACCGTGTCTGAATGTGGATCCTCTTTATCTTGCAGCTCACCTTCTTGTGATCCCACCTCTTGCTGGATTTTCTTTTTCTTCTTCTTCTTCTTCTTCTTCTTCTTCTTCTTCTTCTTCGTGCTTGTAGATAGAGCAGCAGTCTCCTCACATAAACTATCCACTGCACTTGAACCCGCTGGATATTTCAGTGATTCATCAAACTTCTGCAGCTTTTTTTTCATGACTTCGTCCATCTCTGTCTCTGCTTTAATAAGTATCATCTCTGGGATGCGAGACAATCCACACAATTCAACAAGTTCAGGATTGAAGTCATTTATATTGGCAAACAGTCCATAGGTCCAAAGTCTAATTCGACTTGAATAATCTGGTTGTGTGAGAGGCAATAGACTTTTAAATAACTTCTCATAGACAGAATTGTTTGTACTCAGTTTCTGTTCAGACGTCTTCTGCACCATGACACTGAGCATCTTTAGTATCAGATGATTGACTCTTTCTCCTTGTGGATTTCCAAATTGCTGGAGACTGTTTGTTAGAATTGGCACAAGCTCACTGAATACCTGAGGAGAGATGCTTTCACTGACACGCAAAGCAGCATTTAAGCAGTTCAGTGCAATCGGCCAGCAATCCTGAGGGATTCTTGGGAAGCGTTCGATGAGTCCCTCAATGTATCTGTCTGCACTCTTTGTGTCTTTTAACCACTTGATGGCGCTCTGACGGTACTGCTCTGTACTAACACCAACACCATAGTAGAGCTCAAAATAAATCAATTTATCAAAAGGATCCTCTTGAAGGAAATGGTCCTTATAGACTTTGTAAACTTCTGTGTGATTTTTTGTTCTTACAGCACGAGCAAAAGAGAAAGACATATAGACTTTGTCAGACACTTTAGCCAGTGAAGATAGTTGACGAATCACTCTCTCAACATTTTTATCACATTCTGAATTCATCCCATAGTTCCTTACAGGTGAAGCTCCAGCCTCTATAAGTGCTTTCACAATGTCTTCACGGTCATGTTCAACAGCATATTGCAATGGAGTAAAAATTTGTAATCCTTGTCCATTTGCGTTAGCTTTCGCTGCGAGTAATCTTTTCACAATACTCAATGGAACTCGAGGTGTTCGTCCATTTGGGTTAGCTTTTGCTGCAAGTAATCTTTTCACAATACTCAATGAAACTCCAGGTGTGAAAGCAGCATAATGTAGAGGTGTTTGTCCAGTTGTTGAGGGTCTGTTTGGATCAGCTGACTTTTCAAGCAGATAAGAGCAGATTTCTTCATTGCCACATAGAACTGCTGCTATTAATGGTGTAACATCATCATTCCAGACTTCAGAAGAGTACAAACCATTAATATCTCTGCCTTTTAATAATTTCCGAAGTCTCTCTGCCTTGTTGTCTATGATGCTTTTTATTATGGGGTCCGTTTTTCTAGGACCTACTGGAACTGGAACCGGAACCGGAACTGCTACTTGGAACTGGAATGCCATGGATCTTCAAATACTCATTACAATCTGTCAAAAGATGTTAAACACTTTAAATTCAGGCACTGAGTAGCATTATTACTTATTTCTTTACTTTGATAATAGACCCCGTGTTAATCTTTACAAAGTTTTTTAGTCATAGTCATGTGTTTAGATGAAAATCTTTAAATCCTGCCAATATGTTGTCCTGTCAAATGCATTAAACTCAGGAAATTTTATTCGAATTATAATGCCAAAATTGTCAATAAAAAAAATGTGATTAAATCATTTGGACAAAAAGTATAAAACATTTCCCCCTCGATGGTTATGGCCCATTGGTTTTTATAACCAATTCTTAAACCTTTCGGTTTCCCTCTTTATTTAGTAACATAAGGGCGAACCGATCTGGAAGGACAGCTTCTCTGGGTGATGGGTCCTCACATAATGAAAGATCCTCACTTAAATTACAAATTCAGAGTGTTTAAACTTGTAATTTTATAGTTTTGTTTTTATTTTACCCTGACAATGCATGTCACAAGAGAAAACTTTGCCTGCGGCACAGGTAGATCGCGCTCATTTATACAGATAGAAAGAGCAACACTTTCCGAAATTGCTTTACATCGCATCGAATGGCCACGAATGAAAAAGTGACATTTAATATAACTGGTTTGTAATGTTTCTTGTAAGTTTAAATCAAAAGTTACTAAAAGACTGATAATGACCTGCGATAGCAGATAAATGCACAACAAAAAGTATTCTTCCTACGGCGTTACAACATAATATATGTTACTTAAATGGTAATAATTAGCCTACCTGTTTTTCCCAGAAATTGCGAAAACGTTACATTACACCTTACACCTATCGGTATTAATATCTACCGTTGATACATGGATAGTAGGCTACTTGGTATCTTCCTTGTTCTTCCACACTGTACACGTCATCCACCCCACGGCAGCTTCCTGTATAATACACTGTCGATGCTACAGTATGCTATAATATGAATAAAAACATCCTAAAATGAGGTGATCATTTAAGAATATTGCAATTTTCTGTAATGTTTATTATGGCATAATTCAATGTCATTTATAATATCACCTTCATCAACGCCTTTCTGAAAGCAAACCATCTTCATTCTTTGAAAACACTAACTTTAAATTCTGTCAGAAACCAAGATTGATGTGGTTTTATAAACAGCATACATCTAAAAAATGACTTTATGAATTAATAATCAAATGCTCATAAGCGTTTGATTATTAATCAGTGTTCATAAGCATTTATTTACAACAGTATATTCAACAAATGAGAATAAAAACAAGTCATGATTTACAAAATTAAAATTCAATTTATGCATATCGGATTGAGCTAAAACGTATGAATTAGGACATTATCAAGAACGAGTTGTTCTTCATTGAGTTTTTACTTCAAAGAGTTTGAATATTAATAGCTGAATGTCATGCTTTTTCTTTTAGGGTTTTGTTCTCTCTGTATCCCAGCTTGCAAAACAGTAAGGAAAAGAAGTTATCAAAATAAGTCAAACATTCAACATTTATGTCACTAGAACTTAAAGGTGCAGTAAGTAATTTCTGAGAAACTGAAATCACTCTAAACAAACAAACCCCTCCCTTCATTGCTCCGCCCCCAAAATGTGTGGATGTCTCTTTATCGTAGCTGAAGCTGACGATCGAACGACAAGGAAGGGAAAAAATAAACTTGCAGCACACAAGAGTATATACAAGCAAGAGTTTGTTGTTAGCCGCTAGCACATCAGCTCCAGACAAACAATGACACTCAAAACTGTCCTGTTACTATAGCTAACGTTACAACACCAGCATATCTTGATTCTGTGAAACAAAACCAGTGTTAGTCATGTATGGAGCAGAAACAACGCAACCTCTGTGTCCATTTTCAGGCCTTCCCGCTTCCGTCTACTCAGCCCTGGAAAGCTTTTCTAACATTAAAGAGGGTCCTAAAGTTCTTGCCTGAGTATAACCCTTCCTTTTCTGGTGATATTATATAGAAGTTTATTTGTAGCAATGTTCGATATTAAAATATCTATGCTTCTAATAACTGTTATGCCATGCCAGCAGATGGAGCCCTTCTACCGACTTATCTCCCTCTGCTGCTACCGCTACTTCCTGTTGGATTATCCCTTTATCATACTGGTTCTATCACTGATGGATGCACATAATTGGCAGGAACATAGACATTTCTCTGTTCTTGCTCAGCTTCATCTGCCTGTAAATGCCTCGCTCTTTAGAGCTCTGCTGCCTCCATGTTTTTAACACTTGGCCCTGTTCGACAGGGCGGGGCAGGGGCGTAGGATGGGGACGTGATCGGCTCGGAATGCATTTTTAAATCCACATTGAATTTTGCTACATTCATTGCGGAACATTCATTGGATTGAAATGCAATTACAAGTATATTTAATCATTTCTGTAATACATTTTAATTTTAATTATGCAACTTATAAATCATTAAAATATGTTAAAACCAGTGTAGGAAATAGCAAGTGTAAATTATATTGAATTTGAATAATCATTTTGCTCCAAAGGTTGCACATATGGTATGAAAACAGAAATGCATTGCCATTTTGCATATTACATTTGAAATTGAATATTGTTACAAATAAACTTCCATAATTTTCCTCTGACCTTTTCTCTTTTGTAATGTCTCTCAGCCATCTCTCTTTCTACAGTCTTTCTTCAAATCTCTCTCTTGCTCCTCCCCCGTCATGAGTGGACACGCCCCCTACTGCTGATTGGCTACAAATGTGTTGTACTGCTCGGTCCAATCCACTTTCAACAGCATTTCTCAGAAATCAATTACTGCAACTTTAAAATTAAAAGCTGTTTACATTCATTGCACAGAAGAAAAAAAAATCTTCGTCTCCAAAAGTCAGATTGTTGAAGTTAATGATTAAGATTAAGTCTCTTTTTATATTAATTAGAAGTATGATGGTTTTAAAGGTTTGTGCTTTTGGCAATTTCCCTGTATTTAAGCATAGATGATCTTTTCCATTCACAAAAGGCTTCATTCTTGAATTAAATACACCCATCCACACAAACCCAAACTTCTGCCTAATGACTACACAACTGAAATGTAAGTTTTGATTTGCTTCACTCTGAACACATCCTAATAAATATTAGAGGCAAATCATTTTAACTGACAAATTACTTGATATTACAACTTATTCCATTGACTAAAAGACATATATGACTTCAATAAATAGTGAACAATGAGGTAAAAATGTTCTTTAATGTCTCTAAAGATAAGCATTTGTCACCTGTATCACGAGACGATCTGCATGCCTGCTCTGAATTTTTTTAAATGTTGTTGCAGCCACATCATGCATGTTATCAGCTGTTGCATACAGGGATTTGAAAGGATCTCAAAATACAGTATATATTATTATGTAGAGTGATTTAGGTAGTTACAGGTGACAAGTGCAACTCTTTTCCGCAGTCCATGCACCATACTTTCGGCAGAAATGTCCTCTGATTCAGCAGGGATTGAGGAATCGTTATATATAACATATAACAATTCTAATACAGTAAAACAAAAAATGTCAGGGCCTTCCCAGAATCTATGTAAATCTACACAGATGCATGACATAATAGTTATTTTACTATAAACCTGATGATAATGCCATATTACGTTTGCTTCCCAGACCTCCCTCATCCCAAAACCCACTAATTGTATTGCCCAGAAAAATGTCCAACTGCCGAAGGAGGGGTTGCTGCTGAGCAGACGTGCCTTAATAGCAACTGTGTCCACAATAGCACTCAAAGGCTCAGATCAATGATGATATGCTCAAAGATCAGTGTGTTGCCCTTAAAACTGGAGGCAAATACGAAGTCCCTCCGGTCAGTGGAGACCACGGTGAAGGAACGTGGAGCCTGGATGTAGACTTCCTTGAACCGTTCAAAAACCTTCGTCTCGGCATCCCACAGATAGATCTGAGAAAAGGTGTAGTCGCTTCCCAAAGCCAGGTAGTACCTTTCTTTGAAGGAAAAAGGCTGCAGGATCATGGAGCCTCTTGAAGGAAGGGCCTGAACCTCGGAAAACTCCTTAGCAGTCCAATGCAAGACTTTAGAGTCACCGATGTACCGGGTCATGGCCAGATAAAGCTCCTCCTTGATCCAAAAGGCCTTGACAGCAACTACATCTTCCATGTTAGGAATCTCACCCTGCAAGGCAAATTTCTGAGTGCTCCTGCTCCACTGATAGATGACCGGTACTTGGGAACGACTTGCTAGGATAAGATGGGCCTTACCATCCAAATTGACAAACTCTGCATCTGTATCACGAAACCATTCATGAAGGGACTGGTAGGAGTAGAAGCCCTTGTCGTTCCATTTGTAGAGAGTGGACAGACCAGCCTTAGAGCTGTCAGCGATGATGAAGAACCAATCGTTGCCAATCTGAAAGGCCTCGATGTCATTCGGCTTGGAAATCTTAGATACCTCAATGTCCTGGAATTTTGTGAACTTGCTTTGGTCTTCATCAAATTTATAGATGTGTGAACCACCAAAGAGTTGAGCAACAATGACAAATACTTGGTTCTGGATAATCACAGACTTGCAGCCAACAATGGACTGACCTGAGATGAAAGAAAACACATTGCATGAGATTTGTTGTGGCATACACAATCCTCATATCATGACTTTACCATGAGTGCACCTGTGATGTTGTCATAAGTCCTGAAGTTCATCTCGATGTGGTCCCACTGGAGCACCATGCAGCTCTCTGCGTTGGGAGCAGCGATGGCCACGTACACGTCGTTCTTGTGGGAGAACGTGTCCACAGACAAAGACTCCGTAGGCACAGAGTGAAGAGGAATGAAATCTGGCCAACATATGGAGAAATGACATATTAGGGTATGTCCACATCAATCCGGACATATTTGAAAACGGCATTTTCAAAACACTTTCCGTCCACACTAGCGGTTTGAAGAGTTTTCCAAAAGTGTTTTTTTCTACACTAGAAAGCTCCATGAGGTGATACAGAGAGACAAGATGTAATAAAGTTCTCATGCTATTCTTCTGGAATGTTTTTATTAGCAAAATATCCAGCTACTTATTGGTGCGCCCAGGTTGCACTCAATCGGCATTCTATGTGTGGTCTAAAAGGGCAATTGTTCTCATGTTTTTCTGTCATCTTTGCAGGAATGTAATATGAAGGTTGTACAAAGTAACATTTTTCTTTAACAACACTATGAAATTGAGTAGCAATGCAGTTACAACCATAGATATATACTGTATATGGTGCAATATGCGTCACATAGCTAAACATGCATCATTTAAGAACACAATCCAGACTATATAAAGGCATTTTCAAATTTATCCATTTCGGAGATTGTTTTAGCTGGAAAAAAAAATCTCAGTGCGAACGAAAGGCCAAAAACATGGAGGAAAAGATACATTTGCAAATTTATCCGGATTAATGTGGACGTAGCCCTTGTAACTCACGTTTTGTATTTCATTATTAGCAGCACAAAAGCCCTAAAGACAGTATTCTTTGTAAGACATGAAATTTGTCAATGAAACAACGTATCTCCATGTATTACATGCTTGTGAGGATCGGGTATCTGATAAATGATTTAATGTAAATGTTTTCCAATCCATTGGCTCTTAAAATCGATGAAACAGAAGTAGCCACAGATCATTTGTTTGCTATTGTGACATACATCCGGGTGTAAAAGATAATCGAAAAACTAAAAAAAATGTAGGGCAGGGACTTCTATGCGTCTGTTATTGATTGTATTTTGAGATGTGGGTGTTGCAGAAGTCCTGCATACTGTACATAAACAAAGAGAAGTTTTTACTTTTCACCCAAAAGTCCAGTTATGACATTTTGACTATACATTTCAAGGTCAAAATTGTATAGATCTATAATATGCATTTAGAAAATAAAAAAGGTGAATTTTCATTTCATATTTTACTAAATTGTTTCTACTGGTCAATAAACAACAAAGAAAAAGCACTGGATTGGATTTAGTCGGAAAATGCTTACAAGCATGCAAACACATGCACATACACACACCTGTAGAGATGCACTCGTTATGCAAGCTCGCCATGTCATTGAGACGTTTGCCCTTCATCTCCTCGGGGCCAGCGCAGAGGACGTCTGATACAGTGGCATTCGTGCTCTTTAGCCACATCATCAACCATTTCGCTCGGCAGTCACATTCAAAAACATTCCCCCTCAGGTCTCTGCAAGGAAATATATAAGAACAAAATTAATCAACAAGCATGCATAGATTAATATATTGTGCCTTTTCTTTAGGCTTAAAAAACCATATCATATTCAATACAGTCTACTACAATGCTAAGTAAGCATTTGCAGAAGTTCAGACTCACAACTCTATCAATGAGTCCAGATCAATGAATAGTTCTCTGGGCAAAGCTTTAATGTTGTTGTTTGCCAAAGACCTGTGAGGGATACAGCAACACTTTAAAATACCATACAAATAATTGGCAAAGGTATGTTAATTAATCGTTACTAAAAAATAACATACAGATGGGTTAAATCCCTAAGTCCTCTGAAAGAGTATTTCGATGTTGTCTCAATCTTGTTGTTTTCTATAAACCTAAAGAACGGAGAGAAAAATTAGAGTAAAAGAGTCAGAGGACATGAAATGGAATCAGGATGATATAAAAAAAAAAAAAGCAAATATACATACATATACATATATATATATATATATATATATATATATATATATATATATATATAAATACATATACATGCACACATACACATTCAGATGTTCAAAGAATGTGCATATCTTATCAATATATAAATAAACACACAAGTTTAGAACTTCAGAAATCACTTCGAGTTTCCCAACATATCTTCGACTCGCATAAATGGTTTGCTTAAAAACACTTTAAATATTCCATTCCTATAGCAACAGTACTGGAATACACATCTATATCCATAAATTATTTGACTTCTTAAAAGAGTAAAATAATCACTAAAGAAAACTTACAGGTACTCCAGGTGCGGAAGGCCAGAAAACGCATCGTCCCTTATTGTGGTGAGGGCATTGGAGTTCAGCAACCTGTCAGAGTCCACCATCACCAATGATCATTATTGTTGTAAATATAAATCAGGCTGAGTGTTTACATTGCAGTGCTATTTAAATTGAGAGTTGAGAGACTTTTTTGATACACGCAGATAAAACTAGACCTCTCACTCACAGAGAGCCAGGGCAGGCACAGACTTCTCCCTAAGTCAGTGTATCAAATCGCTGACATCCTACAATACGCCAATGACAGAATGGAAAAGTCACTGTGTTCTCAGTGTCAAAAAGGGAACACGAGGAAAACTGTCAAATTTAAATAGATAGAGGGGAACGAGGCCTTCAACCGTCAACCGTCACCTTCATGAGTTTAGTCGAGGAGCACCGGATTACAGTGCTAAATAGCTGAACACATAACGTATTCAACAAAGCAACAAGATATTTACTCAAATGGCTGAATGCATTTTTACAGGCCAAAATATTCTTCATCATTAATTTGGACAGCCAATTTAATCTAATTTTAAATTAAATTTTAATTTAATTTCCAGGGAAAACCCCAATTAGGTTCAACTATGTGGGGAAAGCTTTTTGTAGTTTTCCATAATTAGGTGAAATCTTGGTTAAATCTTTAAATTTTCCTTTTTTTTTTTGCAATACTAAAACCATCGTAAATGTAAATTTACCAAAACAATCTTTAATATAAATGAAATAAACTTCAGCTAAATTGAAGATAATAAGCAAAATTAGTGGATTTCTTTAAGTTAGCAAAAATATGATGGCTGTCTATGAAAAACACATCTAGAAATTCTTCCTCTAATGTAAGTTTATGAGAAGCATACTTTACACGAGATCTAACATCATGCTATATGCATTTGCTTAGTCAGATGGGCTTCACTTACAGTAACTGTAAGGACGGCATGTGTGAGAACATCGCCTCCTTGACCTCAGAGAAGGTCCCATTCACAATACTCCTGCAAAACATGAGACATTCTGTACAATTTTGACACAAAATAATGTTACTAGAAAAGCAACATGACTGAATATGGTCCTGCGAATGCCACATGTCCATCTAACATCTTTGCATTCAAGCACAAGAATACATGAACTGATCAAATACAGAAAAATGATGGACATGTATAGACTTACAGTGAACTGACATCGTTGGGAATGAATCGCGGGACATTCGAAGACCCGACGCAGATAATAGACTCCTTGGAGCAGCTACATAAGGAAGGGCATTTAAAAACCTTTTTCCCCGTGTTGCCTAACGGGGCCAGAAATAATACTAGCGCCGATAAAATCACGACAGTCCGCATGTTGTTCGTCAGGCTTGCATGTGTGGATCCGGAGAAAATTGCCGTCGCCATCCACCCTGCAGCATGAAATGCAGCACTGAAGCGCCTGACATCAGCAGTTCGGCTGCAGCGCTCCTCTCTCGACTTATTTATTTATTAGGGCGCCCAATATCGGTGGATACTGGTTAAACAGCCTCGATGATGATTACCTTTATAGCTGCATATGGTTCTTCATTCAGGAATCCATCTGATAAAAGTCCATTTTCGTGAACGGAAAGACTTTTCCTCAACCCAGTCAAAGCCCCCATGAAATCACTCAGTTTTCTTTTTCTGTGGTGATGGATGTCCTAATAAAACAGGATGTTGAGGTGGAACATTTAACATCGTAGTCAACCTCACAGCATGAACCATTTTGCTACTTGCTAGGCTAGTCTTTTTCAGAAGCTTGCAAATACATACAAACACAGCCGTGAATGCTTAACTTGAGCACTTATGAAATGCATATGCCAACAACATTTTGGAACACAACAACAATCAAAGTCAATCTTCATTCAGGAATCCCAAAATATACAGAATTCATCTGATAAAAGTCAATTTTCGTGAACAGAAAGACTACCTCTAGAAGTTTCAAACCCAGTCAAAGCCCCCATGAAATCACTCAGTTTTCATTTTCTGTGGTGATGGATGTCCTATAAAACAGGATGTTGTATCGTAGACAATAACCTTAGAAGCATGAACCATTTTGCTACTTGCTAGGCTAGTCTTTTTCAGAAGCTTGCAAATACATACTGACACAGCCGTGAATGCTTAACTTGCGCACTTATGAAATGCATATGCCAACAACATTTTGCAACACAACAACAATCAAAGTCGATCTTCATTCAGGAATCCCAAAATATACAGAATTCATCTGATAAAAGTCCATTTTCGTGAACGGAAAGACTACCTCTAGAAGTTTCAAACCCAGTCAAAGCCCCCATGAAATCACTCAGTTTTCATTTTCTGTGGTGATGGATGTCCTATAAAACAGGATGTTGTATCGTAGACAATAACCTTAGAAGCATGAACCATTTTGCTACTTGCTAGGCTAGTCTTTTTCAGAAGCTTGCAAATACATACTGACACAGCCGTGAATGCTTAACTTGCGCACTTATGAAATGCATATGCCAACAACATTTTGCAACACAACAACAATCAAAGTCGATCTTCATTCAGGAATCCCAAAATATACAGAATTCATCTGATAAAAGTCCATTTTCGTGAACGGAAAGACTACCTCTAGAAGTTTCAAACCCAGTCAAAGCCCCCATGAAATCACTCAGTTTTCATTTTCTGTGGTGATGGATGTCCTAATAAAACAGGATGTTGAGGTGGAACATATAACATCGTTGTCAACCTCACAGCATGAACCATTCTGCTACTTGCTAGGCTAGTCTTTTTCAGAAGCTTGCAAATACATACAAACACAGCCGTGAATGCTTAACTTGAGCACTTATGAAATGCATATGCCAACAACATTTTGGAACACAACAACAATCAAAGTCAATCTTCATTCAGGAATCCCAAAATATACAGAATTCATCTGATAAAAGTCAATTTTCGTGAACAGAAAGACTACCTCTAGAAGTTTCAAACCCAGTCAAAGCCCCCATGAAATCACTCAGTTTTCATTTTCTGTGGTGATGGATGTCCTATAAAACAGGATGTTGTATCGTAGACAATAACCTTAGAAGCATGAACCATTTTGCTACTTGCTAGGCTAGTCTTTTTCAGAAGCTTGCAAATACATACTGACACAGCCGTGAATGCTTAACTTGCGCACTTATGAAATGCATATGCCAACAACATTTTGCAACACAACAACAATCAAAGTCGATCTTCATTCAGGAATCCCAAAATATACAGAATTCATCTGATAAAAGTCCATTTTCGTGAACGGAAAGACTACCTCTAGAAATTTCAAAACCCAGTCAAAGCCCCATGAAATCACTCAGTTTTCATTTTCTGTGGTGATGGATGTCCTAATAAAACAGGATGTTGTATCGTAGACAATAACCTTAGAAGCATGAACCATTTTGCTACTTGCTAGGATAGTCTTTTTCAGAAGCTAGTAGTAAATACATACAAACACAGCCGTGAACCTGCGCTCTTATGAATGCAACATTTTGCAACACAACAACAATCAAAGTCATTCTCACATCACTAGATAGCTGAACTGGCTAAGCTGCTTTTTCCACATTCTAAAAATAAAAGTTCGAAAAGGGCGTTTGGCAGCGAAAACATAGAAGAAACATTTTTGGTTCCCCAACCTTTTCAGAAAACAGTTCTTAACGGTTCTTAGTGAAGAACATTTTTATTATCTAAAGAACCATTTCCACTATACCTTTTTATTGAATTGGACTGAACCATCAATGCCAATGGAGAACCTTTATTTTTAAGAGTGTACTTTCGCAAAGTATTTTTCTGACCTTAGAAAGAAGGACATTCTCATAGGGCAGTGGTTCCTGACGTAGGGGCCATTAGTAAACATTCAATGGGACTGCAAGATCTTTTAAAATGATTTAAAATATTTTATGATATATTGACATAACATGTAAAGTGTAAAGTTGCTAAAAACTGGATTTTTTCTTTTTTACTGCAGCATTTTGGGAAAATTAAACTCAAAAATGAAAATTATGTCATCATTTCTGCCTCATTCGTTCATCTTCAGAACACAAATGAAGATCTTTTTAATGAAATCTGAGAGATTTCTGTCCCTCTATTGACAGCTTACGCAAATATCACTTTCAAGCCCCAGAAAGGAAGTAAAGACATCATTAAAGTAATCCACTGGTTTAACCTCAATTTTATGAAACAACGTGAGAGTGCTTTGTTTAAGCAAAAGAAATTTTTTTGCACAAATTCGCTTTTGTTTCATAAAACTGAAACAATACTTTAATGATGTCTTTACTACCTATCTGCGGCTTGAAAGTGGTAGTTGTGTGGGAAGTCAATGGAAGCACCGATTATCTCAAATTTTATTAAAAAGATTTTTGTGTTCTGAAGATGAACAAGGGTTTGGAATGACATGAGGGTGAGTAATTAATGACAGGATTTGGTTGAAAATTTAAGCTTTCTTAGTGAGTAAGAAACAAATTCTGCATTTAGAGAACTTTTGTGGCATCAAGACAACTGCTTTGCAATAGGCCTATATTTACGTCGTTTCCTTCTTTTAAAAAAGGGGCCGTACAAAAATCTTCACATTATTTTATATATCAGCATTAGTTTCAATTTCTAAAAAATGTGGGGCTTTAGAATATGAGCTAAAAGTTTTGTTAACTTGTTAAAACAAAGCCAAAAAAAAAAAAAATCTAATCGACAGTGACAGTCTTGCCGTTTAATCAGTTTAACTGTCAAAATATGCATTACCTAACTGCAGCTCTGTAAAAACACATGCTATTGTCAGCACCCTGTCCTATTACCGCTTTCAAAGCACTTGAAGTTAAAGTAGGTAATAAGACACGTCCCTCAGATATTGATGACTGAGAGTAAACAATAAGAGTAAAGCACCAGATGTGGTCTTCTTTTACAATTATGTTATTTTGGAGATAAACAGTATTACCGTAGGCCTAGATTTAGGCCCGGTTTCACAAACAGGGTTTAGATTAGAACAGGATTAGGTCTTAATTTAATTATGACATTTAAGTAGCTTTTATAAACGTTCCCTATATAGAAAAACATTACTGGTGTGCATCTTGAGCTAAAACAATGGCACTGACATATTTTAAGATATGTCAGTGCAAATTGCTTTCAGTTAAGACAGCTCAAACATGCATTTTAGTCTAGGACTTCTTTTTTTTTTCATTATTTAGCAGACGCTTTTATTTAATTGGAGCAATTAGGGGTTGGTGTCTTGCTCAAGGGCACTTTAGTCATGGTATTGAAGGTGGAGAGAGTGCTGTTTATTCACAATCCCCACCTTCAATTCCTGCCGGCGTGGGAATCGAACCAGCAACCTTCTGATTACAAGCCCAACTCCCTCACCACTAGGCCACGACTACCCCAAGACTTCAGACTTTAGAACTCACAATTCCAAGTTTACATTATCAATTCTGACTTTTTCTCACAAGAAAAAAGACATTCTGACATTTTTCTTTTGTGGGAGATTCTTCACTGTGGGGGATTCAAGTGCGAGGAAAAAAAAAATAGCAGAATTGTGATATTAAAAAGTCGCATTTGGCTTTTTTATTCCATATCGGAAGGCTTCCATAGGAACCAAACCAAGATGACCCCTATATTATTATTTAACCTGAATCAGTATATTAAAAAATCTGAAAAAAAAAAAAAATGGCATGCAATAAGTCAAAACTGACAACAATGTATTAAAAAATATAATTTTTTGACATTTTTGTATGTTCTAATATTTGTATGTTTTATATGTAAATTAGGGAGGGCTTTTTTGCTAATCTGTTCTGATGCTTAAAGAGCAAAATCATAAACAGGAAATGATCGATGATGGGAGGAAAAGGATAAGTATAGCCTAAGTGGTAGGACAAAAAATCTCTGTCAGCAAAACAGCGAGAGGAGAGTTTATCACTAAGAGACATAGCTTGTTGGGACAGATGGAATATGGATATGGAGTGTAGCAGAGGGACCAGTGGAGGAAGATGACAGAGAAAGAAGTTTTGCAGAGTGTGAGAGAACAGCAGAAGCTGATCCCACATAAATCATTGACAGAAATGCTGCTGGACTGCACATAAAATGCACTGACGCGAGAAGCTGATTCAACACCTCTGACGTGAAAACAGATACTGCGCACCTTCCTCTGGCACGACACTGAACAGATGTTATTAAACATGCTTGATTCAAATGAGCTAGAGAGCGAGTTTTAACTTTTCAAGTCTAATATAGTCAAAAATATCCTGTATCCACCCGTCATGAGTCGGGGGAGAAGCATGCTTCCAGTATAGCGAAGTAAAAGGAACAACCTTACGATCTTGGGCTGTCAAAGCGGGTCTAGAGGAAACCCCAAAGAGGGCTAGTAAGGGATCAGGGTCTATATTAGCCTTTTTTATGTGTCAAATACCCGGACTTAAAAAGTTTCCAACTGCAAACAAGTTCAAAACATGCAGGTGGTTGGCAGGTGAATGTTTGCAACAGTTGCAGGCATTGCTCCTTTCTGGGAAAAATGTGGTCAATTGGGGATTGGTTAAGTGGGCTCTGGAGACTGAATAGTATTTTACACTGCGTTAAACCATGCCTGGCACATATATGGAAGAGGAGTGTACCTGGTTCAAGATGTTACACCATAGATCCTCTGAGGTAAACACTCTTAGGTTGTGTTCCCAAGTATCTTTAAGAGTGTCAGTAGGGTCAGAATTCATTAAATTATGACCGAGATTAGATGCCTATGGTTGAAAATCAAAGCAAGAAAGTGGTCAACGTGTGTTTCTGGGGGGAAACTGCTTCAGTATAAAGTCTCTAATTTGGAAGAACCAAAATAAGTGATAATTGGGTCGTTAATTATATTTTTAGATAGGAGAAAGAGGCAAATATTCCCACTTTGTAGAGGTCATTAATCTTGAGAAGGCCATTAGATGACCAAAGGTGAAATGCCGGGTCTGGATGGAGGGGAAAAGTAATTGTTGGCATGTAAATAGAGACTCTATGTAAACCATGATGTTTCTAAAATTGAATCTAGATTTTGAGGGAACAAGTGACTACTGGATTATTTGAGACCCTGCTTGGAATTAAAGGAAGTTGAGAACAAACGGTAGAGTAAAGAGTACTTTGACATTATGCACCCATTGTGGCAGGTGTGTAGCTATCCCTGTTCCAAAAGGGAATTTATTAATGTTACAGGCTCAGTAAATTTAATTGTGGGATTGATTTCTTAAATTGAGTCAGTTTATTCCCCAATTAAAATGGGCACAAAAATTTTAAAAATAATAAGAGATAAATATGCTAATCTACAGTATGTGTTGGACAGGAAAAGGAAGTGGTAGCAGAATTAAATGGATTTTTTTTTTTTAAATGGAGCAGTTAAGACTTGAACTTTTCATTTAAAAAAAAAAAAAAAAAAGTAAAAAAAAATTTACCAAAAGAAAAAAAAACACTATCTAAACATACACCATGAAAATAAATAAAAAAATATTTTTTTACAATACAGTTAAGTCTGAAAAAAGTATTAGCTTTTTTTAAAATGAAAACAAAAAATTTAAATAAAATATTTTTGCAATACCGTTTAATTTCAAACATACATCCTGAAAAATTATTCAATAAAAAGATAATAAAAAACAATATTTTTGCAATATTGTTTAAACTGTCAAACATACAACCTGAAAATAAGTTAATACATACTTTAAGACAATGAATAAAAGGTACAAAAGAGCTCATTGAGGTCTTGCAATTTTTAACTAATGTTTATCAGCATTGTGCTTAATATTAATCTTTCTTAATCTCAGCACTAGCTTGACTCCAAGTGTCTGAGATGAGAATGTATCTATTACATCAGTACAAAAGATTACATTTGGTACATCATGAGACTACATTTTTTTGACTACAATCTTCAGTCTGTTATGATATTGTTTGGAACAGAGAATTGCCTCTACATTTGTATATTCAACCACAATGATGTTCTAAAAAAAAAAAAAAACAGCACCAGATGATTTAAAATTATGAAATATGTATTTATTGTCCGTCAGGAATCAGCTTCAAACACAAGTCTAAATGCACAGAGGAAACTGAATGCTTTTGTGGCCATGTTGACATACCAACATTCAAACACAAGGTTATTGCCAAAACATCAAGTTATGAAAAAAATTATTCCTATGTAACCAACTCTTTCAACCAGAGCATTAGGGGACTGTTTAGTCTTTCAAATCTTCAGTAGGTGATACTGACTCACTCTTCTCTGCAGAGGCTTCTTTCCCAAGACTCTTGAGGCATTTATCGAGTCTCTTCATGCACAATGTTATATCTTCTTTAGTTATTCCTATAGCAGAGGCTGCATTAAGGTACGGGCACGGATAGGAATCTGTGTGTGACATGAAGCCATTGAAAGTGTGTCCACTCACGGTCTGTTCCACACCCAGTGGGACCACCCTGCAAGAAAATTTTGCATGAATGAACAAGCCATCTTATTAATTTCCGCATTGATTCTCCTACAGCAGCGACACCGTCTTATTCAGTAGCTTCTTCTGTGCAAGAGAAAGCAAAGAGCCCTGCAAGAGACAAATCTATGCTTTACATCTGTACAAGTAACAGACGTTGACTAAAAATACCCGTACAGATAATATTAATGAAATAAAGGCCACCTAAGTGTATTTAAAGTGTACGCTTTCATGACTGTAACACTTTATTATAGGGTTCTTGTTACATGTAGTTACACAGTAAAAACCCCAGAGTTAAATCAACTCTGCTCAGATAACATTTGGTCTCTCTCTAAATAGTGTTAAAGTAACACTCTTCAGAGATTGAATGTCTTTTATCTTCAGTTGATTTCATCTAAGACTGTGGCTGAAGTCAGTTGTAGTTATTCTGCTTGTTAACAGCAGGTGTTCATCATTAATGTTCAATCATCACTTAATTAATTGTTTAATTATCTCATTAACTTTAACTCTGCTTCAGTGTTACTTTAACACTATTTAGAGAGGGACCAAATGTTATCTGAGCAGAGTTGATTTAACTCTGGGGTTTTTACTGTGTACTGTAGCAATAAATATAAAGTATGCATAATTATATGCAAATAACCCTAAATCAAACCCTAATCCTAAACCTATAGAAAGTACATGTAGTTATTTAATATTACTTACAACTTAAATGTATAATTACACTGTAACAAAAGCACCTTAAAATAAAGCGTAACTGTTTCTTAACACACTTAAGCACACTTTTAAAAAGTACACTTTGTAATAATGTCAAATTAAAAGATTTACTTTTTAGTACGTTAAATACACTTGATGTGTCGACTATTTGTCATATATTACTCTATTTATAAAGTTAGTATACTAAATGTATTAATATTAATATATTTTAAACGTATGAATCGCAACTTCATTACAAAAGTGTAATTACAAATACCGAATATTTAAATACATGACATACAAGTTTGGGTAACGCTTTATTTTACAGTGTCATTGTTATATATGTAGTTACTATAGTAATTATAAACAATAATTATACTATTATGCATAAATGATGCATAATTACTTGCAACTAACCCTAAATCAAACCTTAATCCTAACCCTTTAGTAAGTTACTTAATATAACTTAATACTTAAATGTGTAATTACAGTGTAACAAAGACATCTTAAACATTTGAAACATTTTTATCTCCTTGTGCAACGGTTTTTCTGCGAGGATGACTAGCTACACCAAGAATCCTTGAAGAAGTTCCATAACATGTATATATTTGCCGACCATTGACTTATTTTCTCTCTTCTCTTTTCTTTATTTACGAACATAGAAGAATGAATTAAATTTCCAGTAGTCTCAAGATGGTAGTGGCTCCATAATTTAATAAACGGGAAATCTTTGAGCAAAGACAATGTAGACAGATTTAATAAATATCAAACATATTTTACAGAAGACTTCTAATGAATTCAAAACCCAGAGTAAAAACCGAACTAAGATGTACCTTTATCTAATTACGCCAAAACAAATGTTCTCAAAACAAATGTTCTGAATCATTACAATGATTAACCTTCTAACCAACAATGAGAAATCTTTCAAGCCGAAACTGATTTTCAAACTCAAAACATGAACCAATTTTACAGGGCTTTTTCCAAATTCACTGCAGACGTTTAGTTCAGTCTTAAATTATTGTGTCATATTTATTCATTGCACATCTATCCCTGCAGATATAGTGCACAGCATGTGACAGACTAAAAGGAGGTGGACAAGATAATGCAACAAGATAAACCCTTGAGAATGCGAATGACTCCCATTGAAATAATGACAGCGGACAGCAGAAAGTAAATTTCATTAATATTACAGCAGATCATCTAATGTCCAGCACAAAATATGGTAAAACTTTATTTTACAGTGTCCTTGTCACACAAATTGCATGTAGTTATTACAATAATAACAATAAACGATGCATAATTACATGCAACTAACCCTAAACCAAACCCCAAAGGCCTCAAAATACTTAAATCGAAGAATGAACTGATGTAACGTCACTTTTAACAAAATGAGGCAGAAACGAAATTCGTTTGGAGTTCAAAACAGCTCGCCAAAGCGAACTTTGCTCCGGCTGGTAAACACCTTTGTACTACCATTGGTCCGTAGCGATTAGGTAATAGGTAAGGGTGCAATTCACGTCGCATAACTTTTCACGTTTTCTCACCGTTTAATGTTTTCGGTTACACTTTATTTTACAGTGTCATAGTTACTATAGTAATAACTACAAATTACATGCAACAAACCCTAAATCTAAACTAACTCTAATCCTAAACTTATATTAAGTACATGTAGTTACTTAATATTACTCAGTACTTAAATGTATAATTACAGTGTAACAAAGACACCTTAAACTAAAGGATTACACTTGTGTTAAAGTGTAACTATACAATTAGCATTGAGCAATAATAATTAACTACATGTACTTAGGTTTCAATGCATGTAATTATGCATAATTTATAGTTATTACTATAGTAACTGCATGTAACATGTGTAACAATGACACTGTAAAATAAAGTGTAACCGAAAACATTAAGAGGACAGAAAACGTGAGAAGTGAATTGTAAGCTACAGTGACCCCAGAAAGTATTTTTAGACTTGAGCCACACTCTAAGTGGCATTTGTTTTAAAGGATAAGAAGCAAACTTCTGTATCACAAAATTTAATGAAAAAAGCTAGGTTAGTTAGGTTATATATTATGTAACAGAGAGGTTGTTAAAATTAAGAATTTATCCATCAAGACTTTTTTCAGTTTTGCTTTGAAGTGAAATTAGAGGACAACATATATGGATAAGCAGTAGCTCACCTGGCCCCAGACACCTGTCTGGTGAAGAGCATGGAGCCCAGCTGTGTGACCGCTGCATTACTGTGTGTCTGGAGATGGTTCAGAGACATAGCTGGAGTGCACAGGGAACATCATTAGACACCTACCTACATTTACTTACATTTGCTTCACGTTCGTACATTTGAAACATAGTACATAGTTTGAAAATTTTGAAGGGAACAGAATGGAAGAGGGTAATACTACACAATATGAAGCATTACACATGAGGCATTTATACATGTGATCATGTGACTGATAAAAATCACGGGTTACACTTTATTTTAAGGTGTCAGTATTACAGTGTAATTATACATTTAAGTACTGAGTAATAACAATTAACTACATGTACTTACTATAGGGTTAGTGTTGGGATGAGGGTTTGGTTTAGGGTTAGTTGCATGTAATTATGCATAATTTATAGTTATTACTACAGTAAATACATGTAACATATGTAACATGTAATCATGTCAAAGATGCCCCTTTATCATATTTTGAATGTTTCCAGACACTTAAAAGCACTTAACTGAAATTATTTGTAAATGTATTCATTTAAATTTAAATGAAATACAATTAGCTGAACTTTAAAGCGGTTTTCTGACCTACTTAAAGCATTAGTTCACCCAAAATGAAATTTCTGTCATAAATTACTCACCTTCATGTCATTCCAAACGAGTACAAGTTAAGATATTTTTGATTAAATCCAAGAGGGTTTTTATCTCCCATAGAAAGCAGTGAAATGACCACATTCAAGGTCCGGAGAAGTAGTAAAGACATCGTTAAAACACTCAACGTGACTACAGAGGTTCAACCTCAATGTTTTGAAGTGACAAGAATAATTTTTGTCCGCAAAAAACTCCAAAAATAACGACTTAATTCAACAATTTAGTCTCTACCGTCAGTCTCCTACGTGGTTGACGTTGTAAATGCAGTGCAGCGCTTCCACGTTCTACGCCAGAACACCAGCTCATTATAGGCTGACACCGTTCATGTGAGCACCATAACACGCGTGTAACGCCGACGCCGAAGCGTGAACACAGAGGCTCTGCACTGCATTTACTATGACAATATCTTGTTGCTTCATAACATTAAGGTTGAACCACTGTAGTCACATGAACTATTTTAACAATGTTTTTACTAGCTTTCTGTGCCTTGAAAGATGTTTCTGGCAAAATGTGGTTCAGAAAACCTTGGATTTCATTTAAAAATATCTTAATTTGTGTTCCTAAGATAAACGAAGGTCTTTGGGAAGACATGAGGGTGAGGAATTAATGACAGAATTTTCATTTTTGGGTGAACTAACCCTTTAATGAGGACTTATGAAGTACATCTTTATATGTAAAATTTTTAAATTACTTCTATTGTCTTTGAAATATGGTTAAAGTGTCCTTCTGAATATACTGACAAGCATTCATAAAACTAACACACAGGTTTCAATAAAAATTATATTCAAGTATATGTCATGCATTTAAATATATTTGTAATCACACATTTGTTCCAATTTAGTACATTTAAAATATATTAACTTTAAATGTAATACTGAATAACACACTGCAGTTAAAATTATCATCAATTATACCTTAAATGTGCTTTAGAATGTTAATCAAAAAACATTAAAATAAGTGTACTTTAAAGCACACAAAAGATTAAAACTATTAAAATGATTTTAAATGTACTTTTAAAGTAAAACTTATTTTGACAATTAGAAAGTGCATTTTTTTAAAAGTGTTCTTAAGTGGGGTTTTATTTTATTAATCATATTATATCAATCATATTATATTTAGAATAAACTATAATAATAAAATTAAGTGAGTGACTGATAGCACCACAAGAATGCTTAAGGACCCACATTATATAGGGGACTTTTTTTTTGAGGAAAACAGCTTATAAATCATACCAAATGATGTTTTATGAGAACTTAAAAATGCAAAGTTTTCCGTGATGGATGGGTTTAGCGGTAGGGTTAGGTATAAAATATACGGTTCGTAAAGTATAAAAATCATTGTGTATGGAAAGTCCCCATGGAAATCCAACATGTATGTATGTATTTGTGTGTGTGTGTATGTGAGTGTGTTATGTTGCTTGCAGAACAAAGCAAAACATATTCAGTCAAAATACATGACCATATTTGAACAGTTGTCAAGAGAAAAATGCAGAGATGCTCTTTGCAGTCAGATGGTGTAGTTACTGCATCTACCAGCATGGACTGACGGGTTCATGGTAACCAACCAACCAACCAAACCTTGAATTTTCATTTGCAATCAAATGATACTTGTTCAATAAACTGTTGTATAAAAGCAGCAGCAGCCCTCTTGCTCATATGACATTGCACTTTACATGATGCATCATTCCTTACCAAGTGATATTGGATTATGTGGCGTATGCAGCAGTCTCTCCCCATACCTCTCGGCTAGAGCCTTCAGCTCCTGTGCCAGGTGACCATATAGCTCCTGCGGGCCATACAAAACTCCGGTTATAAATAGCTCTCCACACTCCACTTTACACAGCTTTTTCTGTCGCACATTCTGTTTTCTGCTAATGTAGCATTTCTGTGTCTGCTGGCCTACAGAACACCCACCACCTGCTTTATTCTCCAGCCACCCTAGCTTTCTCGTTTCCAGGCAAAGATGCAGCCCGCTTTCCCAGCTGAAGCTGTAATGTAATTGCGTCAACAGAATCAGCTGTGTTGGCAGTGCTGTGGTCCACCACTGGGATCAATTACAAATGAACTGTAGGATGCCCTCAGGTTATGGTCTCCTATTATGATGCTGTTAGTAAGAAAGTATGAAAACACAGTAACAACAACCCCCTGTCCTTGACAAGTTCATATTATGCAGCATCCCACATTATGCAAATGAAATTTGCATAATGATATACCCTAGCTACCAAACACCAATGCCCTATCAACCACCCACAACACTAGAATTTTTGCATAGGCAAAAATTTAGAAATGTAAAATTACCGTCAAATCACTTGAAAAATAAGTGTGCTTAAATGTTTTGAATGTGCATTTGTGGTTTACTTTAAATCTTAAAAGTATATATTAAAAAAAAACTGTAGTTGCAGATAATCAATGAAATAAAAGGCCACTTAAGTGTACTTAGAATACACTTTCAATTTATACTTAATTTTAAATTAAAGTTTTACTTTAAAGTACACTTTGAATTATTTTTTGTGTGCTGTAAAGAAGAACACTTAACTAATAAAGTACAAGTACTTGATTATAATTTTAACTGTACATTAATTATATTACATGTAAAGTTAATTTATTTTAAATACAGTAATTACAAGTTTCAATAAAAATGACAATAAAGGGTTACACTGTGTCTTTGTTACACACGTTACATGTTATTACTACAAATTGTGCTTAATTACATGTAACTGGTCCTAAACCAAATCCTAACCCAATAGTAAGTACATGTAGTTAATTATTATTAACCAATACTTAAATTGATATTTACATTGTAACACGGACACCTTAAAATAAAGTGTAACCATTTATTTTAAAGTGCCTTTGTTACACCGTAATTACACATTTAAGTACTGAGTAATATAAACACAGATGAATAAAGTTTCAACAAAAAGTTTACTAATAAAACCCAAACAGGTAGGGATCCAAACAGGCAAGAGATTTCACACACATAACTTAATGAGACCGGACAACGGAGGACTGAAACGGAGTTACCTAAATACAGATGGTGATGGGGTGAACACAGCTGAAACAAATTAACTAATAATCACAGTAACCAAGGAGACAAACAAGTGGCTGGAATCAGAACAAAGACAAGAGACAAATGAAAACAAACTAAAAGTCCAAGAAAACTAAAACAAACTGAGCATAACTGACATAATGCCCCCTCCCGGTAGGTGCGTCCACACACTGTGACGGGAATATGGGGAGGATGAAGAGGTGGTGAAGTGCTGGCAAAAAGGGGCTGACAAAGGGATGGCACAAATAGGTGGGAAGCGAGTTTGGAGGTGGACAGACGATCGGGAGGAGGTCCAACAGAGAAGTCCAGGAAGGTGACGATGGTGGAAGGATCCATGGGATGAATAGAGGATGATAAAAAGATCCCAGGAGTGAAGAAGGAATGTATCAGCTGGCACAGACCCAGAGCTTCCAGTGACAACATCCCACGGTGGAGACGAGGAGGGAGGAGCCAAGATGGAGCTGACTTGGTAGACAACATCTGGGGGACGACCAATGGAGACAGAGCCGGTGGATCCAATGGCGCAGACCGAGGGTCGAGGGAGCTGAGCGACATTGCTGGTGCAGGAGAGTGATCAGAGGCCGGAGATGGAGCGGCAGGATCCTCTTGGACAGGCGCTGTTGGTGGTTGCCCAACCTGCAGCTCAATGTCATTGCAGGGAGTCCCCAGAGACAGCGCAGGGCTGCAAGCATCACCAGCGATGGGATTGGAGGACTGAGTGAGCTCTGTGGTTGTGGTGGTGAAATGAGACTTGTGTGGACTGACATGATTACTGTCATCCTCTCAAGTTAAATCCCAGTTCTTAAAGTGCTCTTTGGACAATACTGGGTGGGAGTTGACAAGCCCCCATCAAAGTCTATGAGCCAGTCCTCCATCTCAGTTCGCTCGGCTGCTGGTGTCTCGGGTACACACCCCTGGTCAAATCCATGCTGAGGCACTTCTGGGGCGATGGTAAGCTCTGCGCTCTTATCGTCATGGAGGATGGTGCCGCTTGGTCAGTTGGGGGATCACGTGACTTCTCCCCGGTCGATGGTGGTGAAACGGGCTCATGGTCTGGCTGTGCTCTGAATCAGGGCACGACACTCTCCAAACACCTGATGACCATGTCCCTCGAGTCCAGCCCTGTGGTGTCTGGGAAGTTGATAGGATGGTGGAAGGTTTTCCCAAACCAGAACAAGGTTTTCAGAGTCTCGTCATCGAGGGGGCTTGTGAATGGCAAGGCAACAAATGTTTTTAACATAAGAAAACAATCAGGAGCCACTGCAAAAAATTGCGCTCTTAAATCCATTTTTGTGACATTACGCTGCAACCACATTGGGAAGTGGAAGAATGATTCAGCTGCGGGCGCTATTCTCTGGTCAGACAATGGAATTTATTCATTCTCTAGCCATTGAGTGTACGACTTGTACGGCTTTTTGCCACTTTGAATCTAAGTGTTCTTTTAAAGTATATTATTTTGGTAACTACAATACAAGTATTATTACAAGTATATACAATACAATACAATTACAATAAAGTTCATTTAATAACATTAGTTAATGTATTAACTAACATGAACTAACCATGCGCAATACATTCGTTACTGTATCTGTTCATTTTTGTTAACATTAGTTAATAAAAATACAGCAACTCATAGTTTGTTCATGTTAGTTCACAGTACATAAATGTTAACAAATAAAACTCTTGGATTTACATAGTAAATGTTTAAACTGATATTAACAAAGATTAATAAATGCTGTAAAAGTGCAGTTCATTATTAGTTCATGTAAACTAATTTAGTTAACTACTATTAACTGAAGAAACTTGTGTGTTACTATTATTTCTGTAATAAATACTCTTTTTTTGAAAGTATGCTAAAGTGCACTTCTTTTTCACAAGGGGACAGTCTAAGTATTCTTTCTGTTTTGGCTAAAACATGTTAGACCACCAAATCTGACCACAGAGAATATCTTATATGATCAACAAAGGCTGTAAATTATTAATAATCCGGATGCATTAGCAGTAGATCAATATCCCCTTAAGGTCCTAATCACATGATGGCTGATATTTTCCTCCATATACTGGAGTCTCATTGGGATAATATACCTACCTGCATATACACCGGTAGTTCTCAACCAGGGGGGTTCGGTAAACTTCCAAGGGGGCCACAGAATCGCTATATATTATTTAAAAGGTACTGTAAATGATTTCTGAGAAACACAACCCTGATTCACTGCTCCGCTCCCCAAAAAGCATGAACACGCAAAGCAAGGATGTCTCTATCATTGCTTTGTGAAAAATAAAGCGAAGGTGAATAAACGACAAGAAAGAACAAAATATGAACATGCAGTGAGACAAACAGACAAACAATGACACTCAAAACTGTCCTGGGCCGGGTTTCCCGATAACGATGTATCTTAGCTCTTAAGAGCGCTTTCTACGTGCAAGGTTACGAACGCTCGCAGCAATTCCACGAGCGTTTCCTAAAAAAGCACTTAACATGAACGCGCTCTACGTGCTTCTCAAGAGTCGCAGTCCATTCGCGAAGTGCTGAAATATAACCTTGTATGGAATCGCATTGTGAACATTTAACCTAATAATTGTCATCCGTTTTGGATTAGTTTTCGTGCATGTCAGCAAGTCATTGACAGATTTTTTTTTAATTCATCCCAATTTTGCCCAGTCTTTGAAACATATTTCCCACGTTACTTTTTTATGATTTTTTTTGTTCATTCATTTAATTTAGATGTGTATTTCTTGTTCTTCCCTTTTTAATTCTTTCATTTATAAATTCATGTAAACGAAAAACGAGTACAATAAAGTGTACAATCAAAACATAATTATATTACTCACGTTGCAGTGTGTTAAATCTACAAAAGTGTAATCTGCCGGTTGTCCTGCAGGTGTCCTCATAAATCTGTCTTCTTACGATCCACTTGGGGATGTACGATTACTCCAGAGCACTCGTAGTTCTACAAAGATTTTCAAGTGCTACTTAAGCTACGATGCTTTTGGGAAACAGACCATAATATTAAGATCAGTCGTACGATCGTTTTTACGATCAACTTAGGCTTACGATGCTTTTGGGAAACGCAGCCCTGTTCATTGGCACAGATTTATGTTTCTGCCTGTGGATGCCCACATTCAATACACCCCCCCATTTTCTAAATTAACCATTTAGAAATATTTTTAAAAAACTAATAAAAGAAAAAAAAAATTACTGAAAAATACAATTAAAATGAAAACTGAAAATATAAGCCTATTCAAAATATTAATATAAACTATAACAGTATATAAATCATACTAAATGAACACCGATACTGCCCAGCCATAACTGGAAGTTATGAAAAATGTTTTTTACCTTTCTCTCAGTCAGAAGTTTCTTGTAGCCGCTGGCCCCCAGTGTGAGCAGTGTAATGAGGACGTCTAAAGACGGGGAAGCAGAAGCTCGACCTGGACAAGAACAGAAAACCTCGATGAAAACCATTCTTATTTCCCCTTTTTCTGCATTTAGATTTGGATCTTATGGTAATCTTTAAAACACAATTTAAAGAGTATCTATTGTCTTTTTACAAAGCATGATTTTGTTTTTGGTTTATACTAGAATAGGTTTTCATGCTTGTATGTTCAAAAAACACATTTTTCATAAATTTGTTGCAGAACCTTTCTTCCCAGTCTGTCAGTAACACTTTAGTAGTTTGTAGTGGAGTGTTGTTCCCATGCCGTTATGCTTCACAAACGACGGTCAAATCAACGCTGGATTTGCACAAAAGATTAACATGACGGCACATGCTAGTCGATGAGTTGAATCAACTCCACAGCAACTATATAAATGTATCCACTAATCATTTAGAAACATCCAGTTTCATTGTAAAAGTTGTAACTGGAGTCTCTCCGTTTAACACCGTTAATGACAATCCACATTTTGACTGCGTGAAATTCTCCAGCTTTGTTGTTGTTGAGCAACTCTTCTGGAAAGTGGGCCGGGAGCAGCAGCTCATTTGCATTTTAAGGGACAGACACAAAAACTGTTTTTGCTCGCACTCAAATACGGACAAATTTTGAGCTGAAACTTCACAGATACATTCTGGGGACACCAGAGAGTTATATTACATCTTGTGAAAAGGGGCATACTAATTTATGCTTTGTAACTCTGCAGATCTTTTTCATGCACATTACACACTAAAGAAAGTTGAAAAATGTAAATAAAAAAACAAAAAAAAAAAACCCAACAACAAAAACAAAAACATAATAGGTCTTCTTTAATAAAATCTCAAAATGAATAAAAATGTTTTTGTCCTGACTGTACAATATAATGGCTAAATTTGCTTGCAGCATTTAAAACAAGCGATACTGATTTTAGTATTTGTTTTTAGTTGTTTAGACGAAACATTATAGAATAACAGTTATCAGCCATAACATGAAAATAATTATCTGCTTATCATATAAGCCTGAATTCTAATACTGGTTCTCACCCTAATAGTGATCCTTTGGATTTGAAAAGCTCTGCAGTAAAATCATTTCATAAGCAGTATTCATTTGTTTAAAAGTTGAAAATGAGAATCAGAATGTATTTTAGTCAATTACTGGATTTCATTTTGAAATAGTGCAGCAGAGCTGAAGTAACAATGGACCAAATTAAAAGTGTTTTCCCCTGTCTAACTCACTCTAGCACACTCTGTGAATCAATAGTAGTAGGAGTGTTTGGAATTTCCTCTGCAGTGCAGAAAAAAGTGGGAGGGATATGCAGGAGCCAGCAGAGAGCAGTTCTGAAGTGGCACACTGCACAAACAAAAACTCTTTCTAGATTTTGCAGACTGACAGACTCAGTCAGACCATTTTTTAAAGCAAATATTCAGCATGTTTAAATGGATAGCAGTATTTTAGTATTGTATTTTAGATTCTTCAATTGCAATTGCAAATGTCTGATTTCAGACATTAAGTTTGTGACAGATCAACCCATCTACAACATAGTTACTGCTTAAAGAAAATATGCATACCAGGGTACATCTTACTGATCTCCTTAATGAAGCTCTCGTCAAACCCTGCGATGATGGCACCACCAACTGGAACCATGAAGTTTTTATCAAGACTTTGGACAAAGGCATCGATTCTCCCAACGCGAGCGCCCTATAAAAACACTTCATAAGCCAATTTGGTTTCGTTGAAATAAAGTACATTACTGTAATGAAAATTTACACAAAAAAGTATATGTTACCTGCTGAATAAGGTGCATACATTTGGATGACTGCATACCATAGGCATTATTGACTATGTGGGGAATATCATGCTTGTCACACAGAACTGCAAGTTCCTCTAGCCTGTAAAAAGAAACAAAATAAAGTGAATTTATATATATATTATTGGCAATGTTGGCAATGACAGAGGTCAAATGTTTTCTGTAAGTCTCCACAAGGTTTTTACACACTGTTGCTGGTAGTTTGGCCCATTCCTCCATGCAGATCTCCTCTAGAGCAGTGATGTTTTGGGGCTGTCGCTGGCAAACATGAATTTTCAACTCCCTGCAAAGATTTTCTATGGGGTTGAGATCTGGAGACTGGCTAGGCCACTACAGGACCTTGAAATGCTTCTTACGAAGCCACTCCTTCGTTGCCCGGGCGGTGTGTTTGGGATCACTGTCATGCTGAAAGACCCAGCCACGTTTCATCTTCAATGCCCTTGCTGATGGAAGGAGGTTTTTACTCAAAATCGCACAGTACATGGCCCCATTTTTTCTTTCCTTTACACGGATCAGTCGTCCTGGTCCCTTTGCAGAAAAACAGCCCCAAAGCATGATGTTTCCACCCCCATGCTTCACAGTAGGTATGGCGGTCTTTGGATGCAACTCAGCGTTCTTTTTCCTCCAAACATGACAAGTTTAGTTTTTACCAAAAAGTTCTATTTTGGTTTCATCTGACCATATGACATTCTCCCAATCCTCTTGTGGATCATCCAAAAGCTCTCTAGCAAACTTCAGAAGAGGCCGGACATGTACTGGCTTAAGCAGGGGGACTCGTCTGGCACTGCAGGATTTGAGTCCCTGGCGGCGTAGTGTGTTACTGACGGTAACCTTTGTTACTTTGGATCCAACTCTCTACAGGTCATTCACTAGGTCCCCCCGTGTGCTTCTGGGATTTTTGCTCACCGTTCTTGCGTGGAGCCCCAGGGAGATTATCAGTGATCTTGTATGTCTTCCATTTTCTAATAATTGCTCCCACAGTTGATTTCTTCACACCAAGCTGCTTACCTGTTGCAGATTCAGTCTTCCCAGCCTGGTGTAGGTCCACAATTTTGTTTCTGGTGTCCTTTGACAGCTCTTTGGTATTGGCCATAGTGGAGTTTGGAATCTGACTGTTTGAGGTTGTGGACAGGTGTCTTTTATACTGATAACAAGTTCAAACAGGTGCCATTAATACAGGTAACAGTGGAGGACAGAGGAGCCTCTTAAAGAAGAAGTTACAGGTCTGTGAGAGCCAGAAATCTTGCTCTTTTTGTAGGTGACCAAATACTTATTTCCCACCATAATTTGCAAATAAATTCTTTAAAAATCAGACAATGTGATTTTCTGCATTTCTTTTCTCATTCTGTCTCTTATAGTTGAAGTGTACATATGATGAAAATTACAGGTCTCTCTCATCTTTTTAAGTGGGAGAACTTGCACAATTGGTGGCTGACTAAATACTTTTTTGCCTACATGACTTTTTTGGCTAAATACTTTTTGTCTACATGCTTAACTTTGCAGGCTACATATTTGTTTTAGTGAAGAAACATTCTTTTTCAGTGGTTTTGACCTGCCTGTCAGGGACACGTGGTGCAAAACAGGATGTAGTGGAATGGACACAGAGGATGTTTTTAGCCCCCAACTCTGCAATCTTCCTCTCCACTTCCTCCATGTCTGTTCTCAGCTCATCTCCTTCCAAGACATTCTCTATCACCACAGGTTCAAACCCTTTCGAAAGTTGAAAAACGAAAAAGAGTCAATTTTTTGAAAGCAACATGATGGTCAACAGTGACATAGTGACATATTCAGGTCTCATTTTAGATTAGGAGTCTTTAACTACAGTGCACTTACATTAAAAAATAATGTTAGGTACAATGTTCTTATTCTGTTCATGTTGTACTGGAAAAGACTTTTGCAGCTATTGAAGTAGGATACGGGTAAGATTAAGGACTAAGGGAAGGGCCAACGGTGTAAATACAGATGTAATTACAGAAATTAACTATATATGCAATTTTAAGTTTTTGTTTTTTTAATATGTGCAATGTAATATTTACACAGTAAGTGGATTGTATCAAATGATTAATTGAAATCTTAGTACATGGTAGTTAAGACCACCTAATATAAAGTGGGTTCCATATTCTTGTTTTCTATGACACTAGTAGTAACTAATACATGTGAATATTATTTAGCTGCATTATAGAAAGATGAACATATGAAGAGTCTTTAAATTGCATAGTGGTATTGTATTGCTGGAGAACAGATTTGTGCTTGTGAATGTGAGATTAAATCTGAAACTTAAAATCGATCTAATATTTTGTTTCAGTTGTATTTTTAATAGCGAAAATTATAAGTTAAAAAATGTAAGAAAATTGTTAATGTTGTCTTGGCAACTAACTGAATAAAGTGGTAACACTTTACAATAAGGTTTTGTTTGTTAACAATAGTTTGTTAACTAACAAAAACAAACTTTTATTAAACTTAGTTAATGTCAATTTCAACATTTATTAATCCATTTTTAAAATCAAAATTTGTATTTGTTGACATTAACATGCACATCAACATTTTTATGAACTTACATAAATAAAGGATATTAAATGCTGTAAAAATATATTGTTCATTATTAGTTCATGTTAGTTAATGCATTAATTAATGTCAACAAATGAGACCTTATTGTCTAAGTGCTATCAAATAAGTTTAAATAGTAAAATGACTGAATGAAATAATAATAAATGAAAGCTAAATAGAAATACTTTTATGTTTCTCTGCGGTGGACTGTATTAAAAACCCGTACCAGCAGTCACCATGGATTTGAAACAGGACTTCTGGTCAATGCGAGGCCAGAGGATATATCGCGCTCCTGGCCTCCTGTGTCTCAGGGTGAGGAAACACAACGTGAGACTCATTCCTGTCGCCATGGGGACCACAAAACACGAGGACACACTCCTAACACCTGCGAAAACAGTTACAAATGTGTACAAATACACTGGATTATAAGTGTTTGCTTGTTTGTTCTTCTTAGTGATGCATCCTATTACAAAGAGTGTTGTTGAATAAAACCTTACAGACAGTACCTGTAAATTTCAGCACATCCAGAACTACTGAATTAGTGATTTTGTTCAAGAGGCTGGAACCAGCAGCCTTAGGCTGAACAGCTGCAATGTCACCCGACCGGCCGATGCCATGGATCAGCCTGAGGGGAAAAACAACAAAGCCTTATAGTGAAACGGCAGATTATTGTAGAAAAATGTTGTTGTTTTTGTATTCAATTTCTTAATAAGAAACTGTTCCTATTATGCTACACCGCCTAGCCAAAAAAAATGCCGTCGTTTGGATTTAAATAAGCAAATGCTTAAGAGTCCAAGACTAAGATTATTATTGCAGTGATTATTCTGTTTCAAGCATGTTATATGTTTGAAACAGTTCCTCTAACCCTAACTAATGAAGTGTGAAGATTTTCAACCATGTTGGAAGACACACCATGGCCAAATTGAGAAAGGACGGTCATTTGAAGAATCATTTTCACACATGAATCAGCACCTCTAAATTTATTTAAAGTCTTTGGGATGTGCTGGAGGAGACTTTACAGGAGCCGCGTTTTTGACTGGCAGTTTGGCAGTTGATTGACAGGTAATCTAACCAATCATAACCCCGAATCCGACAAAGCATCAACATCATTCCTTCTGATGTTCATTCATGTTTATTTGATGCTATAAATGAACTAGTATGAAGAGATGATCGGTTCACGAGGAGCTGCAGCGATCTGTCACGACACATTAAAGAGACACGTACATCTCCTTTGATTAAAAATAATGGCTAGTAAAGCGGCTGGAATATACGTAAAGCTACCAACATAGCATTTGGTAACACTTTATTTTACAGTGTCATTGTTATATATGTTACATGTATTTACTATAGTAATAACTACAAATTATGCATAATTACATGCAATTGACCCTAAAACAAACCCTAATCTTAACCCTACACTAAGTATATGTAGTTAATTGTTATTACTCAGTAATTAAATGTATAATTACACTGTAATACTGACACCTTAAAATAAAGTGTAACCCAAATCTGTAATGGAAACACGGCTAGAGCGCCCACCTCTTGCATTGTCAATACAAGATGTTGACCAAGATCTATTTCCTCATGTTTCCCTGACACCAGAATAGAAATAATCATAAAGGATATTTACTTGTAGTTTCTTAATAATTAATAAACATACAAGCTCAAATGTGTGACCTTCTGGGTTGTCTGAAAACGTGTCTAAATGTTCATTTTGGTGAACTACAAACGATGCATTTTTGTATTGTGATATCTTTTTGACACTAGATATTGTTACACCTCATTAAAGGGTTAGTTCACCCAAAAATGAATTGTCATTTATTACTCAACCTCATATCGTTCCACAGCTTTGTTCTTTTTTGGAACACAAAATAAGATATTTTTGATGAAATCAAATTATGCAGCGGGCAACTGATGCGAATTATCGCTCGCGCCGTTCCCTCGTGATTGTCACAGCGACTTTATTCAACAACTTTTCCTCTTCCCTGTCAAGTCTTCTACGCAGTTGATGCAGTGCAGAGCTTCTGTGTTCACGCCGTCTCTTCAGACTGACAGGGAAGAGGAAGAGTTGTTGAATAAAGTCGTTAGTTTTGTTTTTGCACACGGAGTATTCATATCGCTCTATAACATTAAGGTTGAACCACTGTAGTCACATTGACAATTCTAACAATGTCTTTACTACTTCTCTGGACCTTGAGACAGGTAATTGCTTTCTATCGGATTTCATCAAAAATGTCTTAATTTGTGTTCCGAAGATGGACGAAGAGGTCTTGCAGGTTTGGATCAACATGAGGGTGAGTAATCAATGACAGAAATTTCATTTTTTTGGTGAAATAACCCTTTAACTAATGAATTAAAATTCATTTCTTAAATTACATTTTGAGAAAAGCTCCTGGTGATTGTGTCCAACCTGTAATGTCTTCTGGCCACCAGGCTGGAGGCGACTCTGCCCTCTCTCTCCCCCACACCACAGTTCCCTAAGAAGTTGTTGCTGTCCATGACGGCCAGCTCGTTTAGAAAGAGCTCTATGGTGCTTTCGCTCCATCCCTCCTCTGGACATTTGCCCTACAAGAAATGAGAAACCTGATCGTCACAAGCATGCATTTATGTGTCTATCACAATAAAAGAAAAGAAAAAAAATCTTTCAAAGGGGTCATGACATTTTCCTTGATCTTTTACCATATAAGAGGTCTATGTATCATTAATGCATCCTGCACTTTCCATCACTTAAAACATCCTCGTCATTAATAAAAGCATTTATATAATCAAGCTGGTGGCATGTGACGTCACAGGGGCACACTCATTTGCATACGACTGCCTCTGGAGCAAGACAACACCTACTTTTACATCGCCGCATCATTAGCCCCGCCCACTGGTGTTCAGCCAATGAGCAGCAAGTGGATCTAAAGTAGGCCTAGTTAGATTGTGATAATAACAAGATCGCCAAGCAGACGTTGTGCTGTTCCTGGCTGTGGAAAAACATCATCTTTGCATGAGCTGCCGATCGGATCCCGATGTCAGAGAAAATAGACTCAGATTATATTTTACACTTCACTGTGGATTATTTGGTAATTCAGTCACAATATCGATGCAGGCTTTGCAAACAGACTTTTATGATACGGATTTAACAGTGTAACAATGTTCATTCAAATGCCTGATCTGTGATCAGTGATATCTGATGTGTAATTATTCAAGATCATATTTTCTTTGTCGCAAAATCGTTTATGCATCAGTAAATGAAGTCAGTGACTAAACGATCGACTTCACACTGTTTCTCTTAGTAGCGTGAAAATAATCTGATTTTTACATTTTGTGATTAAATCGCATACAGATCAAAGTACGCTCACTTTACAATGGCTGAAGCTGTCAATCACACATCGCCAGATTATCTGAACACTTGCCAAAACTGCTGTAATAATGAATGACGCTTTTACTCTGCACTACACTTTTCAGGATTCGTAAACTTAAATTCGTTAACAGTAAAGGTATCCGAGAAGGTTCCACATTTAATACGTATTTCAAATGCAAAGATGTCAACCAATCACAGCAGTGGGCGTTTACACTGAAGTCTCACAGCATGGGCCTTCAAACAGAGCTACAACCAGGGTAGAAAAATGCCTTTTATTTCTTAATTATGACATTTTTTGATGTAAAAAAATCATGCTAACATTATAAGTACACCTCAGGAAACATTATAGAATAATAATGAAAAAAATCCACTTCATGACATTTTTAAAAATTTAGCTTAAAGTCGCATTAAACAAAAGTTGCAACAGCCTTTTCTTCCCTATTGTGACGTATATTGGAATGGTTTCTAAAACAAGAGGAAAATGTAGGGCGGGACTTGATTTCATCCACTGAAATTGATTGGATCATAGGAAATTGGGAGCTGTTTTATAAAAATGAGGCAGATCTGATTCTGAATGCTTGTTGTGAAGGATATTTAAGTCCCACTCTCAGCCGAGACGTACATCATGAAGAGAACAGAAGTGGGGAGGAGATGTTAACGCTTTTGATTAAAAATTACGAGTGCACATGAATTTAAATATTAATGAAGTGCATTAACCACTATTTAAAAAGGTAAAGAGTATTTTTAATTTTTAAAGAGTATTATTAATTCATAAGTATTTTTAAACATTTGGGGAGTCATGTCACATGATGTATTACACCTGAACTTACCATTGCTTTTAATAAAAGAGTCTGATATTTTATGAGACTTATTGACCCTCCCTTATGAAAAAGTGCGCTTAATTCTACTGAATGTGCGCTTATAGCATACTTCAAATCTTAAAACTATATTTTTTATAAACTGTGCTTGCAGACAATGCAAAAATGAAATAAAAGGACACTTAAGTGTACTCAGAGAGTAACACACTTAAGTAAAGTTTAAAAAGTGCTTTTTGTAATAGTGTCAAATTTAGTTTTATTTAAGTCACTGTGTTAATAATAACAACAAAAGTGTTGTTGACTAACTAAGCACATGTAAAGTACTTAATTATGTTATGTGTTCACATTAGCATCAAATGCACTACTCAATATTGCAAATTATACATTTTATATGGACTAACTTCCAACTTCATCATCATTACAAATGTTTAATTACAAATGTTACATTCAAGTTTCAACAGATTTAGTTGGCCATAAATGCTTGTCAGTCCATTCAGCAATAGACTTATGCCATATTTCTAAGAAATATGAACTTCGAATAATGAAATTATGAAAATATAAGGACGTGCTTAAGTCATACTTAATCCAAAATTAAAATAATTGCATTAAATATTAATTCAAACTAATACATTTAATTACAGTTAATATGCAATTAACTGTCCGAAAATATTAAATCTCAGTACTAAATCTCAGTGACGGTCATGAGGATCTTCAAGGCTCCGATTTTTTTTCTGCATCACATGACTGGTTTCGCAGAAGCACGTTTTTTTTAAATATTAAACAAGAATAAAAATAAAATAAGTTGTTATACATTTGGACTCTGTGAACAGAAAATAAAAGCCAGATTATTTTAAATTCAGAAATCAATCTTAGAATGTATTTATTGAATAACTTAAGGTCCAGAGCAAAAAAAAAAAAAAAAAAAAAAAAAAAAAACAGAAAATAAAAAGTACATGTACAGTTGCACTGTAAGCAGATGTCAAACATAAAGTGATTACCTGCTGTAAAAGCACTCGGATGAGCTGCTCGTGACCGCGGCGCGCCTGCAGACCCTGTCGCACATATGAGGACGACACCAGTTTTTCGCTCAGGCTGAAATTTTCGCTGTTCATGTCCTTTGAGTTTTTAAAAAGCCCTGCAGCTGAATATACTCGCGTGGTCACAGTGACAAGCACGTGCTGAATGATGTGCGACACGACCAGCTGCCGCGCGACACTGACGTCTATCTGTGTATGTCGAAACGGTGGTTTCAGTATATGCTTGCGTGACTGTTACGCTACGGATAAGAAGATGTGAGGTTAAACATTTTCTAACATCCCTGAGTCAGCATGAGTTTCAAATCGATCAACTTGTGTACTGTTTACTTCCCGGCCGAAACTCCTCCCTTTAAATGACGTCCGTTTCAAAGTAAAAGTCCTCCGCTGCCCGTATGAAGACGTTAGTTAGCATATGGCTATCTATATACAGTCGTGGCCAAAAGTTTTGAGAATTACATAAATATTGGAAATTGGAAAAGCTGCTGCTTAAGTTTTTATAATAGCAATTTGCATATACTCCAGAATGTTATGAAGAGTGATCAGATGAATTGCATAGTCCTTCTTTGCCATGAAAATGAACTTAATCCCAAAAAAACCTTTCCACTGCATGTCATTGCTGTCATTAAAGGACCTGCTGAGATCATTTCAGTAATCGTCTTGTTAACTCAGGTGAGAATGTTGGCTGGAGATCATTATGTCAGGCTGATTGGGTTAGAATGGCAGACTTGACATGTTAAAAGGAGGGTGATGCTTGAAATCATTGTTCTTCCATTGTTAACCATGGTGACCTGCAAAGAAACGCGTGCAGCCATCATTGCGTTGCATAAAAATGGCTTCACAGGCAAGGATATTGTGGCTACTAAGATTGCACCTAAATCAACAATTTATAGGATCATCAGCAACTTCAAGGAAAGAGGTTCAATTCTTGTAAAGAAGGCTTCAGGGCGTTCGAGAAAGTCCAGCAAGTGCCAGGATCGTCTCCTAAAGAGGATTCAGCTGCGGGATCGGAGTGCCAGCAGTGCAGAGCTTGCTCAGGAATGGCAGCAGGCAGGTGTGAGCGCATCTGCACACACAGTGAGGAGAAGACTTTTGGAAGATGGCCTGGTGTCAAGAAGCGCAGCAAAGAAGCCACTTCTCTCCAAAAAAAACATCAGGGACAGATCGATCTTCTGCAGAAAGTATCGTGAATGGACTACTGAGGACTGGGGCAAAGTCACAGTCTCCGATTGTTTGGGGCATCTGGAAAAAGGCTTGTCAGGAGAAGAAAAGGTGAGAGCTACCATCAGTCCTCGTTCATGCCAACAGTAAAGCATCCTGAGACCATTCATGTGTGGGGTTGCTTCTCATCCAAGGGCGTGGGCTCACTCACAATTCTGCCCAAAAACACAGCCATGAATAAAGAATGGTACCAAAACACCCTCCAACAATCCAACAACAGTTTGGTGAAGAACAATGCATTTTCCAGCACGATGGAGCACCGTGCCATAAGGCAAAAGTGATAACTAAGTGGCTCCGGGACCAGAACGTTGAAATTTTGGGTCCATGGCCTGGAAACTCCCCAGATCTTAATCCCATTGAGAACTTGTGGTCAATCCTCAAGAGGCGGGTGGACAAACAAAAACCCACTAATTCTGACAAACTCCAAGAAGTGATTATGAAAGAATGGGTTGCTATCAGTCAGGATTTGGCCCAGAAGTTGATTGAGATCATGCCCAGTCGAATTGCAGAGGTCCTGAATAAGAACGGCCAACACTGCAAATACTGACTCTTTGCATAAATGTCATGTAATTGTCGATAAAAGCCTTTGAAACGTATGAAGTGCTTGTAATTATATTTCAGTACATCACAGAAACAACTGAAACAAAGATCTAAAAGCAGTTTAGCAGCAAACTTTGTGAAAACTAATATTTATGGAATTCTCAAAACTTTTGGCCATGACTGTATATTTTATATTTTATATATATATATATATATATCATTTTAGAGGTAATTTGAAAACCATTAGCTTCCACAATGTCATACAAAGAGATATGTTGCACACAACATATGAAACAATGATGAAATTGAAGTGTTTCAATAAACATTTATTTTCGTAAAGCCAGTTTGCACAAAAACTACAAATGTGATTTTTTTTTGTTATTAAAATAAAGGTCAATCTGATTACTTGAGTTGAAGAGCAAGGCTGTCACAGTCAGTGCTTGAAATTACAAAACCTCTAAAAAGCCTCAAAATGTCTAAATATTATATAGCATTTTGCCCTATAAAAAAGCCGGCTTCAGGTTTTGTCGGGTTTAACCCTCTCTATAAAGGGTTAATTCACCCAAAAATGAAAATTCTATCATTTATTACTCACCCTCATGTCATTCTACGCCCGTAAGATATTTTTTAACACAAAATTTCCATTTAACACAAATAAAAAGATATTTCTGATGAAATCCGATGGCTCAGTGAGGCCTTTATTGCCAGCAAGATAATCAACACTTTCAGATGCGCAGAGATACTAAAACCTATTTAAAACAGTTCATGTGAGTACAGTGGTTCAACATTAATATTATAAAGCGACGAGAATACTTTTTATGGGCCAAAAAAACTAAAAAACGACTTTTCAACAATATCTAGTGATGGCCCATTTCAAAACACTGCTTCGAAGCTTTACGCATCTTTTGTTTCGAATCAGTGGTTCGAAGAGCCAAAGACACGTGATTTCAGTAAACAAGGCTTCGTTAGATCATAAGTATTTCTCAAAAGATCTGTAAAGCTTCGAAGCAGTGTTTTGAAATCGGCCATCACTAGATATTGTTGAAAAGTCGTTATTTAGTTTTTTGGCGCACAAAAAGTATTCTCGTCGCTTTATAATATTAAGTTTGAATCACTGTACTCACATGAACTGTTTTAAATGTTTTAGTATCTTTCTGGGCATCTGAAAGTGTTCATTATCTTGATGTCAATGTATGCCTCACTGAGCCATCAGATTTCATCAAAAATATCTTAATTTGTGTTTCGAAGATCTTACGAGTGTAGAACGACATGAGGGTGAGGACTTAATGACAGAATTTCCATTTGTGAACCCTTTAACATACAGCTTAGTAAAGTTTGTACAGTAGAGACAATGCGTTTGGCAATGCGTAGAGCAACTTCTCATATATTACCAAATTCTCGCACCTAATTCCAAGCACTGTGTCATTACATTTTACAGGTGGATGCATTTTTTTGTTTTCAGTCACTTTTCACCGGAATGCACAACACACAAGAAATAAACAACGGAATGGCTCGCGCACACGTGACTCAAGTGATCATACACAAGAAAATAGGCACTTTCAAATGTATAGCATGATAGCCGAGTTCATATTCAACAGTTGTTACAGGGATTCATCTGATGCAGTATTTGTTTGCAGAGAGCAACAAATTTAAAGCCTTCACATAATGCATTATAAACGTATTTAAACTTGTTTTATTACTGTGATAAAAATAATACGATCTATTTATTGTTACACCTTTGCAATGTATAATGCGTTAAAACACATGACGAACAACCAATTTCAGATGAAACTACAAGATTATGCAGTTTAACTTTGGTTACAAACATTTATGAAAAGTATTATTACTTTATTATAAAAACCTTTATAATGCATTATACTTAAAGGCTTTAAGTAAAGCGTAAGCCAAATTTTCTTCAGTATGTCAGTCTTTTCTAGGCAACGCACAACCAATGTGAGATTATTCTGAAAGAAAAATATTCAACAATGAAACAGAACCATTAGTACAGCTTCCAAAGAAAAAGAATCTTGGTGTGTAATTTAATAGTATTATAATTAACAAAAAGCATTATTATCATAAGCAGACAACCTGTGAAGAATCTGTGTCAAAGTTCAGCTTAAGTACAGTAATTAATAAGATAAGATATTAATTTATACATTGATGTCATCTTAACAGATATCATGCGACTTCAGTTTGGCAGTGCTGAGGCAGGGTTAGAAAGGAGAAAGTTAAACTTGCTGTTGACAATCCTTTCATACTTCCCCTTCAGTCCCACTAAACCTCCACCAAACCAATATAATCATCATCTGCACAACATCAGAATCAAAAACAGCATCTTTCAGAGATACTGAAGACTGATTTGGAGAACTGAACATGTATCACTTTACATAATGCAAACTATTTTGAACATTACAGTGCACTTACAACTAAATGAATTGGTTCTTAAAGGGATAGTTCACCCAGGAATGTATATGACTTTCTTCTTTTGGACGAATATAATGAGATATATTTAAAAATATCTTTAGACCTCCAAGGTTTATAATGGTTGTGAAAGAGGGGGCGTGTTTTGAAGCTAGAAAAAAAAAACCCATCGCTTGACTTTAGAAGGCCTTTATTGTCCCCCTAAAGCCGTATGGATTATTTTTCTGATTGATATTTTTAAATTTATCTTCAATGGTGTTTGTCTGAAAGAAGACTGCTTCCTAGGACGGCTTGAGGGAGAGTAAATCATGGGATAATTTTCATTGTGGGTGAACTAACACTTTAAAAGGAAAAACAGAAACACTGACAGGACAAAAACAAGTATCTGGATGGTAGATATGTGCGTTTAGAGTTGGACCGTCCTGAAGAGGGTGTTCTTTCCATCTTAATTTTCAGACATCTTGCGAATCATGTAGTTGAGGATGCCACCATGATGGAAGTAAGTGAGCTCCACATCCGTGTCAAACCTCATCTTAACCTGAAATGTTTTCCCTGTGTCCAGCTGCAGAGATGAGCAAAAACAGATTTAATTATATGGAACAAGGAGAGGAAAAAAAACAATATTTAACGCAGTGTTATTTTAGTATTGTTCACATATAATTATATTCTTTAGCTTTCATTTTTATAGTTTTCATTTTATTTGCTCTTTTCCTTTTTGATATTGCTTGAATTTCTTTTTATTTTAGTCCTTGTCATTTTAATACCTCAATTTAAACACTTTATTTATTTAAGTTATTTGCCAAGGCAACATTTCTAATTTCCTTTTGTTTTTCAACTAATATTTATATTTTATTTCAGAATTATTTCAATAAAAAGAAAATAAATTTCATTAAAGACATTTTTAATACTTATGGTTTTAGCTAAAAATAACCCTTATGGAAAATAAGGGTAGCGGGTAGCAATGCCAGATGCAAATAAAATAAAAAATGATTGAAAAAAAAAACAAAAAACTCCCACATTGATCATCCTATTCTACAAAATAAATAAAATAAAAAAATAATTGAGAAAAAAAAAAAAAAAAAACTCCCACATTGATAATCCTATTCTATTGATCACATCCTATTGATTTCTATGATGGTAGTGTATTCTGTTATATATAATTATGTGTTATATTCTATCTATAATTTTTTTAATTTACATGAGTTTTTGAACCCCTCATTTCTGAGAGACTCTGATTGGTCTGGCGTCCCAGTCAGCTATGATCTACACTCCTGTGATTGATATGGGTTGTGTTCAGCCCTGATAAAACGCTGGAAAACATTTGGTGGTGCGTTGAACACCCTGTTCAGATGACGCAAGAGTTGCAACTAAGGCCATTCTTTGTGATGTTTTTAAAGAATTTTCGGCGTCTGATGTAATCGGTATAAATACGCGTTTAATACGCGTTTAATACTGCAAAATACGCTCGAGGTTACAGTCCCTGCCCTTGCAGTCCAGAATAAAAGAACATTCGAATCGAGGGAAGGGATTTGTGGAAACTGTGGTTCCTAATTATTGTGATCCAACATTTGCCTCTCATTTAATTATCTTTTTATCTCCTGGTAATCAATTCTAATTTAAATTATTTTATTTCTAGTTCTTACTTGTTTAATAACTAGTACTTTCTTTCTCATTTTTATGTAAAGCACTTAATTACCATTGTTTATTAAATTTGTTTAATAAATATACTTGCCTTGCAATGAAGCTAAAAATATAAACAACCACATCATTATGTCATATATGCTATATTTTTACTATAAAACTCTTACGACAAACATGTCTTCTAATATCTTCAATTGATGCGTATAGCGAGCCGTAAACGACTTTACTTGGACCCATTGTGCGAGCGGTCTCTTTAATACTGCGTGGTTTATATACATGTTGCTGCTGATGACATTTTGGACACACCCACCAAATGAAAAAAAACAAACAAAAAAAAAAACATCTAAAATCCCAGTAAGGCCCAGTCTGTTGTGATTGGTCTACTCTTCTGTGATTGGTCAGATGGCCCTGTCCATTGTGATTGGTCTACCGCTTAAAATGCATGTCGGAAACAAACCGCTCAATACCATATCCGAATTTCGGCACCTGAGGCTTCCTCAGCATTTGATACACAATGATACGACCAGCAACGATGGAGTCAGTTTTACCACACAGTGTCTTCTCTAACATGCCGACAACATGGATCAAACACTTCCAGGCCTCAGCTATAACTACAGCGTTTGAGGGTTGGTCAAAGTAGTCGTGGCCTAATGGTGAGGGAGTCGGGCTTGTAACCTGAAGGTTGCCGGTTCGATTCCCATGCCGGTAGGAATTGAAGGTGGTGAATGAACATACTCTCTACACCTTCGATATCCTTGAGCAAGGGACCTAACCCCTAATTGCTCCCCACCAAGGGCAACTTCTCACTTGTAAGTCGCTTTGGATAAAAGCCAAATTACTAAAAATATAAAAATGTAAAGTAGACGCCATTCAAAGACAGACCATAGGCGGGCATTGAGCAAATTGGTAACAAACCTATGTAGACGACTCGTTTCAGGCAGTTAAAGATTGGTTCTTTCTTTTGGGACTTTGATCTTTGAAACTTTGTAGACCTTTTACATTCACAAACAGATATATTACAAACTACATGAAAGGTAACATCCAAAAAAGCATAATAGGGCATTTGATTTTAAGAACGTTTTTGTTTACTGTTGTATGCTTTTGGAACTGTGTTGGGTAGCCACTTGATGTAAAATACGAGCTCCTGAAGAGAAAGCAGTTGAGAGCTGCTGATTTAAAGCAGAGTTTGAGGTGGAATCATAAGCTCTACCTTGATGTCCACAGTCATTCTGGGAGTGAGCTGTGGGGGAATCGTCACAGTGTATCGCTCGCGGCCAGTGAGCCCGAGGCTTTCAGCACTGTCACCCGGCAGGTACTCAAGAGGAATGATACCCATGCCCACCAGATTACTGCGATGAATCCGCTCGTAACTCTCTGCTAGTACAGCTTTGATGCCCTGAGGGAGAAAATCAATAGCAGTTCCACTGAGAGGGTTGTACACTACACTCTTTTTTGGAATATATCCAGAAACTGTGGCTGTTTGCTTACTGTCAAAGAGTAAAGAAGATGCATTCATAATATATTTAAAATAATGGGTGAGATACCCTTTGTGAAGAAAAGTACACTTAATTTTAAAATAAGCAACTGACCCTTCGCAAAGACCCGCCCCCTTTAGTTACTGTTGCTTTGTCCGACAAGCCATGCGCTCTCATGCCACACATCAAGTTCTCATGCAGTGAAAAATACATCACGGAGCAAAGAGGACATTGACAACGTTTTCACACTTAATATATCGTATTTTTTTAAATAAGTTTAAACAATAAATAGCGTCTAGTGTCTCTTTAATGTGTTGTGACAGATCGCTGTAGCTCCTCGTGAACCGATCATCTCTTCATACTAGTTCATTTATAGCATCAGACAAACATGAATGAACATCAGAAGGAATGTTGCTTCAAGTGCAGAAAGACGCGAATACACACAATATTTGAAGTTCAAGTTCAACTCCCGACTGCTTTATCAGACAAAATAGCAGATTCGGGGTTATGATTGGTCAGATCGCCTGTCAATCAAACTGTTTGCGAAGGGTCAATTATAATATACTTTAAAGAATATACTGAATATACTATAAGCTGAACATAGTTGAACTACAAGCATTACCAGCAGGAAGGGCCCTTTAGCAGCCCAATCTCTAGAGCTTCCTGATCCATACTCTTTGCCCGCCAGAATCAAGAGCGGGTGACCAGCCTGATGGTATTTTTCTGCAGCATCAAACACATCCATCTGTTAAAATAAATAAATAAATAAAACACCATAACCAATTACAATTGTCAATTGTGAACATTGCTCTGGTATGAGAAAAACATGTTGAAAAATAACATGGATTATTTGTATAATTTAATTTTAATATTTATGGGATCATTTATTTTGGGTGAACTATTCCATGACTTACTCACCCTCAAGCCATCCTATTTGGATGGACCATCTTCTTTCAGACAAACATAACCTGAGATATATTTAAAAATATCCTGGCTCTTTCATGCTATAATGGTAGTAAATGGAGTTCATGATTTTGAAGTCCAAAAAAGTGCATCTATCCATCATAAAAGATAGTCCAGGGGGTTAATAAAGGGCTTGTGAAGAGAAGTGATGGGTTTTGTATGAAAAAGATCTATATTTAAATCTTTATACACTAAAATAACTAGCTTCCGACAGACGGCCTACGCAAATCGACCTGCGCCAAAAGAGTAATCTTTGACCTGATGCATAACGCATTAACAAACGTGGAAGCACGGAGGATAGAGCCAAGCAAAGCACCGGTCACAAATTAGAAGTCTAAAATGAGACTTTAATGAATTTCGATATAAGAGAAGTTGAGTTTGTTGCCCAGCCCTATTTGTTTGAACTGCATCTAGGCTTAAGCTCCTCCTACATCGCTTCAGAGGTTACTCTTTTGATGCAAGTTGACTTGCCTAGGCCGGTCTGTTGGAAGCTAGTTATTTTAGTTTATAATGATTTAAATATGGATATTTTTCTTACAAAACCCCATCGCTTTGCTTCAGAAGGTCTTTATCAACAACTGCACCCCTCTCTCTCCTACTTTTATGATGGATGGATGCACTTTTTTGGACTTCAAATTCATGAGCCCCATTCACTACTATTATAAAGCTTTGGAAGAGCAAGGATATTTCTTTAATATAACTCTGTATTCTTCTGAAAGAAGAAAGTCATATACACCTAGGGTGGCTTGAGGGTGAGTAAATCATGGGATAATTTTCATTTTTGGGTGAACTACCCCTTTAACTGTTATATATATATACTGTATATATCCATCTCACAACATGCATTATAATATTAGTCTCATACCGTCTCTCCTGTAGGAAGATAGAGGGTACATGGTCCTTGCTTGTTTATAAACTTGTTAAAAAGGCGGATGTTGGCAAATGTGCCTCGAGCCATGACTGCATCGTTTCCTCGACGAGAACCATACGAGTTAAACTCTCTTGCAGTGAGTCTACCAAAGGAAAGGAAGATTTCATTACCCATAGTGTTGAGTAATATCTCAATGTACACCACTTCTCGAGTATGATGAAAGTATCAATGTCTTACCCATGGCTCGTAAGGTAGCGCGCAGCAGGGCTGTTACGTGCAATGTTACCAGCAGGCGAGATGTGGTCTGTGGTCACAGAATCTCCCAAATTGAGCAGCACATATGCATCTGTTATGGACTTTGGTGTCTGGAGCTCCCGGGTCTAAAAATGTAGCAAAGCAAATTATGTTTACAGTTGCCAACCCTTGTGAAAAAGAAGTGCGTTTCATTGTATTGAATGTGCACCTGTAGTATTTTTTTAAGTGTACTCAAAGAAAGTACATTTTCGCAACCATGTTTCTTAACACACTTAATATCCTTTGGGCACACTTAAGTACAGTACACTTTTAATAATTCAATCGCTTTTTCTTTTTTACTTCAAAGTTCATGTGCGCCACCTTGTGGCTGATTTTCACAAAAAGGCCATTCAAATTTGATGTTATTAGCCGCTGAAATTTGATTGGCTGGTGACAGCCATGTTATTTTTAAGAAACCCAGTCATGTGGGATATGTTATAATAATTACAATAATAATAATAATAATAATAATAAACAGTATACAATACCAGTCCTTCAAAGAAAGGAGGAGATTTGATATAAGTAGAACTGGGGTCCCAGGTATACAGTTTGTCAGAAGGGGCTTTCAGGGAGTTCCAGCGTTCATTCACTTTCTAAATATGAAAATAGACAAATAGTTCATTTTTTTACATTTACTTCTAAAATAATGAACTAAAGGCGTTTACTGCACACTTTTTGACATCTGGACATTGTTTTAATTTATGACAGTTGACTTTATAAGTACCTCCACTTTCTCATAGACCTCCTTAAACATGGCAGGAATGACAAACTGTCTCTCCACCACCTGGATTTCCTCTCGTGTGGGCCAGATGTCCCGTAGGAAAATCTCTTTTCCCTTAGCGGTCACAGCTGAATTAAGACAGACCAAGAAACATTGTTACTATTTATGCTCTTGAGGGAGAGCCAAGAATTTTTCATGTAAAATGAGATTAAATACCTGATAAATGTTACTCACCTAAAGGCTCTTTTTCAAAATCTATTCTCACAGTGCCCGCAATAGCATAGGCAATGACCAGCGGAGGAGAGGCCAAATAATTAGCACGCGTGTTGGGATGGACACGACCCTCAAAGTTTCTGTTTCCAGACAGGACACCAGCAGCAACCAAATCACCCTTGTGATATAAAAAAAAAAAATCTTTAAATAAAGTGAGTTTTATTTAATAATATTATCCCAAAACATGAAGAGTAAAAGCTTGTTTACCTGAGTAATCGCCTCTACCACCTGCTCTGGAAGGGGTCCGCTGTTTCCAATGCAGGTCATGCAGCCATAACCAACAACCTCAAAACTAAAGAGTACATTTATATGAAGGAACACTGGAATATTTCATTTTCTATCTGATAAAATGACTGGGAAACTTTCAATTTCTCACCCTAATTGTGTGAGGAAGTCCATGACTCCACTCTCTTTAAGGTAGTAGGTGACCACACCACTACCTGGAGACAGACTGGTCTTTATGTACGGCTTGACACTGAGACCACACTTTACTGCCTTCTGAGCCAAGAGACCTGACGGAAATAAAGAGCAGCGCTACATTACTATAGACAAAAACACTCATCTAACTATTAAGTGACAAAAACTCATTCAGGATATTTATAAAGTCAGTGGTTCTCAACCAGGTGGGTCTCAACCCAAAAATGCGTCACAGGCCTGAACTGATCGGGTCACAGAAAACATGGAAAAAATAAATGGTGGAATATAGTTAAGAGTTAAGGCTCTCAAATCAGAAAGATGCATACTCAGACAAAAACCATGCATACAATTACACCAAATCAGGCATAACATTATGACCACTGACAGGTGAAGTGAATAACACTGATTATCTCTTCATCACGGCACCTGTTAGTGGGTGGGACATATTAGGCAACAAGTGAACATTTTGTCCTCAAAGTTGATGTGTTAGAAGCATGAAAAATGGGCAAGCGTAAGGATTTGGGCGAGTTTGACAAGAGCCAAATTGTGATGGCTAGACGACTGGGTCAGAGCATCTCTAAAACTGCAGCTCTTGTTGGGTGTTCCCGGTCTGCAGTGGTCAGTGTCTATCAAAAGGAACACAACAAGCAGTTTGAGCTCCAAATTCCTCAGATCTCAATCCAATTGAGCATCTGTGGGATGTGTTGAACAAACAAGTCCGATCCATGGAGGCCCCACCTCGCAATTTACAGGACTTAAAGGATCTGCTGTTAACATCTTGGTGCCAGATACCACAGCACTCCTTCTGTTTTGGCAGCAAAAGGGGGACCAACACCGTATTAGCAAAGTGGTCATTATGTTAAGGCCTGATTGGTGTATATGCAAGGTTAAAAAAAAAAAAAAAATGCATAAACCAAGAATGTTAAATACAGGTTCACTTGAAGCAACAATAAACAGTTTGTATTCATCACAATGGGTTTTATGTGATTTCATGAAACCACTGAAATTCAAGAGGCATAAAAAAAATTAAACAAATTCCTAGTCAGTCAACTTCGCATTTTATGCAGCAGGGTTATTATTGTTAATTAAAACCTTAACACACTTTAATTATCTGGAGAAAAAATAAATAAAATTAACATTAACTGAAATGTAATAAAACATTACCAAAAAAAAAAGAAGAAAATGACAAATAACGGTTGAAGTTGAAGTACTAACATATCTAAAACTAATACTAAAAACAAAAGCACAACAAAATTCGTAAAACTTGAAAATGAAAATAGAAAAATTAAATCTAATAAATGCTAATAAATAAACTACATTAATTATACTAAAACTACTTTGGACAATTCATGTAAATATTAAATTTAAATGTTTCATTTAAAGTATTTTTTTGTTTTGTTTTGTTTTGAAAAGTAAAAGGGAAAGTTTAAACAAAAATGAAAAGGATATGATGTGAACGAGTCATATGGACTAGTTTTATGGTGTTGTTTTCCATCCATTTTCATTCACATTTAAAATATATAGCCTGTACAGTCTGCGAACCATTCTTTGTGTTAAAAACCGGGTTACTTGCTTGAAGTGAGATGAGGATGAGTGGATGAATTTATACATGTACCTGCTCCCAGCATGACTGAGGGGTTACTGGTGTTGGTACAGCTTGTAATGGCGGCGATGACCACAGATCCGTGAGAGAGTGAATACTCTGCACCGTTAAACTGGAATGGTACTTGAATATCATGGAGCTCAGGAGCCACCAGGAATCCTTTAAAGCCTTGCTATAGACAACAGACAATAATGGATGATACAGGTATGATGCAGGAATACTTCTCTAGACATGAATGGTTCAGCACTGCTTTAAAGAAAATCAAAATCGGACTTCTATGGATTTTATGACTGTTATATCTATATATTAGCTCTGAGATCATCTTTAGGGTTAGTGTATTTCTAAAAGTTAACAATATGAACTTGGCGATATACACACTTAACATTTTTTTAACATAAAAAATACAGGGATGTATGGAAGCCCATTTCCACCAAATGAGAAAAAAAGCTTAAATTATTAGTTATTAATGTATATATAAAATTAAAATGACATAAATTAAAATGATTAAATGTTGAAATTATGACATACACATAATTATGAGGGGGGAAAATGAAATTATGACATAAAAAGTCAAAAATATGTAATTGTGTAATTATGTAATAATAATTTCAACTTTGTCATAATTGTGACTTTTTCATTTAAGTCCAAATAGTCAATTTTGACTAATGTACTTTTTTTAAACTTGTCGACTTATTTATGCAATAATTGTCAATTTAGACTTTCAACTTAAACCAAAATTTTGACAAAAAGTTTTAAATAATACACAAGAAACTGACAAAATAAACAATTATGAGATAAGTTGAAATAATATTAAAAAAAAGTCTAATTATATATAACTGTTTTTATTTTTAATTATAATTTTAATTAATAATTACTTTATTCAATTTCAACTTATGTCAATTTCATTTTATCAATTATGACAAAGTCAATTTTTTTTTATGAGAGTTATGACTTTCTGTTGTCATTTTCACTTTATGTCAGCATAGTGGTCATTCACTCTTTAATATAATGATTAGTTTTGTCATACACAATATATTATGAACGAACAAACCCAACTACATTTCATGTTCAATTTTGTCTGTGGAGCTGAACTGTCTGCTGCCTATGTGTGTAGAGATATGACTTTTAAAGGATTTATGAGGAAACATTACTGCATTATCTCAAGCATCCAAGTGAGTGCGTGTCACGTTTTTCCAAGTATTACTGTTGAATGTACCTTGGCCGCTAAACACGCTTCAAAGTCCTGCTTCATGTCTGATACAGCCACTTTGTCATGTGGCCGTTTAGGACCGCTGCAGCAGGGGACGACCGTACTGAGGTCCAACTCAATAACCTGGGAGAGAAAGAACAAGAGACATACATACATTTTGCAGAAAGTGGTGCAGACAGCGGTGACTAGTGCAGACAGCGTGTTCGTGTTGGGTTCAGATACCTGAGTGAACTGTGGATCTTCAGCAGTGTTGCTGTAGTCTCTGAACATGCCCACCGCTTTCAGATACTTTTCTATGTAACTTAGATTCTCCATGTCTCTCCCTTAAAAACAAATATGTATAAAACACATGAACAATGAGAGTCCAACCTTCTTATCCAGTAAAGCAACCTTCCTGACCACAGGAGAATGCAGTTCCCTTGTGAAAAAGAAGTGTGCTTAATTGTACCGATTATGCACTCGTAGAGAATTTCAATCTCAAAAGTAAAAAAACAAAGCAAAACTATACTACTGTATATAATATTAATGAAATAAAATGCCACTAAAGTTAGCATATCACCTACTGCACCTTTAAAGGTTTTACTGTTAAGCACATTTTAAATCATTATTATTTTAATAATCTTGTCATAAAACACATATTAACTAAACATATTTTATTTTAATTGAACTAAATTGCAATTTCATCATCACAAATGTATAATTGCAAAAACATTTAATCATGAGATACAAGTTTCAATAGAAATTATATTAAAGTATATTTTGGTTTATCATAAATGCTTGTCAGTATGTTTGGCAGTAAACTTTAACCATATTTAAAAGACGATTAATTATGAAAGTACAGATAAATATGTACTTAGTGGGTCAAAAAACATTTAATATAAATGTAAACAATAATATATTTTCATTTAGTTGAAGTTAAGTATCCGGAAGCAGTTTGCACTTCAGTATATACTTTTAAAAGTTATTTGGTCACACTTTAGACTAGGGAGCAGCTCTAACTATGACTTTTGCCTCACTGAACTCCAAATTACTGCTTGTTAATAGTTAGCAAGGTGGTTGTTATGTTTAGGCAGGCCTACTGAGTAGGATTCAGGGATGTAGAATACGGTCATGTAAAATAAGGTATTAATAGTGCTTTATAAGTACTAATAAACAGCCAATATCCTAGTATTATGCACGCTAATAAGCAACTAGTTAATAGTGAGAATTGGACTGTAAACTACAGTGTTTTTTAAGTGTACTTTTTCAAAAGGGTCAGAATCTTTCAAAACTGATCAGGGACAGGTTAACGTACCCGTCTGCTTCAGGTATTGAATGCTGATGTGGTCTACAGGGAAGAAGGCAGCGGTGGCTCCATACTCAGGGCACATGTTGGCGATGGTGGCACGGTCAGCGATAGACAGCTGGGCAACACCAGGGCCAAAGAACTCCACAAATTTCCCAACCACACCAACTTGGCGCAAATGCTGGCCAGATAAAGAATATAGAATATATACACACACACATACATATATATACACATATATATATATATACACACACACACACATATATACATATATATATATATATACAGTACTGTGCAAAAGTTTTAGGCAGGTGTGAAAAAATGCTGTAAAGTAAGAATGCTTTCAAAAATAGACATGTTAATAGTTTATATTTATCAATTAACAAAATGCAAAGTGAGTGAACAGAAGAAAAATCTACATCAAATCAATATTTGGTGTGACCACCCTTTGCCTTCAAAACAGCATCAATTCTTCTAGGTACACTTGCACACAGTTTTTGAAGGAACTCGGCAGGTAGGTTGGCCCAAACATCTTGGAGAACTAACCACAGTTCCTCTGTGGATTTAGGCAGCCTCAGTTGCTTCTCTCTCTTCATGTAATCCCAGACAGACTCGATGATGTTGAGATCAGGGCTCTGTGGGGGCCATACCATCACTTCCAGGACTCCTTGTTCTTCTTTACACTGAAGATAGTTCTTAATGACTTTCGCTGTATGTTTGGGGTCGTTGTCATGCTGCAGAATAAATTTGGGGCCAATCAGATGCCTCCCTGATGGTATTGCATGATGGATAAGTATCTGCCTGTACTTCTCAGCATTGAGGATACCATTAATTCTGACCAAATCCCCAACTCCATTTGCAGAAATGCAGCCCCAAACTTGCAAGGAACCTCCACCATGCTTCACTGTTGCCTGCAGACACTCATTCGTGTACCGCTCTCCAGCCCTTCGGCGAACAAACTGCCTTCTGCTACAGCCAAATATTTCAAATTTTGACTCATCAGTCCAGAGCACCTGCTGCCATTTTTCTGCACCCCAGTTCCTGTGTTTTCGTGCATAGTTGAGTCGCTTGGCCTTGTTTCCACGTCGGAGGTATGGCTTTTTGGCCGCAAGTCTTCCATGAAGGCCACTTCTGACCAGACTTCTCCGGACAGTAGATGGGTGTACCAGGGTCCCACTGTTTTCTGCCAATTGTGAGCTAATGGCACTGCTCGACATCTTCCGATTGCGAAGGGAAGTAAGCATGATGTGTCTTTCATCTGCTGCAGTAAGTTTCCTTGGCCGACCACTGCGTCTACGGTCCTCAACGTTGCCTGTTTCTTTGTGCTTCTTCAAAAGAGCTTGGACAGCACATCTGGAAACCCCTGTCTGCCTTGAAATTTCTGCCTGGGAGAGACCTTGCTGATGCAGTATAACTACCTTGTGTCTTGTTGCTGTGCTCAGTCTTGCCATGGTGTATGACTTTTGACAGTAAACTGTCTTCAGCAACCTCACCTTGTTAGCTGAGTTTGGCTGTTCCTCACCCAGTTTTATTCCTCCTACACAGCTGTTTCTGTTTCAGTTAATGATTGTGTTTCAACCTACATATTGAATTGATGATCATTAGCACCTGTTTGGTATAATTGTTTAATCATACACCTAACTATATGCCTACAAAATCCCTGACTTTGTGCAAGTGTACCTTGAAGAATTGATGCTGTTTTGAAGGTAAAGGGTGGTCACACCAAATATGGATTTGATTTAGATTTTTCTTCTGTTCACTCACTTTGCATTTTGTTAATTGATAAATATAATCTATTACCAAGTTTATTTTTGAAAGCATTCTTACTTTACAGCATTTTTTCACACCTGCCTAAAACTTTTGCACAGTACTGTATATATATATATATATATATATATATATATATATATATATATACACACATACACACACACATATATATATATATATATATATATATATATATATACACACACACATACATATATATACACACATATATACACACACACACATATATATACACATACATACATATACATACATGCATAAATATACATACATATACATACATGCATATACATATACACATATACATACACACACATACATATATATATATATATATACAAAACTTAGTTTGTAAACATCCACTTAACCATGAAGTTCTTTCTAGTAGGGAGAATATTTTCAATGTTTCCAAGATTTTCAAACAAAAGCCAGCATGACATTCAGATATAGCAAGACTTTCATACCTTGGTGACAGTAAGGACTATGTCAGTAGAGGTGATAAATTTGTTGGGTGTCCCCTGTAGTTTGTAGCCAATGACCTCTGGCAGCACCATACTGATGGGTTGACCCAACATGACCGCTTCTGCTTCAATACCTCCAACACCTGCTCCAAAAGATCTGAGGTCAAATCTCAGCTGGAAATGTTGTGTTCATTACTACATTTCTCATTTTATTCTCTTTAATTACCAGCCCAACACTGATACACAATTTAACTTTCTTTTTGCCTACAATAACAAAAATATAACAAAAAGTCTGCGTTATGAGATACAACGTCACAGCTCTGAGAGAAGTAAAAATTATGAGATAAATGATAATCATGACATGAAAGTAAAAATGAGGTCTTAAAATTATGTATTGAATATACATGTACATGAAATGTAAAAATTAAACTAAGTCATCATAATTATGAGATAAAAAACTGAAAATGTCAATTATGACTTATTATCAATTATGAAATTGTCAATTATGTGTCTTATGACATACATAAAATGTCAAAATTACTAAGGCAAAATTATAACATAAAAGTTGAAATAGTTATTTATTACTTCTGTATAATGACATTCATAAAATGTAAAAAATTATGAGATACCTAGTCATAATTATGAGATAAAAAGCTGAAATTGTGTCATTATTATGACTTATGTAGTATGACTTATATATAAAATGTCAAAATTATGATAATAAGTCAAACTTATTACATGAAAATTGCAATTGTCATTTATTACTTCTGTATTATGACACATAAAATGTCAAAATTGTATTATTATGATTGTGTGTTATGACTTATACATAACATGAAAATTATCATGAGATATAAAGTCATAATTACAAGATAAAAAGCTGGCATTGTGTCAATGACATATTATGATTAATAAATAAAATGTAAGAAAAAGCTGAAATTGTCATAATTATGACTTCTGTATCACAATATGACAAAATGTAAAAATTATACGAAACCATGTCATACTTATGACATGAGGTCAAAACTGTGACAATTATGAGATACTAAGTCATATTTATGAGATAAAAAGCTGAAATTATGTCAATGACTTGTGTATTATGACATAAATAAAATGCCAAAATTATGAGAAACTAAAATTGAGACAGCTGAAATTGTCATTATTCTGTATAATGACACATAAAATGTCAAAATAATTAGATAAAAAGCTGAAATTGTGTCATAATCATGAATCATGTAGTATGACTTATACCCACCCATAAAATGTCAAAATTATGACAATTATTACTTAGTATCTCATAATTTCAACATTTTGTGTAAGTCATGCATAATATAAACATGTAATATGAAAGTCATAAATAATAAACAAGCCTTAATTATGACAGAATTTCAACTTTTTATTTCATAATTATGAATTAAGGCCTATTCAAACCAAGAACGATAACTGTAAATTACTCAAAACAGTGAAGCTACTGGTGATTGTCGATGAGTTTCACTCACCCCAGCCCAGCACTCCCAACCCATCAATCATGGTTGTGTGGGAGTCCGTTCCCACCAGACTGTCCGGGTAGAAGAAACCATCCTGGTCAAACACAACCCTGGCCAGGTACTCCAAATTGACCTGATGGACAATTCCTGAACCCGGAGGAATGATCCGCATGTTCTGGAATGCTTTAGAACCCCACTGTGATCAAATACAATTAGTTCACCAGCAATCATCATTTTCGTATCTTGAAGACACAAACAATATCAAAACATGTCAAAAACAGAGGGGGAAAATTACCTTTAAAAACTCAAATCGTTCCTTGTTCCTTTCAAACTCAAGATCCTGGTTTTTCTCAACGCTGTCAGACCTTAAAATATGGAAAACGGTATGGATAAATTTAGGAGCTCACAAGGACAGGGTCAAAAAATTGATTCTTCAAACAGATAAAAATGACAATATACTGAAAAGTAAATAAATATTTTAAAGCTTCCTTTGGTCACAACTGCAGGACTCCCTTGTGAAAAGGAAGTTTACTGTAATTTGCATTTTTAGTGTAATATACAAATGTTCAAAGTATATTTTATGCAAGCTTGTTTCCGCCATGAAATAAAAAAAATAAATAAAGGTAATTGCGACTTTTTAATATCACAATTCTGACTTTTTTTCCTCAAAATTGCATGTTATAGACAGAATTCCTTGATGCAATGTCAGAATTGTGAAATATAAACTTGGAAATGCATGTTAAAATGTCCAATGAGGGAAAAGGACTGACGTTTTTCTCAGATTTGCAAGTTTATATCTCACATTTATGAGAAATAAAGAAATAAATTGTAAGATAAAAAGTGGCAATTACATTTGTTTTTTAATTTAGTGGTGGAAATAAGCTTCCATAATATTTAAAAAAAAAACAAAAAAAACATGGTAATGAAATAAAATATCACTTAAGTTTAACAGAGTACACTTACATGATTGTTTCTTAAAACACTTAAGTACATTTTTAAAAAGTGCACTTCATAAAAATATCAGATTAAAAGTTCAAAAAGTACATTTTAAATAATATTTTAAATAATACTTTTTTGAAGTGAACATACTAAAAAAACATGCCAGAGCTAAATTTAATATTAGATTCAAGTTAAGATATTTTAAATGTACTATGTACTAATGCAACTTTATCATTACAAATATATTTAAATAAATGACAGTAAAATAAATAAAAGTTCCAATAGAAATAAAGTATATTTTAGTTTACCATAAATGCTTATCAGTACACTTTAACCAAATTTCAAGACAATAAAAATGATAAAATTAGATATAAAGATGTACTTAAATCCTACCAAGACATAAAAATCAATTTTGCATTTCTGTGAAATGAACCTACTTCCTGTTGAAGTCAACCTGGATGGAATGATCTATGACAAGGTCTGCCGGACAAACTGGATTTATCTTCTCAGGGTCGCCGTCTAATTTTTTTACTGCATCTCGCATGGCGGCAAAATCAACCACTGCAGGAACCCCCCTGTCCACAGTGAATGAACAATGAGACAAGATAAAAAAAAACTGAGTTGTCAGAAATGTTTGAAATTAAATAATTTTTGAAATACATTTTATGGAACCTTTAGCCAAAATATAATTTTTTTTTGTGCATTATATTTTTTTACAACAAGTGCTTATGACTATAGTATCATATGAGAATACTCCTACCCCAGGAGGAAAAAACTCAATTTTATACCCTGAACAGAGCAAAAATATGCAATTTTGTGCAGTTGCTGATATTTATATGGCCAAAACGTCTGATGAAATTCTGATAGCTTGTAATGTAAATCAATGAGATCTTCACAACAGTAATGCAGACTACTTAAATAATTTTAGCTGTCACTATTACTGTATGTCTTAAGATATTTAAATGCTTTACAGTCATGTTTTATGATCAAATCTCTGTAGTTTTAACGTGGGGAGCAAAACATAAAATGCAATGTAGTGCAATGATGAAAGAAACAGAGACAAATAGATGTTCCTCAACATTCTGATGTGTCATTTTTTGTACATTTTAACATGATTTTTCTAAAAAGTTGCTTCAGTCCAGTAAGTGATCTGAAATATTACTACCAATATAAAAGTTATTCTTACGTTTACTATATAATATTTAGTAAAGATTTCAGAGAATAAAGACACGTGTATAGTGAGCTAAAGGGAAAGATTTTTACAATTATACCAAAGAAGGTCTTTGATCAATTAGTAGATTGTGTACAACATGTTTTTGTTTTGACCATATTGATATGAGGTCTTAGAAATTTGCATATCAAATATGATACGGAAGGCTTTATAGGGTTAAAACTCACGTGAAGTCTTGCAAGATGACGCGGGCAGGTCTGAAAGGCACCTCCACAGTCTGACTCTGCGTCACCTTCCAGTTGAGGACTTTCTCCACATCTTCTTTCTTCACTAGGAACTCATCACAGTTCCTCACTGCAGACTCCAACAGCACACGGATGGAGAAGGGAAGTTGGTCTTCAAAAAAAAAAGAACAGAGAAGGACACAGTCACGTCTCCATTCAACACAAAAGGTCTGAAGGACAGCTCATGTAATTACTTGAATGGTTAGACCAGGGGTGTCCAAACCTGCTCCTGAAGGGACAACTGTCCTGTATTAGCCAGTCCAGGACGTCCCTTATATTGGACCTAATTAAGTTTGTCCCATACTTGCTCTCCCTTGTCCTGTTTATTGACTGCTACGCTGATCCAACAGCCACGTACTCTCAAATATTTCAGGAGAGGTGGAGGAACTGACGTGTTGTAAATCCGACAAATACGATTTTCTGAACTGCGGCGCCCATAGCGCATTACAGATCGGCTAACGTGATCATTCTAAAAAGTTTTTAAGCAACAATACATACTTGAAAATGAGGTAGTTGATGACATAGCTAACAAGTTAGAGAATATTTTGAATAAAAAAGGAACGAAAACAGAATAAAAGCAATACATCTGTCATAGAGCGATATTGTGGCTGCGGTGGGTCATGTGACAAACATGACGTGTCGCCATAGAAATAATTAGGCGAGACGTTCTAAAATAACGGCTGCCTTAAACTCACTCACAAACTTAGTTGTGAAAAGGTTAATATTTTGGCTTTCTTCTTCATTTATGTAAAATATTAAAAAATAAACAAAATCAAAAATTGGAACCGGGAAACCCACATGAAAAAATTCTTATTTATAGTAAGTACTAAAGTGTTTTTGAACCATACTACAGTAAAGTATTTGAATTTATTATACAATTGCTGTGGTAATATAAAAACTATAGAAATATAAACAAATTACTTTAATTCTGTACCAAGTTTTCTACTATTTATACTGTATAGCTTTATACTACAATACACGGCAGTTTACAGTAACAAAAACTATAGTATATTACAGTATTTATTAGTTTATCAGTTCACTACAGTGTGCTGTAGCATTTATTAACATAAGTGTTTTAAATATTATATTATATACAGTATTCTACAACTTGCTACAGTATGGTATAGTGTTTACTGTAACTTACTATAGTATTTTTGAAATTTTGAATGATCTAAGTGTGTTTATGTCTGGAGAACTTTCTTACATCTTTCAAACACATACTTAACTGAAGATACTGAAATGACATATGGTACAGTACAAAATATTTTGAGTGTGTGCCTTATTATGTCCCTTATTTTCCTTTCCTGAAGTTGGCATCAGTAAGGGACACTGTCCTGCAGAGTTTAGCTCCGATGCTTATTAAGCACACCTGAAACCAGTTAATCAAGGTCTTCAGACACTCTAGAAACTTTCAGGCAGGTGTTGGAGCTGGTTGGAGCCAAAATCTGCAGTATGTTGGCCTTCCAGAAGCAAGATTGGACAACCCTGGGTTAGACAATTCAAGACAAAAATAAAATGCTTCTCTTACCATATCTGGGGTCTTTAAGTTTTTTAAGGTTGAAAAACTTCTTGTCAGGCTTCTGGGGGTCCAGAGGCTCAATAGTGTGTGCATAAGGGTTCGTCATAACTATAAACACACTTCCTTACTGCACACTCTTGAACCTTAGATTGAGAGGAAGAAAACAATGGAAGTAATTTACTATTTAAAAAACATTTTGGGCATGACACAAAAGGTAAAAGCATGTTTTTTGTACAAAACCCACAAATGTTACAACCAAATATGATATTATGCATACATTACCTTGTAAAATATGTATGTATATATATATTATATTTTATATATATATATATATATATATATATATATATATATATAAAAATCTACTTCCAGATAACAATATTAATGAAATAAAAGGCCATTTAAGTAAAAACAATGATTTTGGACATTTTTGAAGTTGGATAAGAAAATAATATGGAGTTTTTTTGCTCTACCAAGGTACTTCCGCCTGCCTTTTTTTTTTTTTTTTGGAAAAATGACAGATTGTTTCGCTAGAGAAGACCCTTATTCCTCAGCTGGGATCATGTAGAGCCCTTTGAAGCTGCATTGAAACTGCAATTTGGACCTTCAACCCATTGTACCCCAGTGAAGTCCACTATATGGAGAAAAACCCTGGAATGTTTCCCTCATACATAAACATTTTGGATGACACGGGGGTGAGTACATTTTCAGGAAATAGTGAACTAATCCTTTAAAGAGTACACTTTCATTACAGTTTCCTAACACACTTAAATACACTTTTAAAAGTAATGTGAAAAGTTTTAAAGTACATTTTAAATGTTGTGTTCTAATAATCTTTTGTCGTGCTTTAAAGAAGTACACTTATTTTGATGTGTTGACAAACATACTAAAGCACATTTAAAATACTTGATTATAAATTTAATTGTAGCGTTATTCAATATTGCACTTAAAGTTAATATATTTCAAATGTACTAAATTATAATATCATTACAAATGTGTACTTGTACAAATTGTGAAAAAGTTAACAGAAATTGCATTAAAGTATATTTTTTAGTTTATCATAAATGCTTGTCACTACAATCAGCTGTTCGCTTTAACTGACAATAAAAGTAATTATATTTGCACATAAAGAAGTACTTAAACCCTCCTTAAGTGGGTCAAAAAAGCACTGTAAAAGATCAGTTAATTGCATTTAATATCCTTTATATTAACTGTAACATTTTTATTTAATAGCAATTAATATGCAATTAAGTGTCTGAAAACATTACATTCAGTTTGCACTTATGCATATTATTTTTAAGCATTTTTTTCCGTTTGTCGCAAGGGTTTAAGAGATTTAACAAGGTTGACCAGCATTTGCAGTTCACTGTTAAATAAAAACCAATCATAACTACACCTTTAGTCCTGTGCTGAATAGCAAAATAAATTCCAGTAGCTTTGCAAAAGGAAGATCTGGCCCTGATTCCACCTCAATTCAACACCAAAGGCTTGAGAACTTCCCAGAATTAAGAGGTTGGTACGTGACAGTCGGGACGACACCAGCTGAAACGGCTGCCAGCACACAGCATATGAGATCAAGGAGTCAAAACTTTATCTGCCTCCACACAAACTAGTTTATACAGAAGCTGCGTGTTGACAAATCTACAGTTTACATCACAGCCTTGAAATCTGCTTGATCTTACAGAGATCAGTTTTATGCAATGAGATAAATAAGGCCCTCTCCAAAACTGTCACAGATAATGAACTGCATGGTATTTGTCTTGGACTCCACACGACAGTCAGACGAAACTCAAGTCTGGAGATTTGGAAATGTTTTAGGCTGGTTGTGGAGTGATGCATCAGGTGAGTGTTCAGGCCATGACGTTAAACCAGCCGTCGCAAGAGTCAGAAGTAAAGCCAACTCTCTTTCTTCACAGCAATTTCCTAATGTTTCAATCAATCCTTTTTTTTTTTATCCAAGTCATGTCTGCTCATAGATCATGAATCATGATTACTGTGTGGCAGCCTAACTAAAATTTCTATATTTAACCCCTGATTGGCATAGTTTTAATATTTGATGTGCTCTACACTCTAAAACCAAACAGTGAAATTAATTAAATGAAATGAGTCTGTTTCACTCAAATAATAATGAAAGTTCATTGCACCTAATAGAAAAAAGTTATGTGAACTCAATTTCATTGTAGTAAGCTGAACTTAAAATAACTGAGTTGAGCTGCAGCAGATTTCTAATTCAGAGCATGCTTTGCTGTATAAATAAATGTTGAAATTAAAGGTGCGTCCCAATTTGCGCACTTATACAGTATCCTATATCGCTTTAAGAACAAATACTGAGAGTAATGTGCTCACACAGAAACTTCCATAAAGAAAAAGCGCACATTAAATACCTGGATGATGCACTAAATTAACGGAAAAAATGAAGTCTGTCACAGCTTTAGTTTCATTGCAGAGAGAAAGGGACTATCAGACTGATGTTGAATGACAAAATGAGCATATAAAATTCATATGGTGTATAAATGCATAGTGCAGTACGTCATCTTAAATGTTATTTTGTGTGTTTTTGCATAATATTAACATAGGGAGACATAAGTTTGTGTTATGTTTGGATTTGCAGGGATTCTGTTCTGTTAATTTTGTAGGGTTACCATTGTGGTGGAGAGAAGAGCGGTTAGGTTAAAAGTTAGGTTGAGGATGGGCTGCAAAACTTTTAAGACCTAACTGTATGTTGTTTGATTATATACATGCAAGTCCCTTTGATAGTTATAAGAGCATGTGTTATTTGCTATCTAACATTTAACCAAAATCTGATTGTTATGTTTTAGAGCTGCAACTAACGATTTTTTTTATTAAGTTTTTTTATTATTATTAATCAAGTGATTTTTTTTTTTTACGTAAGAAGTTAGAACTAATTTAGCAGTTAATTGAGGTTAAATAGAAACATTGGGACACGCCATTATGTAATAATACGATTCGATTTCGATTAAAAATAAGCCATTTATGTGTGGTCG